>CM070082.1:3979330-4356959 GCA_036250285.1 Pyrocoelia pectoralis
AAATTTGTTACATCTTACCTTGACACTATAAGCCAAAGATAAGGTGACTGCCAGTGGCAAACCTTCTGGAACAGCAACAACCAGTACAGTAACACCAATGATCAAATAACGAACCATGTTGTTAATATATGAGCTCTTCCATGGATTATTATTGGCAACGAATGTTTTGATGCAGAAATGAATAATGAGTATAACAACAGTTAGAACTGCTATAGTAGAACCTGCATAACCAATTTGTATAGCTAATTTGGTAAGTTTAGCTTGTAAAACAGATTTTTCTTTCTTGTGACCTTCGGAAGCTGTCGATGTAGAAGCTACATGATTTTCTCCAGCTTCTGGCAATGGTTCATGCTTATTAGAAACAGGCGCTGGTGAATTCATATGACTATTGCCGGTCACTGCAGCTTCTTCATCTCCTACAGAGACACACAATGTTATGTGAAACAACAATTTAATATTTCGATTCAAAAACATGCTGTTCCTTTTTTAAAATATATACTTTTATAAAATAGCAACATATTAACTAAAGTGTTAATAACTTGTCATAAACAAAAAGAAATAGAATGATTAATGTAAATGGTTAAACAAAAGTAAGGAATATATAATATATAAAGATTTACCTGTAAGACTTTTCTTCTTCCGCTGCTTTTTAGCTTCTGTACAAAAACACATGCAAAAGGAGAACATTAGCAATCTCAAAACACTCCCAAGTCCTGACATGGGTAAAATATAAATAAAACGAGTGGTTCATGATGCAATTTGAAACACCAAATGAAAAAGTCAGTTTATAGTGAAACTACAAGATTGAAATAAAAAAAATTGCATCATGCATCACAAATGCAGCCGGCTGCAAACTAAATGTACAGAATTGTAGTAATGTGGTATGTGTTGTCAGCAATCATATTTAAGTTTGGGATATTAATTATGACACAAATAATGTGCACTAACATTAAAAATGACATAAATACAAGGCATCTAAGAGACCGCTACAATCTATAGGTAATAGTGAGTCTTAAAAAGAGCGGTCCTAATTTCAGAATAGGTACAGAGATCAAACACTTGGACAAACCATGCATCACATAGCTAAATGTAGATACCTTTTTTCATTTTCTTTAATTCGGCTTCTTGTTGATCAACGGCAGCTCCTAATAATGTAAAGATGATACCTGCTTGCGAATTGACTCCTACAGCAGCAACCAACATTTTCCCAGATCCCTCCATTACATGAGTTCCCGATAAGACCATTGGATCATAACCCTCACCTTTCTTGACATGATCGGACTCGCCCGTAAGTGATGATTCATCCACCTGAAAACCTCTTCGTATTTCTCGAGAAAACGCCGTAACTTACCTATTACTACCTTCAAGTCATTTGACTGAATTAGAATACCGTCCGCCGGAAGAAGGTCGCCATATTTAATTTGACATATATCACCTACAACAATATCGTTAACTCCAATTTGTTTTACTTCGCCCTGTCGGATCACAGAAAATTTGTGTTCTCCTTCAATACGGCCCTGAAGACCTCTAAACTGTCTTTCTTTTGTGTAGTCATTGAAACCCGTTACTAAGACTACTACAACAACTGATATTAAAATGGCAAGACCTTCGATCCAACCGTGACTTGTTTCATCGTCATCGAAATCTGTAAATTTCTCCACGATACAAATTCTGGCTTATATATTACATATTTAATGTCTAATAATACTCACGAACATCTTCTGCGGGTGGTGGTTGATAGAATGAAAGACCAAGTGACACTGCAGCAGCTATTTGTAATATAATAAGTGTTATGTCTTGTAATGCTTCCCATACTAATTGTAGAAAGGTTTTCGGTGGTTTTGGAGGAATTGAATTAGAACCGAACGTTTCTCTTCTGTGTTCTAAATCTACTTGAGAACCACTAAGTCCTAAACAACAATAAACAAAATTAAAGAGGATGTCCACAATTTCTATTCCTATACAAAATAGCATTCGCATTAGTGAATAGTTTGTTATATAACATAAATCAAAAGAAAATCCAAATTTGATCTTAAATTACAAGCAAAAAATGAATTATTTTCATCTACAAGCAAGACAAACATGTACACAATGTTTCATTTATTTTCTTATAGCTATAACCATTGGCCAAGTATACTAGAAACGCCCTAGCAACCTTGTGATTGAGTTTATCAACTAAAATTTTAAATTTAAACTAGACAGAAAGAAAAATTTAGCATTCTGAAAATATTTCGAAGATATATTTAAGGTATGTTGTTAAAGATGGTCAAGCAACCAATAATTCATGTGTACTTTGTGTTGAGCGACAGGTATGCTGTAATAATTAATTGATAGCAGGGATATGCAGTTGTTTCAATTATAAATAAGGAACGAGTAAAAACAATGGAGATTAATGATTGAAATACTATATCCTGAAGGCATTTGTGAAACACAATACACTAATATTTCTCACCATCTCTGGGCGTTATACTTTTTCATAAGATGGAAAAATTCTTTTCAAAAGGGCATGATTCAACATTTTGGTAGCAACAATGGTAGATGTCAATGTAAACTAGAAGAATTGTAAATAAGATTCTACAATGTGGCAGTGACAAGGTTCACTTCATGAAGTGGTAAATTTCTTTTACTATGTAATCACAACTTCCATAAGCAAACCTTAAACAGTATCCTATGTCATAATCTTTCAACAATTATTACTGCATGACTTTGAAAGACGATTTGCACTTTGTTTCACTTATACGGATATGCAAATTCCCAAAATGATGGAAAATCGTCATGTTTAACCAGTAACCACTGTGACCCTATTTTGTTACATAGTTACTGTTAGTGGGTCAATTTGACCATATATAAATATCTTTGTTTAATTACAATTGTTGTTGATATAATGAAACAAAATAACGTATATTACAAGAAGATAAGTTTATTTAATGAACAATTAGAATTTTTTGTTGGTATAACAAAACAAAACAACGCATATAACAAAAATTACTCTAATTAGCACAATTTTTGCAAATTAATTGCGAGCATTGAGAAACACAGGTTTTTTAGCAAGAGACTTAAAAAAATTACTTCTTAATAATAAAAGATATTATTATTTATTATTATTTTACTTTTTTTATTTTTTTATTTTTTTTTTATTTATTTATTTATTTTTTTATTTTATTTTTTCACTTTCTTCATCTTCCGCCTTGTTGAACCATTGTAGCGCAGTAGCCTCAAAGTTGTCATCGGTATATTTGGCCGTTTTCAAACAGCTAGGACGGCACTGTATATGGGTTAAATTGACCAGAAAAAGAATAATGTATTTATAAATTTGTCAAAATGACAGCTACAGTCCAGCTACATTAACACTCGACTAACCTATAAGTACTTGATACATTGCTAAAAGAAGGCTGCGCTGGTTCAACAGATACACCAGTTATTTAAATATTAATAATGTATATGGTCAAATTGACCCTTCAACAGTGGTTACGAGTTAAGAGAAAAAACTTTAATACATACATTAGAAGTTTGAATTAGCATACGAATTGTAGGTCCATTACTATAATCAGTTAATAAAATGCAAATGCCAAAATCCGTTGATTTTTGTCTCAAATGTAGCAAAGGGATTTCTTATCAAAGAGGTATAGACCAATTTAGTTTGAATTCAAGGCAATTCACTTGCAAAAGTGTTACGATAATGATTTAATTAGTGAGATTTGAGATCAATACCATACTTTACGAAGCAAGTAGTAAATACTATAAGTAAACCAGCTGGGATTTTGGCGGCAATTTGTTCTATTGTACGACTAACGAATGGTCATTTGGGTGACAATGTTGGCATGCTCTATCAAATAACTTAACCACACAGTTTACGCCTTATTATGACGCTTTTAGTTCTGCGCTAAGAACAACCCTCATGTCAAATCCCACCCTTCCGCTTGGAAAAAGATACTTGAAAGACTATTTACCTTCACTAGGTGATGTATACAATTTCTTACATATTTCTTGTACTCCTCCTAATTCATTTATTCTATTTACACCTTCGCGACCTCGATGTTCCATAAGATCACGTAACTGTTTTAAGGAAATTCCATATTGCGCGGGCCGGCCGTCTATCGTAGCCATCTCTCGTAGCTAGATCTGAAAAAGTATAGATTATAACTTGGGTCAACTCAAGTGCGTTATTTCGTCCGTAAAGTTTCAATGTGTTTGTAAATAAACTTCACCAATACATGTGCACAGTAGTCGAGCAATAAATTTGAAATCTTTTGGCAAAATGCAATAAAAAGCGCGATTTTAAAATTAAAAAAATAATTGGTACGAGCACAGAGTGGTACGAGATTTTGAAAGCCGCCAAAGAGAGTTTTGAATACTTCTCTCGAGTAGAAAACTGCAATAATAACGTAACGGTTTAACGTACAGTTTTCCTTATCGATTCGCAATAAGAACATAAATGATTGTACAGCAGGGTATCTAGCTTTTGTTACACATCGCGAGCGGCATCCGATAGATGGCGTCTTTGGCCTTTTATATAATTTGTGGAAAAATGACAGATACTACGTTTTTTATGAAGCAGAATAAAACCCTTTTTGATGCACCATTATTTTAATTAGGCGGGAACAAAACCGACTTAAAGTAGCTAGAAAAATATTTGATTTATATGTAATTCTAAATGCCATAAAGTTGTATTCCAGATTGGAAAAACTAGTTCAATGACAAGGGCGGCGACTTTCCTTTTTTATACCGATTTGTACAGGGTTGTTAATTTTTATCATCTAACTAAAATCATTCAAAGCAGTTTTTGTTTTAACAAATTTTTTTTTGGACACCAACCGCTACAGTTAAAACTGTATCTGTTATTAAAGGATAGTAGCAGAACAGTTCTTGAAATGTGTTCTGTTCTTATTATGAGGAATTTTAGATACTTTCAATATGGAGTTGTTATTAAAGGTACAAAGTAGTAACTTGAATTATTAATAACGCGTCGGTTCGCTTGATTGTGTTCCTCATTGGGTAACTTTTGGATGGAAAGGGAAACTTTATTGTCAATAAATCATGGTATTTTCCACCTATAATGGGAAATAACGCCATAACGCCAAAATGTATCTTTGATGTCTAACATTTTCAATATTTCCCAAGCGTTTTAAATGTTTTTATCAATGGAATATGTAGTAGATACCTACTTTGAAGCTTTAAACATGGCACTTTTATGTGTATTTATTGGGATTACAAAATGAGACATACTGAGGTCGAATTTAACGGTAGAAATGTAAAAAGCTTTAACAATTGAAATACATGCTACATTTTTACGTTTCCGGAAAATGACAGAAAATCTCTTTTGTATACCTAGTGTAAGGATTTACTCTACTTCTTATCCATCGTATCATATTACAGTTACAGAGTATACATCCGTAAAATGGAAAAATAAAAGGTTTTATTTACCAACATCTGCTTTCAAAGTTAACTTGAGAGGGTACCTAGTTATTTTAATTCATATATTTATTTAAGCCTCCGAACCGAACGTCTTTAGTTCATTCTAATCACGTGGAACCCAAGACTACCCTAATCCACGATTGAATTTTGGGAATATATTGTAATGTCTCTTCATTTTGCAATGTTGTGACAACCAGCACTTAGTAGCCATCTAACTAATTATAACATACTATATAGTCCATTTTCATTTTGTTTGTAATTATCTTCGAAATATAACATCTCATTGAATGTGCACGTTGACTCCCTCTACCTAGGGTTTGCCATACGTCGTAATTATTTTACAGTCCGTGTCCGTACTGTACAAAAGAAAAAAGGGGTAAATGTCCGTATAATTAAAATTTCCAGAGGATTCGTTACTTTAAAAAGTAATCTCTTCAGAAAAATATGACTGGGGTTTCAGCCTTCAGCCAGTACCAGTACCAGTGATGCCTAAAATTTTCTTTAAAGGAAATTTGTGGCAATTTATTCAGTTATCCCAACTTCATGACATTTTTGTTTTTAAGCAAAGTACATACTGTATTAGTCTGAAATGCTACTTTAAAATACACTTATAATCTAATGGCATAACTTAAAAGGTAGTTTTTAAAATTTGTCCGAAGCCCTCTTTCACTGGGGGAGGTATTCCATACCCCCCGGTATCTGTGGTGTCCGTATTTTACTTTGACCAGTTGTGGCAACCCTACCTCTACCTCATCGTCCTCATCTATCAAGACGAAGACAGTTCAGTGTTGTCAGCAGCGCTAAGCTTCAACAGACTAAGGCTCGATTCACACTATAGTACCGGTCACGGTTCGCTCTCGGTTCAGTCTCGGTTCGGTAAGATTCTTACATAAGAAACAATGAGCGTATTTTTATACTATCAGCACCACTCAAGTTTCGATTCGATCACACTCCGCCACCGATCCGTTTTTAAGAATATTTTGTCGGAGTGTGATCGTACTGGAGACTGGAGCTGACTTGTACTCATAGGGTGAATACGTTTTTGTTTCAAATGTAGTATTTGCCTTCCGTTTTCCTCGCTAATAACCTTGGATGCACCCACATTCTTCTTTTTGTCGTCTTGCGTTTCACTCTTTTCTAATTTGCAGCATCTTCATCAAGAAAAAGAGCTACAACAGCTAATTTTTCAATTGAAAAATCGAACAATATTGTCAGACAACTGCAAAACTCAGTGCCGGTTTATACATTACGCACACTACGCACGTGCGTAGGGCCCGGACAAATCTAAAGTTTTAAGTTTATTAATTATAGCTATCAATCAATGCATTTACTATTAAGGAATTAAGGTGTATTTATTTCACTCACGACTTCCCTTCAGAATAAATACTGTACAACAATCTTAAATAACAGGAAAGTTAAAATCTCAAAAGAAGGTATAACAATAAGAAGACGCCCTTTAACACGTTTGAGACTAACATTTATTGGTCATACTCATATATTTTAAAAGAGTTTATTGCAGATTGAACATTTCCTCGTCCCTTTCTAAGTAAATAACTTTTGCACTTAATTATGCCGACACAAGAAGGGTTTGTGAATCAGGGGCGTAACTATCATGGTAACTATTAGCCCCGCGGAACCCGGGCCTGTGATCTATGGGACTCGGATGTTACGGCACTAATATTTGTATTTTCGTAAACATTCCTCTTAAATTGCTGAAAACGTATTTAAAAAAAATTGCAAAATGTAAATTTTATTTCCCAGCAAGTTAACAATAATGTGAAACAGTGAAACATTCCAATTATGGAATAAAATTCTTATTGCCATAATTTCCGGCCTACATTTCGTTTACGTGCGGTGTTGTTTGTACTCGTACCAACCATAAATAAAGACAGATGCGCCGTATTTATTGTATTGCATAAGCTTCTTGAGACTTCAGACTTGCCGTTTTCATCTTATGAAGCTATTTAAAATATATTAGTCTGAATGATTCTCATTTTTATCGTCTCAAAAGCAACGGAGGTAGAGAACAAAAATAGATTGGCTTGTATCAAATTCGAAGTTTTGCTACGTATGCAAATTATTGTGAGGGTGGGGGGTGATGGTGGGGGGCCCAATATTACTTAGTGCGTACTACTAAATGACATGTAAAACCGGCACTGGCAAAACTTGTACTTTAATAAATGAAATGAAGTAAATTGTATTGCCAATTAAATTCATCCGACTTGGACCATCAACGACTTCATACTGACTGAGGCTAGTGCACACATCGAGACTGAACCGTGCTTGAACGTGAACCCAGTTCGGTAAGATTTTACCGAACCGACTGGACCGAGAGCGAACGGTGACCGGTACTATAGTGTGCATCGAGCCTAAAGATTCGTGCAAAGATTATAATCGTTGGGATGCATGGGTGACAATTTCAATAATGCGCAAGTTAGGAATGTAGGTATCGTTTCTTTTCTAAAGAACCATGAGATGTGTAACGGTCAAATTCGAAAAATGTCTCTAAAGTGAGGCGTTGGTGCATTAAATGACGATATCCTTTATTTTTTGGAAAGAGTAGACTTACTTAAAGTTTATGGCGAGTGTTATATTTCTATTAGACACAAGGGTCCGAAAATCTTTTCCTTTTTCCTTTTCCTCAATGCCGACTTTACTTAGCCTCTCCCCTCAGTACCTGGGGATTTGCTCTAGGTCTAGGGTAATACTAGAATCATATGAATATAAAAATCGCCTATTATCCATCGACATATAGAAATGGACTGCGCGTGGTTATGCTAAGCCGGGATACTGCAGGTGAGAGAGAGGGTAAACGTGGAGGCCTAGTTCTAGCTTTATCTGTCGCGTATCTATTGGTTGCTGCATTTTCATGGGAATGCGGCGACCAATAAATACGCGACAGATAAAGCAAGGGAAATGCGGCGACCAATAGATACGCGACAGATAAAGCTAGAACTAGGCCTCCACGTTTACCCTCTCTCTCACCTGCAGTATCCCGGCTTAGCATAACCACGCGCAGTCCATTTCTACATGTCGATGCTATTATCACTCAAATATATGAGACAACAAACTGGAATTAAACATGACGGTACCATTAATCCATAATTGGCAATTCTGAGTTTTTATTATTGTCAATTTTGGTGCATTTTCGAAAGTAATTTTGTACTGTGGTGGCAAGTTACTGATTTACTTATTTGAATTTGTTATGACTCATGCTGTATCCTGGATAAGAAATTATTTATTCGATCATCGTATGTAAATGAATCAAATTATGGTTGCATTGTTGCAAATTCGATAATGATCGTAAACTCATTACCGCTTAGGTCACAAACTGATAACAAAATACAAGAGTCCCTAATGGTATATAAATAAAATATGATTTTTTCAACTTTGACTAATTGTTTCTACCCTTCAATTAATGACCACCGCTTTTAGCACATTCCATATTCTTCGAAACACACCACTAACGTGATAGGTAACTAATTAATAAGTTAACTAACCAGAAAATTACGTCCTCGATAAGGACTATAAGGAGCTCTTTCTCGAAGCACTTTCACCTTTTTCGTCTAGATTAGTTGGGTCACCTAATGTAAGGTAAATTGAAATATTAACGTAAGGAATCAAGATATTTTATAATTTCCATATTAGCGAAAGGTCAATCTTCATATTATCACAAGAACAGATACTGTTAGGGTGGTATATAATTAAGAATCGATTACCTTTAATGACAGTATTACTAGAAAGTTTCAAATTCCAGGTAGGCTCGTTCAATAAAAAAAATAACGGATTTTCGAAGTCAAGCCACCCTCTTTTGTCATATTTTAAATAACAGCAAACGAAATCAATCACCTTGCGATAAAGCTGACGAAACTGAGTTTTTGTAATGGAGTAAAATTAACATTTACGACGTAGCAGAAATGCCGGTGTGGTATTCACAAACACGAGCAAGAAAATCATGATGCAAGGGACACAAAATGTAATTTTTAGACGACGTTAAAAGCGGTTAACAGGAGCTTTTTGCATCACCTAAAATTAGACAAAAACTTCCTTTTTTATACATAAAAATATGTTGCAGCAATTTTTCAATCGGTTGATTGTTATATGTAAACCGGTGGGGATACAATATTGCATGAAAACTAACATAAAGAGAGATTATATTAATGTTCATAATTACCTGACAAATCCAATAATTTTATGTAGCGCAAATATGCTTTCATTAAACGGTTGAAAAACAACGGATTAACTTGCCGAACTCAAAAAATTCACTTCAATTTCCTTATTTTACAAGAAGCACGCGGAAGAGAAATTTTAAACATAGTCACCATTAGCACACTTCCATCTTGAACAACATACCGTAGACATAAAATGGTGAAAAAAAAGTCACTGAGATAACTATTTCGTAAAATTCAAACTGAATCATTCTACAATATTACCTCATTCCTACGCAAGCAACATGCTAACTGGGTAAAAGAGGGGGATCATCTATTGCTCAGCTCGGGAAATTGCCAAATATCATTTCGTAGACATGCTCGTGTTGCCACGCCTTTAGTCGAGAGATTTCGTTATTTGCTATGACGCGCGGAATCTTTAAAAAGTTGACAACATTATTAATTAAAAATGCCAGACACAAAAACCTGCTGTTTAAATTGACCTACTTTACATTTAGGAGAGCTCGCGAATCCTAATGGTAGCCTTAATCGGACGAAATGAGAAAATAAAAGTTTGTTGACACACTGCATTTAAAGTTGTGTTTCCCTCGTTCCCGTTTAGAGATTAGTCCAGTCCTAAATTTGTGACTTGTGTTTAAGCTCAAACGCAAGCTGTCAAGGCATAGCTAGATAGTCGCGTTTGTTCCACTATATCAAGTAGGCGGCATTACAAATTCAGTATGATAAAATAAGCACAGAAAGCACAATAGACGAAGAATTACAGTATGTACAACAAACGAAATAACGTTTTTGGAACTGTAAGACGACTGCTTCCACAATAGAAACTCCACCATTCACAAAGGTTGGATAGAACAGTCTTTCTATTCTCAAAATCTAACAAAAGGAGTAGTTTTTATTTCACGACGCAAGTATTGCTAGCCTACGTTCTGGTTCTAGTAAGGGTGGTTTACTCGCTTTACCCTTGCAAATTTCAATTATGAAGTACACTTTATGAGGGCGTTGTTAATCCCAAGTCCTGGTAAAATGTTACTTCCAAACTGCTCAAGTAAATTAGTCCAGCATAGGTATACGTTACCTAACAGAAAAATATTTAGGTCAAACTCTGCTTCTCTGAATAAAAGAACTTTTAAAATCATGCTACAGACAAAAAACGAGTTATACATCTGGTACAGAGTACAGACCCTTTAAAAGAAATTGTAAAAGTGGATGCAACGAAAATGCGTTATAGCAGAGTATGAATTAAAATCACTACACCTTCAAAAAAAAGCACGAAAACTATACTACTCAAAGCGCGTTTTGCAATGAACTCCATATAATAAATATTTTTGTGAAAAATCTATAATAAAATTTACGTCCAAACAATAACTATATTCCCTTAAATTAAAATGCGTCTTATTTGTCTGCATTTACTTTAAACAGTGAAATTTTTGAGATTGTGCGTCCATATTCACCGATGTTTGAAATGCGATGATTGATTAGGGTCGTAGTTTTGAATTTCTGTGGGAGGCCAGTCTAGTTTTAGCTCACACTCTTCCACAACACTTAATAAGATATAGTGATATGTACTTCCTTTTAATACTGCACCTAATTATGAATTATTACCTACCTATTATTTTAGTGTCGATGAAAAAATGTTTAGCAAACAAAAATAAACGTCTACTGAACGGATTGTGTTGTAACGTACCTACAGATACTTTGACCTATAAATACATTGTTTACATTATTCAAATAGATTAAAACAGAAAATAAAGTCAAATTTTACGTGTGGGCTGTAAAAAAGCTTAACTTTTCTTGATTTTTTGTAAGGAATCTTCGAAAGAGATTTTTGATGCTCAATAGGTAGATGTTAAACTAATATTAATTAACCTCTGCTGCTTACGGCGCTTCTTAAATTTTCGCTAACTTCAGTTTCTTTCCCCCTGAAGCAACAGAGACCGGAAGAGTCAAAAATATTTGTAGAGCAGTGGCGATGTTTGGATAGCCCTCTTCCAACTGTTGCTCACAAATAATTTTAAAAGTGGAGTGTGCAGTGGCATGTTTTAAATTATTGTTCATTTCAAGAACTCTTCTTCTATCGGCAAACCCTTGAAATTAAAGTGGCAAATAGTCATTTGATTCATTTGGGAGCCACTTAAGAAATCGAGTTATTTGCACCTTTAATGCGTCAAATCGGTTGTTCGTTTCACTTAAAATTCTATCAATAAATCTACATAAAAGAAACTCTTAAGTTTGTCTTCGCGCTCATCTTCACAAGTTTCTCCAGACATCATTTCCATCTTCTTTAGTAAATTAGACTTTTAAACCATTGGTGTTCTCTTTTCTGACGCTAAGCTTTTTCTCCTTCACGACAACAAATTTATTAGACTTTGAATCTTCACCCTGAAAAAATAGGTTGACTCTGTCAAATCTTAGTACCTACGCTATACCAAAACAAGTTAGCACAACAAATTCAAATTCTTTTATTTGGCCCATCAGGTATTTAGTCCTAGTTTTCATCTCTGGGGTGGATCACTTGATGTGTAGTTCAAGAGTTATAAATGCTATCAATGTGCTTGTAGATTACGCAACAAATTCAAACTGTGCTGACCATCTCGTTGCACTTTCTGCTTTAAGTTAAAGGAACGTGCTTCCCATCTAGGTTAAAATAGTTATACAGAGTACGTATTTTGCGGTGGAAGGGAAACATCCGCAGCATGGGCCCCTAGTAAGTTTAACGAGTAGAGTAAGCCGAACATGGCGCAAAAGATGAAATTAATTCTCTTCCAATATTCTAGTCGCACTCCATTGTATTTTCCTGATGTGTTGGATCCGTCATCAAATCAAAAACATCTTTTTTTTTAATAATTTCTTGCGAAAAGCTTTCATCAGTTTTTTCAGTGACGACAAAAAAATCAATAAACACCATTTTGGGACTTCTATCACAAATTTTTACATATCGAACTACCTCAAACATCCGCTCGTGACTATTGATGTCCGGCGTGCAGTCAAAAATGAGCAAAACATTTAGCTTTCTGTACATCTTGATTTATGTTTTGGCTTATCTGGTTAGCTATTAAGTTGAGAACTTCATTCTAAATTTCCGATGAAAAATAACTTACCTGTCCTTTCTTATGCTGTTCGATGTGTCGTCGCTTTCAATTCTTTGGGAAACTATTGTTCATTATGGCAATAGGGGCTTAGTCATCACTCATCAGTCATCAATGATAATTTTTGGAAGTGAATTCCTCATCATACATGAAATTACTTTTATTATAATACCTACGTTCTTGCTCGCAACGGCAAACTTTGAAGAAATATTTTAATTGTAAACAGAAACTTCATATCGGAAGAAATATTTCTTCACTCAAAATGTTTGAATAATGAAACAGGAAAGCTTTTCCGACCTTTAAATTTCTGCATTTTCTGCCTTTCTTACTTTACATTTATTTAAAGTGGATTGGTACGTTTACAAATGCACCATATAGTCTTCTACCAATACTTGAAAATCTTCGTCGGTTAGCTCTTCTAATATCCACATTTGCATTATATTTTGTAAATGAAGATAATTACCAAAAAATTCTAAAACAGTAAATCCTATAAGAATGGGGAACCAGAAACAGACCAACTGAGAGGAACAGGCCATATTCAAACGCTTATCATACACCAATTAGAAGAATGCGCTTTGAGCAACGAATTGCATCATGTTCCTAAATTTGTCCACTGGTCTGGCTTATGGAAAACATTAGAAATCGAACACGTACACTAGGAAGGGCGTTAAGGGAAGTGCCCTCTTTAGTGCTTTTCAACATTGTATTGGACACCATTCGAAAAGTATTCCAGAAAAGGAGGACATACACTATAACAAGAATCACTTCATGACTGCCGTAAACGATACCGAAGCAACAAACATCCTGTACATCGTCACTCGTGTTACGGCTTGGAAATTAATGTAGACAAAACTAAGCTGTTAACGACAGACGAGTCTCGACCTACACTGCTTACCTCGAAGGCGTCCGGATCGAGCAAGTGAAGAAGTTAATGTCCACAGCGGAGTTCTATAGCAGAATTGCACAGGCGATCGCTGCATTCGCGTATCGAAGAAAACCAACATTTCCATAAACACCAAGAAACGCCTCTTTATAGTTAAAGAACTTGGCTGCTTAAACGGGATTTAATCAAAATCGAGCTCCTATATCCAGAATGTCTCTCTCTCTCTCTTTAGTTACCAAGTGTCTGTAGTTTTAGATGGATTCCTCTCGTCCGTATATCAGGATTTTCAATTCATTTTCTTTTTTACCAAAGTTCTCAAATGTACATACAGTTTACGCTGTAATTTTAGTCCCAGAAACTTTACAAAAGTTCAGTTCTAATGCACAGATTTTTTTGCTTCAAGTAAACAATTTCGAAACAACCCTCACTATCATGTGTAAAAATATGACTAAAATTGCGTTGTACCAAATCATTGTGGTATGCTTAGGGTACCAACACAAAAAGTGGCATTTCCTTCACGATGAAAAAGGCTGGAGAGTCCTATTTCTCTTTATTGAGAGGAATTTTGTAGATTGTGGTTTTTCCAATATTCAGATATCGCACCAAAAGGGCTTTTCATTTGGAAGAAATTTTGAATTGTGTGAAAAGGGAAGCAAGGGAATGGCATTTTATGTTGAGCTCTCGAGTCCAAATTATGTAAGTTTAAATTTCATCCTCTTGTGGCTTGGATATCAAAAGGATATCAAATTATAAACAAACAACTTTATCTGAACAATAAATTTTGAAAATATTACACAGCACAGAAACTACTTACAGAAAGTTCAACATTGGATTTCAAACGATTTAGAATATCAAAGTAATTATGTTTTTGAGTGCAAATAGCTATCAAACTGGAAACTGGTTGAATAGAGCGCAAAGCGACATAATTACATATATTGAATCTCTATGCAAATTATTATTAACGAAGTAGCAACCTGTGACGTGTTAAACAGTGTAATGGACTTTAAATAATACGTATGGAATTTTCCGTACCTAAGCATTGAAAACTAACAAAAAAAAAACTGTTCGAGAAATGTCACACGTAACCGCAAAAATGCCGTTCAATACTCTAGCTAGAACCTGTCGTTGATCGCCTGCGATGCGAAAATGTTTGTTTTCATCCATTAAGCTTAAGTTAGGCACAGATAATTTTTAAAGGGAGAAGTTTCCAACATATCGAACTGTTGAACTGGTAAAAGTTCTCTTTTCCATTAAAAAAGAAATGAACGGAGATAGAGTGGTAATAGATGGAAACCTTTTTACTTCCCACCTTTAATATTTAAAATCGATTCTAAAAATTGCATTGTGCTCAACTTTATTAAATATCTGTAACTCGATGTGCGGTACAGTAAATGTGGCAAGAATTCGAAAAATGATTTCCTGTTCACGTTTGAAGGAAAAATTCAAATAACGCAATTTATCAAGAGTTTGATCATGGTAGCTTGAGCCATTTTATGAATTTAGAATAGTCTTCCTTTACAATATAAACTGCTCCAAAATGATGTGACTGTTTGATCACAGTTACAAATGTTATTAAGTTATCTAAATTCGTGTTGTTCGAGGTAACGGTAATAGTAGACAGACAGGTGTATTTTACAATTCAGCTTTTCGTCTAATATTAGTTATATCTGTCGAAATATGTAGGTACCGCGGAGCAAATTTAATTAAAAAAAATTGAATTTTGCACATTAATGTGATATAGGGAGTTTTTGTTTTAACGGCGATTTTTTTCCAAATAATAATTTGTTCAAAACTTGTTGGAATCGAAATTAATAAAAGTAGAGGTTCTCTTAAAAACAGACCAATTTTGGACCAACAATATAGTCATCAACACGATTTTAATGAAAAAAGGTTTATTTCATTGTTTCGATGACAAGAGATAATTTAATAAATTTATCTGCATCTTAGACCCACAATACAATACAAAAAAGGGTTAATTTGTTTGTTTTTATGACCAAACACTTTGGCAGTGCTTTTTATAGTTTTGATTTATTTTTTAGGAATGGAAAATAAACCCGCAAATAAGATACATATGAAAAAACGAAAGAATATATTGCACAGTTGAGATCAAGCAAACTAAATTAATTGTAAATAATTATATGTATTATGGTCTGTACAGAATTTGTTTTTTTATAATACAAAAAAGTTTTCTTCTTTCATTTTCAAGTTTACTGTGCCACTACCTACTTAAGTGCAGAAGATTGTCATAATGTCACCAATTCCTTAAAAACATTAAAATAATGAATTTGAATAGGTAGTTGTCAACTAGCGGTGTAAAAATAATTACAAACCGCAATGTGAGACAAAAGCGACTATGGGGCATGAGACGTAGTTTCATTCTCGTTGTTACTTCCACGTAATGAAGTTGAATACAATACGCATACAATCAGTGCGTGATTTTGTGCTGGATGACCACGTTGATGCAAGCGGTGCAATCATCCCTAACTTTCGTTTGTTCGTTTCTACAGACTCTGCCTTTTGTCCTCTTGGAATTAATTCGTGCGCAAGGGTAGATCTCCTGCACCATATAACGCGAACTCTTTCATTTCTTGAAGCTTGCCCTAAACTCGTTATGCACATTGACAAAAATCTTATCACGTAGCTTCCTTCAGAGTAAATCGTGGCTTATTACTGTCCCGTTGCTTTCACTTGAGGGGGTGGTTTCGGATCGTTGGAAATGTAGGGCATTCTTTGTACGTGTTTGCCTGAGTGTTTTGCGCATTGAGCTTCACTTCAACGAGTGGTAGAAACCTTTACAGGTATGGCAGCTCAGCCCTTAAGTCTTAACACTTTGCTAGGTCACTTGAATGCAAGACCTTTTTGTTGTTCATCGTCGTGGTAACGCTTTCTTCGATCGGCAATTCTGACCTACGCGGCTATTGTTGTTGATTAAACGTTCAGCATTCGGTACTTCTTTGCAATTCACGTACAGACACAGAAGCCTGAAGAACAAAATGATTGGAACCTTGTCACGCCGAGTAATTAGTGTTCTAAAAAAGCGATCTCTGTTTGCACTAGTAAATGCATGAAATCAGTCTCTTGCTGAATATTCTTCGATCACTGCATAGAGTCACAGTGTTTAAAAGTCTGTTTATAACACCCTATAATGCCAACTTCTTGAATAGAATCTTCTAATCACAATAGCCTCTTGGTTGGTAGTCGTTTGTTCTAGCGCGAAAGTACATTAAAAAATAGCACTAGTTATAGTTTGTTTTGTAAACGTATGCAAGAAGAGCAGCAAGATCGCAAGGGAGTAATAATAAATTACTATACTGGGTAGTGGACAAAAGCACTGTGAACGGGCTCCAGAGGTGGGGAACCTTTTTACCATTAGAGGCCACATTTAAATTAGGCAGTAATTAGAGAGCCCGCATAATAGGTATATCAGCTTATGGCATAAGTGGTGTTGCTTAAAAGATTGTTAAATAAGAAGAAAGTTTTACAGGAAAAATTATTTTATTACTACCACCCCTTTTAAGTAATATTCGACTAAAGTTATTAAATTTGAAATTCATTGTTAACAAACAAAATTGAAAAGTCGACTTTTAAAATCTAGTTACCAATGTTACATGTGTTCTTCCCTTTCAAAAAGTACCTATTAGAGCCACTGATAGTGTACCTAGAAGAGCTCAACAGTGCTTAGCAGTAAATGGAAGACATTTTGAACACATTGGTAACTGGTAAATAATAGTTCGAGACATTTGACTTTCCGAGAAATAATATCACCATTCGATTCTTTATTATGGCTTTTATAATCACTTCTTTCACCCTACCTCTCTACGGCGGGTGGTTATATATATTCACCCGGTATATTAATTAAACCAAGAGCTACCGAGCTACCTTTTATCAAAGACCAATTATTATATGGTCTTTGCTTTTATGAAGGCCGCACAAGCAACTCACGGAGGCCGCAAGCGGCCTCGAGACCGCTGGTTCCCCACTTCTGGGCTATACAGACGTGTTCCGTCATATTTTAGTTGAAATCTTCTACCGTTGAGTGAAATTTTCACTCAACGCTTCTACTTTGGGAAAAAAATAAGTATATCAACAACACTTAAAGTATTTAATTTATTTCTCTAAAATACCGCAAGACAATGTTTCAAGGTGAATATGAGAAAAGTTTTCCTATTTCTAATCTTGTGGCAGTATACGTCTCTAAAAGATGATAGCTTTGCAATCGAAACGAGTTCAAAAAGTAAAATCTCCCTTTTTACCCAACAGTTTTTCAAAAATAACACTTCCCTTACTTATTTTCCGAATATATGTAAACGCTAAGAAAACGTGTCTAATTAATATTTCAAAGTGTACGGGTGTAATGAAAACTAATTTAAACCCACACAAAATGAAATTAATCGAATTTCTGTAATATGTGTTACGTTTCCGATGATAATGAAATCTAATCTGTGCTTATAAACGCGATACGCATTGTTCTATAATTAGAAATATTATATTAGTAATAATCGATAGGAAGTGCGGTATGTACAATTATATGTCCATAATTGCGGTTTAACAGCTCTCTAATAGAATTTGCAATCCTTTGGTAATAGAACGCCCACTCGTGAAACCATGATGTAACACCTATTTGTGTTTCAAATTAAATTAGAATGTTGCAGTGTGAAACAGCCAAATTGAATAAATTCGTTATTTCAATCATTATGTATACATATTTATAAAAAAAATCCCGAAACACGTCAATTTTAGATTTTAAAATTATGTTCTATTATGTAAAAATTTCATCCCTAAATTTAGCCCCCTTAGAGTGAGAGTTGCAAACCCTACATTTTTAAATGGAAAGTAGGAGCTTGTGATACATCATTTAAAAGGTCTCTTCATTGTGTATTTAAAAAGTTTGTTGTTTTCAAATCTAAAATAAAATCATTAGTATTTAGGGATGAAATTTTTACGCAGTAGGATGTCATTTTAAAATCTAAAATTGACGTGTTTCGGATTTTTTATAAATATGTATGCACAATGATTGAAGTAACCAATTTATTCCATTTGGCTGGAAGATGTAGCATAGCATCATATAAGATAGAATAGAAAATGATAAAAGTATACAATATTCCAATAACACTTAGTGCGGGATCACCAAAAAGTACGATTTGGACAGAAATTTGGCAGAGAACACTATCGATTAGAATTTCAACCAAAATTAAAAAAATAATTGTGGAAATTTAGTAGTTTTTGTGTTTTTAATTGATCGAGGGTGTTTGATGATAAAATCAATGAGTCTCACTCTCACGTTCAACTTCTTTAAGGTTAATTGATCAATGCTATGCGAAAGAATGGGACACTTTCTGTTAGTCAAGAGATGGATGATCGATTTAGCGACAGTGCTTCTTCGCTGCAATAGTTTCTCCATGATTTCAAAAAAACTATAGTGATTTGAATTAATCTAACCGTAACTATGAGAGTTTCTTTTTGATTTTCGGTTTTCATTTCACTTTATCAGTTTGCATTTAGTTCATGAAAACTTTCTCGCGTGGATTTGAACTTCTTTCTTTAGTTCTTCATTTTTGATCTTCACTAAGCGATCATGAATTTCTTTTACCTTATTATGACATTTTTCAAACTACCGACGAGCCAAAAACCTCGGTAACATTTCAACTTGAACTTGAATCAAAACAGTTCGAATTTATTATTTCTTGTGCTAAATATTTTTTGCATTTTATTTAACAGAAAGTTGATTTGAGCTGAAACGTTTCCTGAAAAATGACGCTTACAGTGTCTATTGTGACCATAAATTTAACTATCTTTCTTTTGGCGAATAACAAAAATGAAGGTGATTCCTTCAATTATCATTATTCATTGTTAATATATTCGGTGATATTCAAAAAAAAATTCTATGGTACTTTAATGCTACTCATTAAGGCAAGTAACAAGGTCGTATTTAAGTGTACTTGTGGATGTCGTTATCGCCATGTTATGACTGGTGCCCTAAACCCGTCTCCAAAATATTACTACAATTATGTTATATTTAAACCAAATTGTGAGTCACAGCAATTCAATTCTAAATAGTACGAGGTTTGCAACAACAGTGTAATTGCCACTAGACCCTAATTTAAAATTTAACAATAAAAAAAACTTGTAAGAAACATCATTTAAACGAAAATAAAAAGATTTTCTCTCACACATTCACAAAACCTTCAACCGACACCTTACAATATTTTGTTTAATTATGTACATGAAAATCAGGGACCCCCTCTTTATGTACCACCGATATTGAACGACCTTAAGCAGTTTTATCAGACAAAGTTATTACAATAATTACTTACGTATAAAAACATTTCACTAAAATGAAACAGTAAAAACAAAATTATAATACATCAGTGACTGCTATTAGTACACCCAATAGTCCATAAGTAATAACCAATAACAGTATTTTCCCTAAGCTGCTAATAGCATCTCATTTTTTATAACATCCGTATAATAACCATTAAAATTAAATGTTTATCATGGTTAATTAATCGCCTAGTTTATTTGATATATTAGCTTGGATTATAGCGATTGATTTGTTGAAAACACGATTTAATGGATTATTGCAACGTACCGACTATTTTTGAAATAGTTGAATAACGCTGACCTACTCACTAGCGCTAAGAAAAAAATTGATATACTCAATTGCCTACGTTTCTCTAACAGTGAGGTGAGAATTATTCATGCCAATGGCAATAACGGATTCACTTATTTTTTACTTATACGAACGTTCCAGCGACGAAAATTTGATCATGGGATCAGATAAAAGTCGGTGGGAGACTGTGCTTTAACTCATTGACTTTTTTAAAACTTGATTTCGCATGCGGACATGCGGGACATGTATTGATTCGGTGAAAAACGATTTACTTGTACTAAAAAACTCGACCCTTTTTACATGAAATTTATCAAGTAGATATCATATTCCATTAAGGTAATCGCCCAGGATTCCAAAAATTCGTTCCCGCCCGATTTTATGATAATTGCTATTTTTGGCGGTGTAGTGTTGTATAATTTCAGGAGTGCAACACTGAATTATAGGAGGCCATCCTTAATCTCCAAGTTTAAGGTGTGCCAACAACAGATATCCTATACCCTATAGGCCTATACCTACAGCTTCGTATTATCTCCAGGCAAATCCAACAGAATCTGTCGGCAAGGTGATAAAGACTAAAAGCATTCGCGTACGTGAGTGATAGCAACGCGTAAGCGAGTGATATAAATGGGATTGGGATGGCCGCCTTCCTGCGTATCTCTAAGCATGAAGCTACAGGTCATACTCCCTCATTCTGCGAAGAAGTTTAATTTAAGAGAAGTTGGAAATGTATGAACACCAGACCTCTATATTGATGTCCAAAGCGATTGATTAAATCCTACCAATCTGCACGAGTACAATACCAAAGACATGTCTCGTACGTAGTAATAAATAATCGCTGCCCATCCTTACTCGTTTTTGATCAAGGGTAACCAATTGCGGCACTCATATGTAAGCTGGATTCAGCGCTCAGGCCCATGGGGCTTTTATGAATCTGCTCCATTCTGTTTTGTGCTGTTCTCCTCCAGGCGCTCCTCCTCCACCGGCTTTTTTCACAGTTATCGCAACCTTCTTCTTTTCGTTATACCCTCCAGCACTGTCCAGGATATTCCTCTCACACTACTATCCTCTAACATTTCCAGACATTGTAGTCTTACGATAAAGTTGTCAAAGTTGATTATGGGGGTTCTTCCTATACTTCCTTATTTGTTCTTCTTTTCTAGCCCCATTCCGTTAGCCTTCCACCTCGAATTCTTCTCAGCAATTTTCTCTCGCAAATTTCAAGCTTTGACTGGTTGTTATTTCTATTCATGACCCATGTCTCGCATCCATATATCATTGTTGTCCATTGTCCTGTATTTACTCATATTTCTCTGGATATTAAAAGCTTGCAGATTCTTCCCGAAATCTATAAAAATCAGACTAGAATTAACTTACGACCATGTATATTTTATAGAGCGCGCCCAAATTATAGAATATGTTACTAGATTTTTGCAGAACGGTTGAACTAAACTATGATAGATACTATTGTACATGCTAATTTTCTATTTAAATCTATCTCGTTTCTCAGTATTTGCTGGTTGGCTTGTGAGTAGGGTACAGTTGTACGAACTAGACATGGCAAGGTCGGAAATGTGAAGAAAATGATTATGAGCAATCGCTATCAAGTAGTTTTCCCGAATATTGGACATGAAATTGTAACAGTACATTTTCGATCATTCTTCATGAGTACAATCTCTATGGTCGCACGGCAATTAGGTGGCAGTTATCAACATTATGATACCTTGCCAGCGCATTCACGGCGCGGCACCCTGTCACGCCTTTTTATTCTCCTTTTGTTACATGACGTTTAATGTTCCATTATTGAGTCCCGTTTATTCTTTCTTCGGTCTACGGGCTTTTTTCTATGTACTTATTTATTATGGTGTTATCTTTTCAATGATTTCGATGTTTTCTGTTGTGTTTGACGTTTTACATCATAAAGCTCGCATAAGACGTACGTAGTTAGGAGATACAATGGATGGAATTTATTTGCTGTGATAATGTCATTCCGTATGTATAAGAGATGTTGTGGAAAATTGGGCTTGGTGAGCCTGTTTCTGTTGAAGTGTTTTCCCATTTCTCTTGATTTGTATTGTGCCGCATCAGGCACTTTAGATCCTTTCTTGGTTGATCAATTATTTTAAAATTCTTATATTGACATTTTGATTTCTTGTTCCTTGGCGTGTTGATCGTTCTCTTTGACTTCTGACACCTTTTGCCTTGTACTATGTTACTGTCGATGTATTAAGTACCTAATTATGTTTGTTGATAATATTATTATATTCCATGTGTTCTTCTTTATAGACGAATTTTGAGAGAGGTCTCCTTGGAGCACGCCATAAATATGTAGTGAAAAAATAATGAGTATCTACTATGACAGAGTTATAGAACATTTATCAGGAAAATCAATGCTGAACTTTTCCATAATGCCGTATTTTTATTTCTTCTTAGTTCACTATTCGTTAACTGCCTCACCTGATTGTTTAGATAAAACTAAAAATACAGTAAAATTTTATAAATGGCAAAGGTGAAACATGCATTTCAAATTAAATGCCCTTAGAGTTGATGTACAAGTAAAATAGTGAAGGTGTGCACAGAAGCGAATTTTAATTAATATTGTACAAAAGCAAAGCTTTTATGGCGACAATTTATCGATTGAACCGCTCTACTTAACACAACACAAATCCTCAAATTAATATCAACGATATTTTATCATGCGAAATGGCCTGTAATATTGAAATAACTGGAATAGCTGCAAATATTACTCTCCAGTGAAGTCAGTTTATTTTATTTAACCTACATTCTCTGTACTCAGACAAAATTGTTTCAGAGGCAGTTATTCAATTTCATTGTCATTAAAAACGTAACGTTACTAACGTTTCAAGTCGATTAATAGCAAATCTTTTATGTTACGAGCATAATGGTAAAAATGTAGGTCACTCAACAACGCTTCGAGAAACTTTCTGACAATTATACATATATGTATTAATAACAAAAATACGATTAGTAAACCATCTCAGATTACTGAAAAATAGAACGAATCGTTCCTGAAACACCAAGAAAGGAACACTGAAAATGCGACGATAGCTAATAGTAATGGAAAAGTGGAAATTCCATTAGAAGATTTCCATGTGTTCGACCGAAGGAAGCACTACAAAGCCACCCGCTGAGAGTTAAAGATACGTGCGCCAAAACATTCAGAAGATCTATGATTTCATGCTTCATAGTCACACTACTTAGTAAAGAACTTAGCACAATGAGTACCATGCACAGTACATTACAGTGATAATTACATAAGGAAAATGGGGAGGTTCCCCCTGTCTTAAACAAGATGTTTATTATACAGTGTGTCTCACGGTGACCACCCATTAGAATATTTCAGAAACTACTATGATCTGAATTTTGAAAATTTAGGTAAAGGGGTTTTCGGCATGGCCTCCTCAAATAAAATAATGGCGCCTACGTAACACTTCCCGTTTTTCCGGAAATGACACCAACTTTGTTATTTTAAATGTAACACCCTATATATTATTCCGACTTTGGATTCTACGTAAAATTTTAGGTGGACATTCATCGAGTTTTCTTATTCCCAAAATTAACCGTTTCCGAGGTATTTAATTTTTTTAATACAAATTAAAATAAACACTATCTAGCTTAAAACCATGTGAATTTTACAGCAAGAAAGATAAAGGAACCATATTCATACGAGAGATAGCTGGACCCCTAAACTTCCCATCCATACTTTCAAAGTGGCTTAATTGCATACAGGGTAGTGGAAATTTAATGCCGAGTTTAGTTAACTACAAAATCATCATAAGTTGGTTTTTTCAAATGGAACGCCCTGTATGTTTCGTTGTAGTCTGATGCACAATTTCATTCTCTTTCGAAAGGTACCATGGTTCCCCTATAAAACCTATCTCTTCTAGTTTTTGAGATAACTACTGTTTTTTTGTGCAGTCAACTAAGATCATTCAATTTCTTGCGAAAATGGCTTAGCAGAACTTCAAAATAAATGACTGCTCTATCATCAGTTAGTTATTATTATCAGTCTAACACCACTAGCCATTAATGACAATAATGAGTATGTGTTTATCAATCATTTGATACTAGCCCCAAACTACGATTTTGTATAGGTACATGTGTTAATCTTGAGGTACAAATATAGTTCTATTTGTTATTTGGAGTACCTACTGTTCCTTGTTGATTCGCTACCAAACGATTTGGTGCTGTAATATTTCAATGATGAGATACTCGCATTTCCCTGAAAGGAGTACATTTTCAAGAGATCTTCGTCTATTTGTCTTCAGCTTCAGTTGTCTTATTTTTGCAAATACGTACCTACTATAAAAGAAGAAGCTTAGACATTTGAAATCATCATACTGCGGTAAATATTCGCTGTTTGTTTAATGACCTTTGGAGATTTCGGGAAGTCATTACAAAATCTCTGTTTGTTGTCCAACGCCATGGGTTGGTCTTCCGAAAACGTCTCCAGTTTTCAGGGTCAGTGAAGTACCTAGGTATTACACTTGACAATAAACTGAACTGGAGCAAGCACATCCACCTTAAAGCGGAGAAAGCAAACAGGGCTTTCTGGCAATGTCGCCGCGCTATCGGTAGACTTTGGGGCCCATCCCCAAAGGCTATCCTGTGGTTGTACACCGCCGTGATAAGACCTATGTTCTGTTATGGAGCAATTGTCTGGTGGCCTAGAACCAGACTATCCACAACCAAAGCACTGTTCAATCATGTGCAAAGATTAGCTTGCCTTGCATGCACAGGCGCAATACGAACAACTCCCACAGCCGTCATGGAGGCCATTCTGGGTCTGCCTCCACTGGATCTCCACGTGAGAGAGCAGGCCACTCTGGCAGCCTTGCGTCTGAGAAATAGGGGGTTGTTGAACAGAAAAGGCACTGAGGTGGGTCACTCTCGAATTCTTGGCGAGGCAGTCAAGCGACTACCTATACTAGAAGGACGATCTGACTCACTCATACCTCGATTTATACTAGGGAAAAACTACCACATCTTCCTTGATGTGGAAGTGGCATCCCAACCAGACATATCCATCTTCACGGATGGATCCAAAACAATGGACGGCACAGGTACAGGTGTGTATTCACAAGAACTGAACCTCCATATCAGCCAACCACTAGGCAAAATCTCGACTGTCTTTCCGGCAGAGCTAGCAGGTATTACGCTAAGTGCAAAAACAATTCTTATGCACAGCATAAAGAATAAAACCATTAGGATCTCCAGTGACAGCAGAGCGGCTCTGCAGGCACTAGATCAATACAAACTCACCTCTAGGCTGGTTTCCGAGTGTCACCAGGCACTAGAGCAAGTAACTAACAGCAATACCCTTGAGCTTGTATGGGTTAAAGGGCATGCTGGAATAATAGGCAATGTAAAAGCCGACAAGTTAGCCCGACTGGCCTCAAAACAACCGTTTTATGGTCCAGAGCCGGCTCTTCCACTTACAGTATCAACTGTAAACAACCTAATAACTCAAGACACCCAAGCCCAACACAGGGCTAGGTGGAACTTGATGTTAGACTGCCGCCACGCGAGAGAGGCCTTCAGAGGACCATCTCGCAGTCTGGCGCGCTTTTGTACAGGGCTAACCAGAGGTAACCTGCGGCTACTTGTAGGTATACTTTCTGGACACTGCAAACTTAACAAGCACATGCACCGCATGGGCCTGGTAGACTCACCATCCTGTAGGGGATGCTACACAGAAGATGAGACGGCGCAACACATATTGTGTGAATGTCCCGCACTTGTCGAATTAAGACGATCCATGTTGGGAGAATCCTGGCCGGACATGGCTAAGATTAGAGCCGCTTCCCCGTCCAGCATCCTCAGGTTCATCTCACGTGTGGGATGGCTTGAGTGACGTTGCGGGGTCGGACGACTCTAATCAGGGAGGCAGCACAAAGGGCCCGAATAGTTGGCCTAGGTGCGCGTGGGTTCTCCCACCCTCCTATCGAAATCCAGAATCCAGAATCCAGCCATGGGTTGGTAGAACATGTATAATACAGGGCCAAGGATACTGCCTTGTACAAGTATGTGGTTCAGTTTTTATTAGGAAGTATCTATGAGTAAAGTAGCTTTTAGGGCCTGGTAATACGTGTGCGATATGCTATACTTGATATGCTTGTGTAAACGCCACTGAACGGTATTCTTTATTGGATAATTTCAATTAATTGGTACCTATACTACTTCCTTTTAGAATGTTGCTCACGTAACCCAAATTGATATTCCGTGATAATTAATCATTCTTCCATGAGCAATTTGAGAACACTGGCAGAAATGGGTGGGTAGTCGTGCAGGTTTCTGAGTTTATAAGATATTACATTTAATACTTTTGGGAGCTCATTTCTACTACAATGTATATTTCCTACTATAAGGTCATGTTGCGGCGCTTCCATTGTATTAATTTTTTTAGAATTAGTTCTTTAATTTCACATGATTGATAATGTCATTTAGTACTGAGTGGTAGGTGACACAAAAGGCCATAGTTTGTTTGCTGGTTATACTGGAATTGGTTGGCCTGGAATTGCGCTAATAGTTATTTGAAGAATTATTTACATTTTCAAATATTGCCCTATTTATCAAGGTTTCACATAAGGACTTTGTCTTTATATTATTTATTCATGGGGGATATCACGACACTCAGATTTATAGCGTATCGCTCGTCAAGTTTCAAAAAACTCGGATATGCTGCTTCAAAATGTACTTTCCTAAACCGTAATTTCTTAAAGTTTTATCTCTACGAGGAGGAACCCTGTCATAGTTTTCCTGGAAGAACAGGGAATCGAAGCAGTGCCAACGGGGCGGCGTCGCAGTCTAGCGCTTTAACCACTAGACTACCAACCTTTGACTAATTAAAAATCCACATACATAGCACAAACGCTTTGTCTTGATTTATTTTAGGTACTGGATCATACAAGCTGGAGACTGCAAAATAAATGATGAAAAATTTGAAATTGTACAATATATCACTTCCCATTTTCTTTTTTTTTATTGACTTGAATTGAGACATACCTATGATATATACGATTATTTAATTTACTGGATACTGTAAATGATATTATGCCACATAAAAAAACAGAAGTGGAACCAAGCTTAAAAATAAACTGTTATTTTAATAATACCGTTTAGTATTTCCAAACTACAAAATAAACTTTTCAATATTTCCGTATGATAAGTTCTAACGAAATTTGAAATGCACAATGAAACTGAATTAACACCGTAAATGATAACCAGCGCTTTGTCTTTGACGCTGCCTCACTGTGACAAAAATGTTACAATGCTTACAAAAAGAGCGTATGTAATAGATGGATATACAGAAAAATTCATCACGTGGTACGTAGAATCAGTTGATTAAGCATGACAAGCACCGAATGGATATTTCGAATGACTTGCAATTGGTTTTTTCATCACATGGCTTCCAAATCTGGGAAAATACTGACTGAAAACGGACAAAATATACGTATATATTTTAATCCTTTTATTTATCGACCACCGCAGAAGTTCATTTCAATTTTCAATGTACATTTTCATTTAATCATTTCAAACTATATACGTGTTTATATAAACAATAAAATGCAATCGCCTCGCTGAATAATTAAAAATATGTGACCAAACATGATTGCAATCTATTTTCAGTTGAAACGTGTTTTCTCTCAAAAGCAAAGCTTGCACATAATACTTATATATTTTTTCACTGTTTTACTACCTATAAAGCATATTGTAAATAGACAATTCGATCTCGTTCTATTCATCGTTTACGCATAATAGGTACCGGTCTATTTTCATCTCGGCTATAATTAACTAATTCTGTCTGTCTATAGAAGCTACCGTGTATTACCAGAATAAATTTTGTTTTGCAACGTACTTCTATTTGCTAAACATCGAATAAATTGGAAAACATAAAGTAATACTAAATTTCATTAAATTAAAATTAAATGTTTATTCACCACATGTAATTAACGAGGTGAATAAGTGACAGATGGCAATAATCACTCCACGAAAATGGAACTTCTGGTAGTATATTACATTACATTAATTTGATACACACCCATGTATTCCCAATTTTAAAAGGTGGTTTTTTAAAAGATACTATATTTATAGTAACAGACATTAACGCTCAATGAGACGAAGTTCAGACGAGATAAAGCTTTATTTATCTCAAAACACTGCTTCGGAAATGAAAAGGGGAGGTTGCGAGTTTTCATTTCTCAATCTGTCATTTCCCGTTGCGAGAATCAAACTTTCCCATGATGATACCGTGATCAGCATTTCTAAATGAGCTGGTGTTTTGGTTTAAAGCACACTGTGGTAACATAAATTGATAAAATATTGTCCTTTTTAATCTTTTTATACAAAATGTGACAAAAAATGTTGTCTACCTATTAATATATTAATTTATGATATACGTAATGCATTAATAACTTTGTAAAGTTGATAATTTCATTTTATTATAAGCCTGGTGATAATGATAAGATAACCATGTAGGTTTTAAATAAATTATGAGATTGTAACCAAATTAACATTTAATGACAATCGAAATTCAAAATAATATAATTAATGGTTTCTTACAGTTTGTGTACCTAAACCGTATTCATCTGAAGCCGTGTTAGATAAATCGGGGCTAAGTGTCTTTGCGTATCATCTACCTAAAGGTGCGAAGTGTATGTAGTAATTGTCCTACCACTTGCTCTTGAGGGGTACCTCTTGTTTAAAATATCCATCTTCCTTTCAGAGCCTTGAACAAACTCGGCAAGACACTTACAGGTTGAAAATCAAACAATTCTTTTTTGGGTAAAGCTTGTTTCCAGACATCAGACACGCGTTAGCTGTTACGTTGACCATGTATTTGATAATAGTAATAATAATAATCATAATAGGTTTATTGCCCAAACAGAAAAAAAATCCAATTAACGGACAATTTAGTTATAACCAACTGAGAAAATTAAGAAATTAAAAAAATAAAATTTAAAAATTAAAAATTAGGTGTACAATTAAATAATGCAGTAAGTAAAAGAATTTAAAGGAAGAAATGAGAATAAAAAAAACTAGTACATGTGTTATATAAATAAATACAAAACTATTAATTAGCAGAAAAACCAAAATCAGTGCCTTTAAAGATTTGTAGCTGAAATGAGGGCGCGCAATGAACAATGATTGATATCAACCGATTGCGGTAGAGAATGAAAAACCCTAATCATACTTAGAATAGGCGAATTGCTGAGCATATTACTATGAGGTGTGGGATGATAGAATGTTCTATGATTACGTGCTGTATGGAATGGGACATGAAAACAAGTGACAATAAATATGGACAATCAATGTTCTTGATGAAGGTCTCCATTTTTTATAGTTTTGAATTATAATCATGAAATATTAAAATGTGTTAAAACTATATTTTATTAAAATCTTAAGGCGATCGATTTCGGCCAGAGCGGGCCATC
Organism: Pyrocoelia pectoralis; assembly: GCA_036250285.1. NCBI lineage: Eukaryota > Metazoa > Arthropoda > Insecta > Coleoptera > Lampyridae > Pyrocoelia > Pyrocoelia pectoralis. Next base: position 4,008,946 of record CM070082.1, read on the forward strand.
ATCAGGCCATGCGTCATGTGGGTATGGATGCCATATAATAGTACGGTGAGAACGAACGATGTATGTAATGAAAAGACACAACCACATGCTACACCACACACCGACAGAATTTTTCATTACATACATCGTTCGTTCTCACCGTACTATTATATGGCATCCATATGGCAGACACAACCACATGCTACACCACACACCGACAGAATTTTTCATTACATACATCGTTCGTTCTCACCGTACTATTATATGGCATCCATACCCACATGACGCATGGCCTGATGATGGCCCGCTCTGGCCGAAATCGATCGCCTTAAGATTTTAATAAAATATAGTTTTAACACATTTTAATATTTCATGATTATGGACAATCAATTAAATTATTTAACAATTTAAAAAGGAACGTAACCGACATTTTGCTACGCCTAGATTCTAATGACATGAAATTAAAGCTAGACAGTAACAGCTGATGATCAAAGCCTCTAGGAGGATAGTTATGATCAACCTTATATAGTAGAAATTTTAAAAATTTACGCTGCACAATTTCAAGTTTAACTTTCAGCTTTCTTTGCGTAGGATTCCAAACTGAAGGAACAGCACTCAAGTTTCGTTCGTACTAATCGTACTGGCGTATACAAATACTTCAAGGAATCAATATTTGAAAATACTCTGCAGTTTCTTAAATTAAAACCTAGTGTCGAAAGTGCAGCCTTAGAAATATTATCAATGTGCTCGGTAACCGTTAGTTCGCTGTCGAAAGTGACACCTAAACCTTTAAAACTGTTAACTCTACTCAGTTTAATAGAGTTAATAGTGTACTCAAATAGCAGTGGCTGCAGCTTCCGACTGTAGGTAACAACTTTGCACTTAGCAGTATTTAACGATAATCTATTTGTGACGGACCATTCGTTAAGAGTATTAGTCCGGGAGCCGGCCACCTTTTTTGCAATCAATTAGTATACATTTTATACTTCGTGAGCGGCTTTATTTTAACGAGACGCCAAACTTTTTCCTCTGCGAAAATGTTCGCAAATGGGCGGGGGTGTGCAGGGAAAAACACGTCGATTTGGAAATTACAAAAAATGGATGAATATCATGGGAAAACGGCCCAATTAATTTGTAGGACAAAGTGGCCATTTAATTACGCAAATATTTACTAAGCTACAAAAAAAAATCAGCTTGATATTCATTATTTTTGTTCATGTAGTAATACCTACATGTGTTTCAGATGGGGACACTCTTGATGGACTCATTTTTGTTGTAGGACAAATGTTATTTTGAATTACTTACAAAAAAACTTAAGTTAGCTAAAAAATTAACTGTTATTAATCAATTTTTTGTAATTACCACAGCAACGTGTTTTACTCCCGCGCACCCCGTAGGACCCATTTCACCAAAATTTTCGCAGAGGGAAAAGTTTGGCGTCTCGTTAAAATAAAGCCGCTCACGAAGTATAAAAAGTGTACTAATTGATTACAAAAAAGGTGGCCGGCTCTCGGACCATATCTAGTTGTAGTTGAACCAGAGAGCAGTCATTGATTGATGCGATAGAGTTATAAATTTTAAAGCCATCAGCGAAAAGCAAGCTACTACAATTAATACTCTCTGGAAGGTCGTTAATAAATAATAGAAACAAAAGTGGACCAAGGTTAGACCCCTGAGGTAGCAATTACAGCAGATGATATGAGGTTGTTATACGTCACATACCGGTGAATACCGTAAGCGAATATGGCTTTGCATTACGATCTAATATATGGTTCACATATCTACCTTAATAATTGCCAAGGATTCATTGAAATCAACAAAAATAATAGTGGTACCTATAGGAGCATAAAACCTAGGAATAGCACAGCCTCAAGGACGATAGGTGGGTTTAATAATTAACCTGTTATAGGTACAGAATAAAAAAAATTTGACGAAACATTCAAACAAACATGGAATTAATTATGGGCGGAATAGACTTTGGATGCCAGTACTGATTACCAGATAAGGATGCGATGTAAAAGGTATTGTTTACGTCAGTTCATTCACTTCGCTGATATCATAAGTAATTGACTTCTGTACCGACTGACGTGCAAAAAATAGCATGTCCATTCATTCAAAACTTAGAAATTCGAAGAAACATGAAAGGCCATGAAATATGGGGGACAATTTTTCCCGATTTTTGTAAAACTTCAAAATTTGAAAACCAGAAGGAATTGTTTTGGTGAAAATAAACTTCACTTAAAATTATTCACGTTCCTTAGTAAAATGTAGACAAATTGATATTTCTGAAAGTTAAGATTATCACATCCCTGATGGAAATATAATAAAGAAACCAAAATCCACTGTGACACTTTTTGCAGTTTTTTTGAGACAAATATTAAAGTAAATAATAAAAAACTCATTCCAAAATTTGAAATCCATACGTAAATAAAGGAAATATGACAGTTTCTTGAAAAACAAAAGAAATTCAATATTTAAGAAACCAACGCTCAAACGAACAGAAGTTACTGAAACAATGCCACTAAAAAGCTGGGTATTGGCAGTAGATACAGTAGTAGATACCCCATGTACATCCAGCAATAACATTGCAAAAATTTACAACAAATTGCCCTTGCCGTCTAATTTAAAAAGAAGATCGAAACATGCAGCATGAATTATGATTGCGTGTGTTGTGTTTTCAAATACAACTTGCAGTGTATATTTGTAATAGGGTGTGTTATCGGTAGAAAGGTTATGTTTTGTGGCAAGTTTTTGGTGTATTATCTTAGCTACCTGATCGTGGTTGCGTTTGTACTCTGTTTGTGCTAGACGTGTACATGCTGATGTAATGTGTTGTATGGTTTCTGGTCTTTGCGAACATTGCCTACAAAGATAATGTGTAAATGTCCTATCTTTAATTATATTGTAACGAAACTTTATTTAAGAAACCAAGTCGAATATTTATTTATTTACACGCTAATTATTAATCACTTATTTCTAATTACGAATAGGTACTTAGTTGTTAACTTAGGAATTAATCACTTTATTTACACTAGAGGTTCACTAATTATTTTAATCACACTTAATATTTAATCACTAAAAAGTCTAACCTAATCAACGTTTAAGGTAATCACATTTAAACTTCGCGAACGCGTTAAACTGTAGAACTGTGAACTATGAACTGAACTCGTAATAATTGAGCGGCATTATTTATACAAGTCCGCATTTGCTCTCGAAAATTCTAGAAGGAACGGTAAGTCATCGCGCGCGGCTTTCTCGAAACTTCCGGCGGATGAGTCATACCCGCCTTAACAAATGCAATCTTTGTAACATTGCCCCCTCATTAAAACCAATTTCGTCTCGAAATTCATTAGCTATCGTTGGTAAACCATGTCCAAGATCGCGCAACGCTGTCCGCCGACAATCCACCGTTCCCGGAGTGGGGATACTTTTCGGGTTAAACCTGCAAACCAAGATTTGCACACCGGTTCCCTGGAATATCTCCTCCAGCATATTCCGGACCTTCCTCCACTCGAGACCATCTAAACCACAGCCAATTCTGGGCATTGCGATCTTCCTTATGCCACTCCATAACACTCTTCTTTTTAGATCAAGCAACGAATTCCACATTTCTCGATAATCAGGTTTTCCAGACGATAACTTCTTTGTCACCAAGTAGTAAATGAATCGTTCTTGATCCCTTAACCATAGCACTCTTCCGACACGTGGACCAAACTCTCGCAGCTTCTCTACTTGACCAAACTTCGCTTTGAAAACGGAAGCAATTCCACGGGACATGCGGAGATCGGCCGCCACACAATGAGCAAGTGAATATTCTGACGACAGAGTGAAGAGGTCTTGTTGTCTCTCAATGGTTACGCCGAATGAAGCCACTTTATTATCTCCATACATCCTCTGAAACTCTTCGTATGAGACTTCCTTCCTCTGTTCCGTTACTCTGCGTACACCATCCGCATGATTGTTCCCGTTATAACGTCCTAGTCTATTAAAATGGACAACTCTCGGCTTTCCATTTGGCATTTTACGAATACGATAAATGACATCGTTAATTCGTTTTACCACTTTGTATGGACCCTCCCAGTTATTCTGAAGCTTGGGGGACAAACCACGACGCTTTTGAGGGTTATAAAGCCAAACCAAATCTTCTTCTTGGTAACCCCCTTCTTGAGCTCGAACGTCATAATTTTGTTTCATTCGGTCGCTTGCACATTGAAGATTTGATCGTACTAGGTTATGAATGCTATCCATTTTCCTTCTTAAGCCGCTCACGTAGCCCTCGCCAGCCAAATCTTCACCAGGTTTACTACCAAAACTCAAATCACACGGCAAGCGGAGTTCTCGACCAAAAATGACGTTAGCAGGTGTTTGCTTAGTGGATTCATGGATGGATGATCGATACGCCAGAAGGAAGAAGTTGAGATGTTGGTCCCAGTCTCGTTGATTGGCAGATACCACTTTGGACAAATACCTGTTAACTGTTCTGTTCATTCTTTCGACCATTCCATCTGACTGTGGGTGTAAAGCCGTCGTTCTGGTCTTCTTGATGTCCATGACTTTGCAAACTTCCTGGAAAACAGCAGACTCAAAATTTCTTCCTTGGTCAGAATGTAATTCTAGTGGCACTCCAAAACGGCAAATCCAGTCATTAACCAATACTTCAGCTACAGTAACGGCCTCTTGGTTAGGCAAAGCGTAAGCTTCAACCCATTTGCTGAAGTAGTCCATCGCGACCAGAATGTATTTGTTGCCGCGTTCACTTTCAGGAAACGGACCAGCGATGTCAATTGCAATTCGCTCAAATGGACTCCCCACATTATACTGCTTCATTGGAGCTGTTGGTCGTCGATGCGGTCCCTTGCTAGCGGCACAGACGGTGCACTTCTTGCACCACTCATCTACATCTTTCTTGCAACCGACCCAATAAAATCTTTGGCGCAACTTTTCCAACGTCTTCTTCGATCCAAAGTGACCTCCACCAACTTCCTCGTGAAGTTGCTTCAATACTTCCGCGACCCTGCTTCTCGGAACCAGCAATTGCCTTTTCTGCTCTTGCCCATCGTCACTCTCCAGGATTCGTTTAAGAAGACCATCCTCCATCACCAAGGAATCCCATTGTGCCCAGTACGCCTTAACATTGGGGGAATGTCGCGCCACCTCTTGCCAATTTGGTCTATCTCCATTCTTCTTCCATTCCACAATCGGTTGTAGATCAGGATCCGCCTCTTGCTCTTGAGCAACGACAGCAGGTTGCCAAAAGTCATCCACCAAAGTAGTAGCACAAATTGACCCCATCTTTTCTTCTGCTCGATTACAATGGTTGCAATCTAACCCGCAAGGTCTCCGAGACAATGCATCTGCATTTCGATGACTGGTTCCTGCTCGGTGCTCAGTTCTGAAGTCGTACTCCTGAAGTCTCTCAATCCATCTTGCAATTTGACCCTCTGGACTCTTAAAGTTCAGTAACCATTTCAAAGCTGCATGGTCTGTTCTTAATAGGAATTTTCTCCCATACAAATATTTATAGAAATGCTCGATGGACTTCACCGCCGCCAGAAGTTCTCTTCTCGTCACACAATAATTACGCTCTGGTTTTGACAGAACCTTGCTGAAGTACCCAATCACTTTTTCCTGCCCATTTTGTTTCTGCGAAAGTACGCCTCCAATCGCAACATTGCTGGCGTCCGTATCCAATATAAATTCACCCTCGGCTTGAGGATAGCACAAAATCGGGGCACTGATCAGTCGCAACTTCAGCTCTTGAAACGCCGCTTCACATTCCTCGGTCCACATAAACGTTCTGCCATCTTCAGTGAGACGGGTTAGCGGTTTAGCGATGGTAGCAAATCCAGGCACATAGCGACGATAATAGGTGCACAGTCCAAGGAAGCTTCTGATTTGATGTTTATCTTTTGGAACTGGCCATTCACTTACGGCTTTGGTTTTCTCCGGATCAACGGCAACACCTTGGTCGGAAACGATATGTCCCAAATACTGGACAGCTTTCTCAAAAAGGTGACACTTCTTCGGGGAAAGCGTGAGATTGGCCGAGCGAAGCCTTTGGAATACCTCCTCGAGATTCTTCATGTGGTCTTCAAACGTCTCCCCTACCACAATTATGTCATCCAGGTATACCAGACACGTTTTCCACGATAATCCTTTCAATACGGACTCCATTAGCCGTTCAAAGGTGGCCGGAGCGTTGCATAAACCAAATGGCATTACTGTGAATTGCCATAATCCAGTTCCAATTGTGAATGCCGTTTTCTCACGATCTTCAGAAGCTACGCCCACTTGCCAATAACCACTCTTCAGATCAAGGGTAGAAAAGAACCTGGAGCCAGACAACGTATCCAAGGTGTCATCAATTCTCGGTAAAGGATAACTGTCTTTCTTGGTCACGTCATTAAGACGACGATAATCTACACAAAATCGCGTCGACCCATCCTTCTTCTTCACTAATACCACCGGTGACGCCCAAGGGCTGTTCGACGGCTCGATGACACCTTCAGATTCCATGTCTTGTATTATCTTCTCGGCTTCCTCTCGCTTGGCAAGTGGCAGCCTTCTAGGTGACTGTCGGATAGGCTGTGCACTCCCAGTATTGATTTTGTGCTGCACGAGATTAGTTTTTCCCTTGCAGCCATTCTTGCTTTCAAATACGTCTTGGAATCGAGCTATAAATTCTTTCACCCTCTTCTGCTGCTCCTTTGACAAGCGGGAATCCTTCGGCCAAAGTTGATTCAGAATTTGGGATGCACCGCTCTTATTAACCGTGTTTCCAGTGTCTACACCGCTAACTTGACGAATCACGCACGAAACACTTGAACATTCTCCAAGAACAGTGCCTTTCCGCAAAGTCACTGGATGATAGTTGACATTCATCACACGAACCGGAATTGTCTTTTTACATCGGAACACTTCTTTACCGACTAAAACACCGCGACCGACCATTTGTTTATCACTCGCGGGCTCGAGAAGCATAACACTGCCCGCAGTAAAGTCTCCGTCCAAACAACCCGCGACCATAACTTCGGTTCGGTCCTTTAGCACTGTGTCCTTGCACAAAATCACTCGCGATTCACACTCTTTTTGTGGATGGATCACCAGTTCCTCATTATTAACATGGATCACTCCTTGTTGTAGATCCATCCTAAAGCCATACTTCGTCAAGATGTCCATGCCCAAAATGAGTTCACTCTGAATCTCAGCTACCAGAACTTTTTCATTTATGCAAAAGTTTCCAAATGCAATATTCACAGTCACTTCTCCATAAATCTTCACAGCATCTCCAGTTGCTGTACGCAGTCCCCATCTGGTAGTTGAGAGTTCCTTCTTGACGACATTTGGTCCCACGATAGTTCTCGTAGCTCCAGTATCCACAAGCATCCTAACTGGTGAACCATCCACGAAAGCATCTACAACAATCGACTTTGGAGTTATGTTATTTAAAAAGGATATGCATGCTGTTAGGGCTCTATTATGAGAGGTCGACGTTTGCCCCTTGACGCCGACCTTTTCTAGTTTTCCTGCTGTTCCATTGAGGGACCTCTGCCATAGCCTCTCCTGATAGGCTTTTTACAGCGACTTCGGATATGGCCCACTTCACCACAATTCCAGCAGCGGACTCCCTTGTTGTTTTTCAAAAGATTCACGGTGCCTTCTAGCTTCTGGAACCTCTTCTCGATCATTTCGGTCATAGTTGCAGTTATTTTCTCTGCCAGCTGGTCAGCATTTTCCGATTCCATGGTTCTGACGTATCCATGCCCTTTAACTGCCTGTTTAGCCGCTTGCATCTCCAGCGCTTGAGCGAGCGCAGCTGTTAACGTCTTAGGACGGCTCAAGAACAAAGCCTGTTTTATTTCGGGATCACGCAATCCATCCGTGAACCTCTCTACTGCCCATTCTTGCAGTACAGAATCAGGTACATTATTGTACACGATTTGACTCAGACGGGCAACATCGGCCTCGTACTCTTGCAAACTTTCTCCAGGCTTCTGACTCCTATTCCGGAGCTGCATCCTAAAAGCTCCTACCATATGAGCATGCCCATACCTAGTCCCCAAACGTTCCACTATGTGGCCGTAGCTTTTACGTTGTGCAGGAGGGAGTGTCTGCAGAACATCCAGTGCCTCTCCGCGCAAGGCGACTGTCAATGCTACAGCCTTTTGGTCGTCGTTCCAGCCATTCGACACAGCAGCAGCATCGAACTGGATGAAGTAGTTTTCCCAGGTTGTTTTCCCATCAAATGTAGGTGGCTTTACTGCTGCATCCAGTCGTCGAATTGTGGGCTCATGCACTTCACTGCTTCTACTTACTTGTTCCTCACCGTTGGGCGCATCAGTCTCCATTATTTGATGCCTCTCGGTTTCAATATGTCGACTATCCCAGCGTCTCTCCAGTTCCCGGAACTTGTCGTAAAATTCTTCTTTTATTGCACCTATTTGTTGCTCCAAAGCCACCGAATTTTCCAGAACTGCCTCGATTTTTCTATCGAATTTAAATTCTAATATTTTCGAATTTTCTTCCATTTTTCTCTCGACCGTTCTAGAGCTTTCGGCGAGTTCCTTTAATTCTTCCCGTAATGTCGTGGAACTGTCTTTTAATTCTTTTAATTCCTCTTTTAATGCCGTGGAACTTTCTTTTAATTCTTCCCCTAATGCCGTGGAACTTTCTTTTAATTCCTCCTTTAATGTTTTCTCGATGTTTTGGAATAATAATTCATTCTCGGACTGAAAGTAATAATTTTCCGGATCATTTCCATCATTGATTATTGCTTCTTTTAATCGTTCCACAAGATCGAGTTTTACACCGGTAGTGTCTAATCCCCTGTCTTCCAACTCTACTTTCAATTCAGTAACCTTTAATTGACTTAGTTTCTTCATTTTAACCCCACACCTGACACCAATTGTAACGAAACTTTATTTAAGAAACCAAGTCGAATATTTATTTATTTACACGCTAATTATTAATCACTTATTTCTAATTACGAATAGGTACTTAGTTGTTAACTTAGGAATTAATCACTTTATTTACACTAGAGGTTCACTAATTATTTTAATCACACTTAATATTTAATCACTAAAAAGTCTAACCTAATCAACGTTTAAGGTAATCACATTTAAACTTCGCGAACGCGTTAAACTGTAGAACTGTGAACTATGAACTGAACTCGTAATAATTGAGCGGCATTATTTATACAAGTCCGCATTTGCTCTCGAAAATTCTAGAAGGAACGGTAAGTCATCGCGCGCGGCTTTCTCGAAACTTCCGGCGGATGAGTCATACCCGCCTTAACAAATGCAATCTTTGTAACAATATGTTTTCTGTAATTTCGTGTGTAAATGACCTGATCAACGAGAAAGGTAAAGTCTTACTGTTGAGGCGTGTGGATGATGTATTCGGTGTTTAGTGAGTAATGTACGTGTGTTTCGCTGTACCTGTTCTAAATCTGTATTGGTCTACTTTATGACATATTCCAAAGGAATAAGTAAGGACCGGTGTAGCATATGTGTTAATAGCTTTGATAGTGTTTCTACCGTGTAATTGTGTTTTAAGTATATGTACTGCGTATTCTGTGTAAATATTGTGTGATTAGATTTCGTTTTATTTGTGTATGCTTTATGCGGGTGTTTTGTTGAAAACCAAGATAAGTTTCATTCTCGTTCATGGATCTTGTATGGTCACCATGTTCCAGCTCGAAATCCACAATTAATATTATAATATAATATTATCATTATTATTATTGTTAAAAATGTTTTGGTTTATCCTGTGTAATAATAAAACAAAAGAATGGTAGGTTAGTGAAAAAGAAACTTGGTTTAAAAAGTTCGTCTTTCGTTACGTTTATTTATCAGAGAAAAAAGAAGTAATTTTAATCGAGCTTTCCATTTCATCTTCAAGAAACAAATTTAGTTAATAAAATTACTTATTCAACCGAACGATTTCAAAGTGGGAAGGAAAGAGAAATAAAAGCTGTTTCCATTTCATTTTCATTTCCTGCAAATCTGCATAAAATTACTTTCAAATCGAGGCAGTTTTTCTCTAGCGCGAATAATATCTAAAACTTTCATCCAGAAAGTATATACCTAGTTTTTAATTAATTTCAAATTTAATTAAAATATTCTATCTAATAAATCTGCATGTACGTGCAATTATATGATGTAAAAGTAGATATAGGAAAATATACTAATTTCTACTTATTTATTAGTCTAGTATCTAGTTGATAGTTTGGGCAATAAAAGCCATTTCCTGAGGGATGAAAATGATAGTTTTAAGAACAAGAACATTATTATAAGTAAGCCAGGCCATCAATATACAATTTTGAAAAATGCGATCGCCGATCATTCATTACAGTACATATTAAAACAATTTGTGCAAACCAGGATCCGAGATATAAACTTAGCAGTAGGTATTATGTTATTACGTGGACAAGTAAAAATTGATGAAAATTGGGCAAATGAGGTCATGAGTTGAAATTTTGCCAATTTACACATGTACAGCCACAAGCGTCGCGTCGTAAATAAATGAACACAAATAACTACACAATCCTAATTTTTAGTCCATTGTCATATATTCTTAAGTTAATTTGTTACGGTTTCATTTAAAGGTTTAAAGAATTAGTGGCTAGTTTCAAAATTCAAAGGAGAGAAAAGTAAAATTTGACTTTTATTTCCACCACTAATTGGTAAAATCCATTTCCATAAGTAATTTTGGAAGCTTGGAGCAAATTGTATATTTTGACGGGCAGTTACAGTCGTAGTTTTTGAGTGGGAACAGTTTCTAAATATTTCCCAATTACAAGGTAACATTTTTCCTAAATATTTACAATCGACAATTAGAAACAAATTATGCAATTATTATTTGGAACAGAAACGATAGTTTAAATGGCCTTACACGAAAATAGTAAGATATTTTTTAACGTCTGAATTTATTTAATTTGTATTTTGAACGTATGCCGTGGCAATACTTGGTACATCCATCTTTCACTAAAATAGATTTACATTTCTCAGCACAATGAAGCAGCAGTATTCAACCATAGCTACGGGTACCTCATAAGGTGCAATGAGCGTATCTCGAGGGAGCCAGCTGTGTAATATCTACATCTACATGTATTCTATCGACATGCAAAAACGTTCGAAAGAGTGTCAGGATCTAAACTGTGTATATAACAGATCGTGTTGTTTAATCGCGTGACATAGAATAAGTATGCACTTACTTTTGTTTTTATTTCCAGTAGAATTTTTATAATCATTATAACCTTCAACTACTCTTCACATTATTTTCTCAGTCTACTCAAAGATGGGATAAAGGAGGAACAATAGAAAACAACTGAATGCAACTCGCGCCAAATTAAACTTCTTGGAGGCATGTAGAAAAAGTGTCAAGCAATGAACGCACGAAATTGCATACCGAAGCTTAGCAAGGAAAAGTTTCAAAAAGATTATTTCACTATACAGAGAAAGTAAGGTTTTGGAAACGTTCAGCAAACAATCCGGAGAGATAAGCGAACTTAGCTGAGAATACCTTTCCCGATTAAACGGAAAAAATAAAGGTACATGTACCTTCATTTTTATGTTTATCAGGGGCAATTTCCAAGTGCCATCACTTCTTCTGTCAGAGAAATGTCCTTTTTAAACATTTGGAAGCCCTACAAGAAAAATTTCAACATTACTTTCCAAATATTAAAGTTCACATCTCTTTGCAATCTATTCGTATGTCTCTTTGTATATAACATTAACACGTAAGCAGAAATTGATTGTGTTTCGACAGAAATATTCAAACATATTACCACGGCTATCCATTAAGGTCCTAATTAAAGCCAATAACATTTCGAAGTATACCTATCCTTAATTTTCTTGTAAAAAAATCAAAATCACTGTATCTCACATACGATTGGGGGGGGGGGGGGGGCTTAAATAAAAATTAAAGATGTTTCTATACTTTATGTTTATATGATACATGATTTGTGAAATCTTCAGCTATCAGCTATCAAATAAATTCTATAGAAATTAAGTCTAACACTATGATATGTACCATACATAAAATTTGGGCGGTTATACCATACCCCATACCTACTTACTATCAACACAGAATAAAGCACAAGTGATTCAGAAGCGACACTCCCCGTCGGCACCTTTGAAGTTATGTTGCCGGTGCAAGGCCGAGGCGGTTTCGTCGGGGCAACCACGCCCATTTTAGTCAAACTTCCTTGTCTGTTGCATTAGCAAGGCTAGTAAAAAGAGGAGTGGTTTGTAGATTTTGGCATTATTTTCTAAATTTGAAATCGTATGAAAAAATGTCATAAACGAAAAATATTTGCCATACATTTTCGCATTTGATAGGCGGTTCACCGTAAAACTAATTCCGATAGAATTGTCGCAATAAGAGTTCAAAGTGAAGGTAACCGTAACTCCAGCATACTACCACATGCTACTCTCACGTTGACTTAATTTTTAATTCTTCGTTATTGCCTACTTCAAATCAATAATGCAGAAAAAGCATGTAATTTACGATTTACGAAGTATAGGTAGGTATCTAAAGATGTGTAGGTCAGTGGCGTATTTAAGGTCCAGGGCCTCGTCGTGCAAAAGTAGTGAGGGCCACATTATACAGGGTGGGCCATTGAAAAGGAAAGCACCCTCCAGATTAACTAAGGGGGGGGTTAGGAAAAATCCTGAAACACGCCACCTTTGACCTTTTGAACATCATATTTCAGGATTTTTCCTAAACAACACCCCCACCTTAGTTAATCTAGAGAGTGCTTTTCATGGGGGCGAAAAAAAATTGAATAAAACTAATTTCGGTCATACTGTCGAATAGAGAATTAAAAGACGCTTCAAATGAGGGGTCGCTCGAGTCCCTTTCCCTATTTAAATTCTTGAGTTAGGGGTTGCTGGGGCTAGGGGGTTGACCTGACAAAGTCAAATTTGACATCAAAAGTTGTCCCCCAAAAATAAAAAATCGACGTGTACGAGCGTTTTTTTTAAGAAACTGGTTTTTTAAGAAAGTGTCCCAAAACAGGCGTGTTTCCTTTTCAATGGCCCTCCCTGTATAGATGGTAAGAAAAGGTCTAGTTCTCTAATTATTATATTATGGAAAAAACACAAAATGTACATATTATGTCTAATTTATTATCATTAATTTTATTTTTTGGAGGGCCTGAGGGCCTCGTTTTGCGAGGGCCTAGTCGTGCGCCGCACGCATCGCACGCCCGTTAAATACGCCACTGGTGTAGGTACTTATGATTTTATTAATAAAATATATGCACAGTTTCATAAATTTGATACCTTAATAAGCTTTAAATTTTTAATATATATAGGTATAAAATATTCTCATTCTAATCGATTTCCTTAGCGTCGCTTAATTTTTGTATCGAGTATCGTTTAATTTGTAAAAATAGTAATCGATTCTCAGTAATCGATGTTTTGTTGCTCGATACCCATCCCTCATTTTAACCGGTGTAGAAAAAAGTTTATTTTGTACCTACATTTTGTTATCCTTAGACAATCGAAAAAAACTCATATTTTTATGCGATTTTGGTGTTACTGCAGTTTGGAGTAGCGCACCATCCTCCACCTTTACATATTTGGTGGTTGGTGCCATTTAAACTCTGTTTTAATAAATAGTTAATTGAATTACCAATTGATTGTTTTACGCTTATTACGCCTATTAAAAATCAGAACACCTTTTAAAATTTGCAAAGCACCGGACGCGGACACCGCTACATATGCTGAAACGTATAATCACAGATGTAGTATATTTCCATCTGTGGTATAATGTATCAAAGCATTCAAAGCGCTCGCTATAATTCTACACCCAGAAGGCGGAGCGGTTAGTCGCGCGATAAGAAAATGTGCAACACGTATTTAGCAGAGTGTCTTTTCTGAATCACTTGTGCTTTATTCTGTGCTATCAAAGTAAAAAGTTTAGTCCCTTTACTTTTTTAAACGTTTATAAAAAACTAGCTGACCCGGCAAACTTCGTGCCGCCCATAAAAGTTGTCTGAACTTCCAAAGGTATATTGCTACATTACATATTTTAAATTTGACAGTATTATTAACGACAGAATAAAACACATGAACCAGATAAGCGACACTGCTAAATCCGTGTTGCACATTTTCTTATCGTGCGAACTAACCGCTCCGCCTTCGGGGTGTGGAATTATAGCGACCGCATTGATACATTATGTGGCGTAGCAAGAGCCCTCCGGGCCCGTGCGCAAAATGGATATTAAGGCCCCCCCTCGACGCTTCACAAAAATGAAAATCGAGTAGGTCATTTAAAGAACATGTTGTTCAAAAAACATAAACATACATTAAAAACATTTAACACAAAGTAAAATAAAAAAATATTCATAGATTAAATAACGTAAAAATTAAATGTTAAAAGAAGTAATTGCACAAATAATGAAAAACATTAATAATACTAATAAATAATAATGTAAAATAAACCTTTAATCCTAATCTACGTGATCATAAACTTGTCATTTAAATTAAAACACCACCTTTCGGGCCTTTACAGCAGCAAACATATCCACCAACCTTTCAATATTTGGATGCTTCATTCTTTCAATTGATAAAAGACTAAGGTTGGATAAACGCTAAACGCAAACGCAATGACCAATTGAATCGTTGAATGCCAATTTCTTTCGCACCAGAGCAAGGGAGATAAGATGCACGAATAAAATGCCTAGTAAGACTCGTAATTAATCGTCCCGCTATTAAGCTATAATACGCGCGGAAGGCCGGATGGGGTGACGACTGCAGGACTGCTGGTGCCAGGATATTGTACTACAAGTATACTTGTTAGTAGACGTCTTACGTCTCTACGATTGAAACAACGTGCTACTCGGCGCGTTGGGCGGTTGGGCCCCCAGGGGCCTTGGGCCCGTTCGCGTTGCACACCATTGCGCACCGGTAGCTACGCCACTGACATTATACCTACATTTCAGCATATGTAGCGGTGTCCGGTGCGTTGCAAATTTAAAATAAAAATAAGGACCGTTTTGGAAATTTATTAATGCCGCACGATGAATTTTACAATTATGTTAAATTTATTATTGGAAAAAGAGTTTGTGCTACACTTAGAAAGTGTAATTGTTTCCAATAATGTTGGCAAATTGATGCTTCAGTGCTTGGAAAAGATTCCGTTTATCCCCCCTTGCAAAGATTTTCCCACATTGTATTGTATTTAGTGAAACTATTTATTAGAATGAGAATCTTTTATAGGTAGGTAGGTACATTGAAATATGCTAACAGACTAACAGAGGTATAAAAGGATCTTATATTAAAAATTTAAAGCTTATTAAGGTATCACTATTATAAAACTGCGCATATATTATAATAATTATATCTACCTATAAGTACCTACATATCTTTAGATACCTATACTTTGTAAATTACATGCTAATAAAATACTCCTTTTTTCTGCATTATTGATTTGAAGTAGGCACATAACGGCAAATTAAAAATTAAGCCAACGTGAGAGTAGCATGTGGTAGTTTGCTGGAGTTACCTTCACTTTCAACTCTTATTGCAAGAATTATATCGGAATTAGTTTTACGGTGAACCGCCTATCAAATGCGAAAATGTATGGCAAATATTTTTCGTTTATGACATTTTTTCATAGGATTTCAAATTTAGAAAATAATGAGAAACTACAAACCACTCCTCTTTTTACTAGCCTTGCTAATGCAACAGACAAAGAGGATCACACTACAACGGGCGTGGTTGCCCCGACGAGACCGCTTTGTACCGACAACATAACTTCAAAGGTGCCGACGGAGAGTGTCGCTTCTGTATCACTTGTGGTATTAACATTGCGCTTTTGTTTACAATGTTTACTAATAAAATCAAAACTCCATAACTTCAACCCTTATTTTGACCCACTTAGGGGATGAATTTCGAAAATCCGCCTCTTTCCGAATAATCTGACTCGCGTGTTCAGACCCCTTTAACATAACATTTTTACTGTGAAAACGTCTTCGTTTTGATATTCATGAAGGTTGATTAAAACGTATAAAAATTCAAATGTCTCTAAAACTTGTTCAAGTGTTGTGAGATTAAACATCGATCCCAAACATTCTTTTAATATTGTGCTACCATTTTTGTGGGAAATTAAACGGTTTATTTCGATGAAATAAAAAATAATTAAACAGCGCTAATATTTTCAATGCCAGAAAATTGTAGAAAAGATTAAATAATATGTATCTTTACTACCACCTACATACAAGAACAGAAATTAAGCACAGTAGTTTGTGGGAGCTCTGAGGGCATTATTCAATATGGCATTAGGAGAATAAAAAAATTATTGGCTCTATTTATGGATTGATATGTGTGGAATCGATACCCGTCATAATATTATTTATGTCGAAACACCCTTAATTTTAATTATTTCGCCCTCAAGTGTATTTATGTGGACTTTTGTAATTAAATATGCAAAGTTATTGCTGGAATTTGCTAACTTCACGTGGTGGGTAATTCAAGATACATGACGATCTGAATAAAATATGCAATTTTTTTATTAGAAAGAATTGACATTTCTTTAAAAGCAGAATTTGAACAAAAGGATAGAAACTTTTGATTTAATGCTGCAAGAATGCAAGCATCTCTGTGACGAAGCTATAAGGGAGCAGCTGGATTCGAGATTCTGGGAAAAGATTTAAGTACATAGTTCAATAAATTACAAAAAAAGACGTCATATTTTTTGTCCTTAGTATATATCTTCTATTCGATCATCCTGTGTTTTTGCGGTCTTTCTCTTGCCTTCTGTTTTGGTCTCCCAAATTTTCCTCGCTGGTTTTTCTTCTGTCCGTGTGTCCGTCTTAGTATATGTTCTAACCATTGTAATTGCTTTCCTTCTTCTTGAGTGATTTTATCTTCATATTTTCTCTTGTTAGTTTCTAATTCTGTCTATTTTTGATATTCCTTCAACTCTTCTTAAATATTTCATTTCCATTGCTGTTAATTGGCTTTCCTGTTTTATTTTTTATGTTTCATGTTTCGCTTCCGTTTAGTAGAATTGGTTGGTATATTTTTCCGTTTTTTGTGATGTTCTTGTTGTTAATAATCGTGTTTGTCAAGGCGAAATATACTTTTGACGCTGCTTGTATGCTTGTATTTGTTTCATCTTTTTATTGTAGCTCCTAGATATGTGTATGATTCTACTTGCTCTATCTGCTTGCAATCTATTTGGATTCTTGTTGTGTTCTCTTTTCTTAAAATAACCAAATTATGCCATCAGAATTATAAACAGTGTTGGGCTTAATATGCCTCCCTGTCCGAGTCCTTTGATTGTTGTAAATTATGCATTTCCTGTTCTTACGATATTGGTTATATTTGTGTATATATCTTTTAATGTTGCTATTGAATTTTTATTCGCTTCTTTTTTTCCAATACTTCTCACGCATATTCTCGGTTCACTTTGTCGAACGCTTTTTCTAAATCTAAATAGCATATATATGCTTCCCTGTCATGCTTTAACGTTTTTTTCTATTATTTGCCTTATACTACATATGTGATCTAGCACGCTTGTCCTTTCCGGTTTTTTGTGACCTTGTACAATAGTTTGTTATTTTCTTTAAAGTTTCTCTGAATTCTTTCACTAAATTCGTCCATGTTTTGTTCTTTGCAATTGTTATTTCCTCTTTTACTCTCTTTCTTATTTGTCTGTATTCCTCATAATGTTTGTTCTCCTTTGTATGCAAGTATTTTTTCCATGTTCTTTTCTTTTTCTTTAAAAGCTTAAAAGTTGCTTATTCCCGTCAAGGCGATACGCTTAACGTTTGTCAAAAAAGTACTTCGTGGGAGAGCCACCTCTTTAGACACAAATATTTAAAGATCGTCTGGCACAAATTCAGGGTAGTATAAACTATCCCCTGCAAAGATTCTCAAAATTTTACGGACTTTACGGTAATTCCCCACGGAGTAGCTTGAAACTGCAGAATAGCAGATTTTAAAATTCTTTAAATGCGCTAAAACGGGTGAATACCGTTGCAATAGAGCACCTTCATCTAGTTCAAAAAGATGGTATTTAACTAATTCCAGATCGCATGGAATCAATTCGTCTAAATTACGGATGTCCTCGAAAACTCTTAGGTTCCTAGGTTATGCTACATGTTAAAATGTAAAACTTTCACATTTACATAAACATTAAAGGTCGTCTAGAACGTGGCACCATTTCCACTGCAACCGAAAGAATTCCAATCAATGTTATAATGTTAAGCTCCCATTTTGATTAACTAAGATGGCAGAAAAATAAATGTAAAATTTGGTTTTATATTAAATTTCATCAAAAGAAGAAAACGCAAATATGCAGCCGTTCAATTTGGCGTGACAAACTTGGATTTTACATATTGTACTCTTGAGAATAACTAAGCGGTAAAACATGTAAATAATACACATGATATGATGCAACAATATTATTTAAGCGCCTGAAATGTATAAATGTGTATGGAAATTTTAAATGAGAAGCGTAATTTGTATGAAGCAAAGAAGATTTTCAGAATAACGTTGTAAAGTGACTAATGGAGGAGCAAAGTGTTCGATCTCAAAATAGTTTTATTGATTGTAAAATACCACCTTTGAAGTAGCAAAGGCGTTATTGGTAATAGACGTACAGCGTTCAGGTGCTAAAATATCGGGTGCTGATTAACGCCCTGTAAAAGGCTTTTATCTCATTAAATTCGCCTGTTAAAGGGGAGCGTTTAATTTGATTTCTTGATCGTTTACAAACAACGTTCACAACAATTATACAATCAAACACAGCCATAGGCGTTTTAAGAAACGGAGCATTTTGTAGAGAACGATGAAGTAGATGTAACGAGTCCGCTATATTGTGCTATAGCACTTAACACCATGCAATTTAAAAAAATATTTGTTATTAAAATAAAACAGTAAATTAAATTGCTCTTGAAAAAGCTTGAAACTTCATTTACGAGATTGAACTTTTAATTCAATTTAAATTCATTTGATTATTTCAATTTAAAGAGAAAGTATGGTCTAAGCTGTTTAACTTTAAAGGTGCGTATAGACTTGCGAGCCGAGCCGTTCATGAGCCGCTCGCGAAAAAATGTTAACGCGAGCCGCTCGCGAGCACTACGTGATCCACCTGTTTACGCGAGCAAATCTTGAGCACTTCAGTAAAGATGGTTGAACGAGAAGCAGTATTTACGTTGATGGTTGCAAGTGGCGCAGCTATAATTAATTGATAATTTGTGTAAAAAAAAGAGACCCCGTCGATATTGGCGAAGTGAGATGTATAAAAAACGGACTGGTGCGGAATTAATGTTGGACATGAAGTTCCAGAGCATTAGTGGTCGCTCCAGGCTGCCATTCCTTTCTTTTCAATTAAATACTTACGTTAAAGTCGTTAAAAATTGCAAGTGCCTTTTTCGCCGTACAAACTGACACTGAGAATCCCTTTGTGCTCGCAAGAAAAACCGACAAAAGTTGGCTCGCAACGAGCGGCTCGCGCTCGGCTCAAACTACGCTCAACACACCGTCCACACTAGCGAGTTTGTGAAATGAGCGGCTCGGCTCGCAAGTCTATACGCACCTTATGATAGCAGCATTTATATTTTTACTTATCTGTTTAACATGATTGTCTTGGAAAGAAGGACATGAACAGTAGCAATAGGCTTATTGGTTTATCATACTAATTGCATTCCTGTAGAAAATTTAAAAGCTGTATCAGTGTACCGTCGAACTACTATAGGTACACCCAGTAGGCTCGATTCATATATCATTCAACTATTGTGGTACGAAATGAACAAAAGGGTTCGTAAAAAAACTGTGCCTGGCTCTAAAGTACAATACCTATGCGTTTCGTGTTCCATTCCAGGTCGGTTTAGATCTAACGTTGCAGTAATATACATATTGAAGTTATTAAACATTTGATTTATTAAGCCCTGAATACGAGAAGAAAACTGCGTGACTTTTTTTGGTATTAATCATGCCAACAATACAGATCAAACTCTGGCCCACCGTGTCGCCGACGTAGACCAGAAAAGATTGATGCGGAGTTGCCGTGTTGGCACCCGTTAGACCTATGGCGTGCAAAAAAAGTGCGACGTATTGTTCGATAAAAATTCTCAACAAGAACTAACTTGCTTTTTCCTCGCATAAAATTCTTTTGATGCAACTACAGGAAAATAACCATAACCGGCGGTGAAAAATTGGAGCACTAAGACTTTAGAGTTCAGTATCAAATCAAAATAGGTTTATTGTATTTTCTTACATAATAATTAAATAAATACAAGATTCTATTCACCCTCTTACAACTACTCCCGCCTGTCCTTCCCCCTACTTTCCACCTTTTCCCTCCTTTCTAACACTTCCCTCATCCATCCCAACCCTTCCCCCTTCGCTCCTAGTATCTCCTTTCTTACCCTTCTCTCATCTCCTCGCATTCCCTTAACATATGTGCCATGTTCTCCCTCCCCTCCCTACACATTCTGCACACTCTCTCCTCCTCCTCCCGCCAATATCTATTCTCTCTCTCCTCGTTTCCACACCTAAACCTCGCTACAATTCTTTTTTCCTTCAGACCCATCTCCCCTGTCAGGTACTTGGCCTTGCCCTCTACCATGATCTCTCCATATCCCTCATTATATCTCCCTCCGGCTATCTTCTCTCTCCTTTCCTGCCCTTGCACATCCCTATCCCTCATGGCCACCTCCTCCACCATCTCTCTTCCTTCCTCCCTCCTTCTTTCTACCTCCTCCCTCGCATACCCCACCCTCTCGTAATATAGTCTCCTGTCCTCTTGCCCATACTTTATCCGCTTCCCCCTCATCTCCTTCATACATTCATTCACCATTTTTATTTCTGCCTTCTTCCTGACCTCCTCCTCGTACTTCACTGCCCTCCTTCCCGCCTGCACTCTCAATTTTTCCACTTTCGCCTCTTCCCCCACAATGTACCCCGGTGTCTCCCTGTCCAAACCCAGCGTCCATCTCCAATACTTCTCTTGCACCTTTTCCAAACTCTCCCACTCCTTCCACCCCCAAATCTCCGCACCGTATCCCATCACGCTCCTCACCAACTTATCAAATAACCATCTCCTCTTTTCCATGTCTTTCCCGAACACTCTTTCCCCTATCCCCCACACACTCCCCACTACCCTATTTCCTCTCTTGGCCAGTTCCCTTATGTGTCCCTCATCCTTATTATCATATCTGACTACATATCCCAAATACTTCCACTCCTTTACACTTTCTATCTCCTCCTCCCCCCACCACCACTTTGACTTTCCTCCCCTCCCTCTTCTCTTCTGGAATACCATTATCTTCGTCTTGGCCACGTTTACCCCTAAGTCTTTTTTCCCCAAGTACCCCTTCATCACACCCATTCAGTTCAGTATCTACAACCACAATTTTTGATGCAAAATTATCGTGAGAACCTAAGCACATTTCTACTTTGCTACCTTTGTTAATAAACAGAGTAACCACTATTTGAAAACCTTGCTATACCAATGCCCTACTCAAACCAACAACTCAACAGAAAATCTTAGCCAAGCAGTGGAGAAATTCTTTTTTGTTGTTTATCTGTATAACAATCTCAAACAGGGCAAAGAAATGACTCGTTTTGAGGTATACCCTGAGATAGGAAATTGACATAAAAACTAAACTATAAATGAATTTGAACCTCTAAATCAAGAATAAAGGGGCCATTCGAAGCTATTACAAACATGATGATTTGGTTAATATTGTTAGATCACTAATAAATAATATGAAGTGGAGACATTTTACTGACGTAAGGACAGGGGACTAGGGTAACAGATAAAATGGCTGTCACAGAAGCGCAGGATACAACAATAGATCAAATGCAGTAATGTGAACGACACCAAAAAAACACACTTTGGCAGAGGCATTAAATTGGAACGCCTTTTGATCATATTTTGATTCATTTTAAGCAAAAAATTGATGATTACTAAACGAAATTTCAGCGAATCCTCCAAATCTTTCGGGAAACAGTTCGATAACCATCAAGTGAAATTTCAATGCCCATGAGCAATTCTCCAACTGCGCGAATATTCTCAGTTTACTAAAATTTAAATTTGGCGCCTAGACTAAACCGCAGAATCACATAGTGTCAATTACGCAAAAGGGATTTGTACTCGGCTAGAGGCATGACCACCAGGCTACACAGACGTCCTCTGAAGGAGAATGATGTTGGTCACATAAAAATAATAAGTTTTAATGTCCATAGTCCATAGACAGACAAAACAATAATTAAAAACTGAAATTACACTTAAGCGTAGCTAAACTTAAGCTAACGTGTCTAATTCAATTCAAATGTTCTTTATTACCTTCCTTTTTTACATATATTATTTTTCTTAAAACATTTTCCCATGACCCTTGGTGATCTGGGTGATTGACCATCAAAATGAACATAAACATTATTCTTACCAAAATTAAATAACTATAGATAATAAAAGAAGATATATAAATCTATACGCGTTAGATGCCTACATACAAGTATGGCAAATATTCTTGGCGTAAATCTCAACACCTTCTCCACCTGCGATCCATTTAACCCAGTAAGAAACATTCCTCGCCCAAATTCCACCTCATCGAACCACTTATGCCTAATCCCTGCCAAAGCCGGACACCTTGCTATAAAATGCTCAACATCCCCTTTCTCTTGTAGATTACATAAAGAACATAATTCCCTGGTCCCAATCCTCCCTGACTTAGCATTGAAGTAAAGAAGTCCGCCCACATCTCAATTTAAACAACCATCTTATATCTCTCGGAGTCATGTACAAATCCCAAATTCATATAAGTAGTTGTTGGTAATGGCTACAAACATTTGAGCTCTTCAAAGCCTCGACAGCCCTTTGTCTGTAATCATCTCGTACTGCTTAACATCCCTGACCATCCAACCCCTTCTCTCCCACACCGCATGCACTTCTATCCCCAATTTCTTTCCCATACTCCTGCATTCCTTACTCCAACCACACTTAGCAGCATTTTCTTTATAAAATACCTCCTTGCGGCTTCTAATTCATCGTACTCCTGTAGCCCCCATATCTGCCCTCCGTAAGCCATCATCGTCCTCATGACTCCCTCATAGACCTTTACTTTAGCAGCGAGAGTTATTAATTAGCTATTAGTTATTGCACGACCACAAGCAATATTGATCGCCTTCTTTCTGTCTCTGCTCAAAGTGTTTAGTCAAGGATAACCGCGGCGTTAGTACTATACCCAAATAAGTAGGTAGGTATATTGGTTTACCATGTAATTTCCAGCTGTGCTTAATTTTGCCTCCGCCTCTGCGAAAGACCTTTGACGTACTCAAATTGATTTTGTTTGAGGTTCGAAAGCTTGCAATACTCTCCAACTCTATCAACTAACGTGTCTAAATATAATGGAATAAGATAAAAACAGGGAAAGGGGATTAAACAATATTTAAATAAGTTGAGAACAAGGAAGAAAGACTGGAGTGATTTATATCACATCATCGCATGTATCGCTAAAAGTTCCGGCATATAGAGAAAATGGGAGTTCGTGTGGTGTACTACAAAAGAAAGTGGCTGCTCGTCGAGAAGAAGTTCGGGGAATTTTGAAATTTAAAAGTGCTAAAAGGCCAAGAGCATCTTTGTTATTGTGTATCACATTATAAAGAATCTTTAAACTTAACATAATTCTTCTGGATTCAAGAGACTTAAAATTGAAAATAGCAAGTAGTTCGCTATGATGAAATCTTCTAACCGAACAGCTTCCACGGAGTCTGTAATATTAAAACTTCAAGAACTTCCTTTCAACTGACTCTAGTGCATTTTCTTGTATGGTGTAGGTAGTGTCGTTCTAATTTGGGTCGAACTAAAGTAAAATACAAAGAGAGCAACGCGTCGTAAATAGAAATTTTTTTACAATTTCTTAGTAGAAAAGTACGATTGGCTGAGAGAGATATTTCTTTAATATTTTTACAAAAAAATAACACCGAGGTCTCCGACTGACAAGCATTTATTTAGGGGAACGGAATCAACGGAATAATAATAAGATATTACAATACCCTTGCGAGTAAATGTGATTATTTTACATTTAGAAATGTGAAGAGACAAACAATTTGATTTACTCCATCTAGCTAAGTTATCAAGCCAAGTTTGAAGTTGCAAACAATAATTCTGGCTAGAAATTGAAGAGTAAATTTTCAAATCATCAGCAAATAATAATTTTTGAGAAGGCAGAATATCAGTAACATCGTTAATGTAAAGTAAAAATAGTAACAGTCCTAGATTGGAGCCCTGTGGAACAAGCTGAATATGGTTGGTAAGGTAACACGAGACGCCAAAATTCAGATCAATCTCACGAGTGCTCCTAACGACAATTCACTATCGTGCGCAAGCACCTTCAGAGGTTTGTCGAGATTTTCAGAATAAAAGTTTTGGAGCTTTTGAATGAATTCACGTGAGTGACTCTACGTCTTCGCTAGTCAAAAGACTCGTATTAGTTTGTTAGTATACTTGACACAGTTATTAAACGGTCTCCATGGCTACCTACATATGTATTTGCAAATATGTACCTACCTACACAAAAAATAAAACCACAATTTTTTTCGGTTTTTGGCAAACGCTGACTAAACTATCGAAATATATATAGACACCGAAATTTGTTCGGATTAAGACTACACTTTAGAATATCTTGTTTATACGGCACAATAAACTTCCTTCAATTGAATTCAGAAGGGCGAGAGGGGGGGTAGGGGGGGGGCGGACGTCTTAAAAAATTATACACCTTAAATAAAACAAAGTAGTAAGTAAAATAAATTAATCTTTTTTACACACTACAGCTGTAAGTTGAGCAGAATATCCCAAATTATCAGTTGCGGTTGTTATAAGCTATAAGGCATTAAATTATAAATTGATAAAATCCTATGATTCTAATCACAATTGGGCCTTACGATTTTTTCTGTACCATATTTTACGTTACGTATATTAATGTAAGTTTAAGCAATTTTATTTAGTTTCCTAAAAATGTTATATTAATTTCGAAATAAGAAAGTAAGAACTTTTTTCAAAAGCAGCAGCACACACCACGTCCTATTGATTAATTATTTTTTTCTATTTCGCGATGGTTATAATATAACTTTATACCCGCACTGAAAACCATACGGAAAGAAGCTCTGTTTCCGTACTGTTACAGGGATTTAATTTTTTTGTAAGTTTTCAAGACTAACTGTCGACCAAACCATTGTTATACAACTTGAAATTTTAAATTTGAATTGTCAAATGTCAGAATTGCCGACATAATTTAAAAAAAAATCAGTAAAACTATTTTATTATGTATCTATTTGTATGTATTAAACATTTTAGAGTAAATTCATGCGAAATAGAAAAAATAGTACGAAAAACACGTGTCACAATTACTTTTTGCCGCACTCATCCCTTTGCAGAGCTCCTTTCACTCGGTCTGCAAACCTCGTCTTCGTGCGGCAAAAAGTCTCATTGTGACACTTGTTTTTCAATACACTATTATTATACTGTAACTTTATTTACGTTGGAATGTTTTTGTTTACTCAAGTTGTACTCGCATTTCTGAATGCAAGAGTGATACTTATTTTTGTTTTATTTATCTTTATTTACGTGTAGCGAAAGACGGAATTAAAATATCTCGAGGCGTTTTTGTTTTATTTTGGAAATCCTTTACGGCAAACTCGGTTCTTTACTACTACACTTCATAGAAAGTAATACTCGGAAGATACTACAGAGGGAATTAAATTGACGTTGAATTACAAATTACGTTCACGAACTCAATGAGGACTGCTTTACTTTCCGCTCGGAATTCAAGAAAAAGAATTTATGTTAGTGCTTGAACAATATTAAGTGTATTGATCTCAATACAAATATAGATTCCACATTACTACAAATTTAGAGAGAATTTTAGGGATAATCTTTACGACAATAGTAAGCTTTAAATATCATCTTAAAGAGGGTAAGATTGTATGTTCATGGATTTATTGCTATGCTGTACTTTGTACCCTTCATTACAAAGAAATTTTGCTTCAAGAGTTGAAACTCTGATGAGAGACAACTCGAAATGTTATTAAGGGCATGGAGTAATGAGAAATTTGCGTACGACGTGATGATAGATAGCTTGAACAATTTTCTATGGATAATAACGGCTTAAAAGATAAAGAAGGAAGGTCGGGAGAATCCAGTGGAGGCCGAACATAGGAAATGAAGAGAGAAGATCCTCATGAACTGAATGTTTATCGCAGGTTTCATCGTATTAAATTTTGCGCAACAATTATGGTTCAATCTTTACACATGTCGAACGGTGGATGACAATAGGCGGCGATCAGCTCAATGGGTACTTCATAGTGAATCTTCAGAGCACTTCACGAAGTCGAAGTCGAGGCCATGGTGACTGCTTGGTGATCTGCTACTACTCTATAGTTTCTTAAATACCGGAAATACGATTACAAGAGAGAAATATTAATTGTCAACAAATTGACTATAAATCGATCTCTCTAATAAGATAATTCATAAATTACTGGCATAACATGAATTCATATCTAGAAAGTATTGATTTGACCTAGTTAATAGACTACAATATGAAATTTCGATTTCACTTTACTACAAATACGTAGAGCAGGTAAACAATTCATACAGTACAATGTGGGAATTTAAGCATACCTGCCTCTATGTATTAGATACGTAAACAGACAGTTCAAAAGCAGTTACCTCCGGCTAAATAACACATAATTTATCAAATTTGACGTTAATGTATAATTTCATTAATAGAAATACCGACTATTGCCAATCGACCAATTATATTAGTTTTACTGCATTTTACCGTTGAGTGAAAAAATACTCAACGGTTTTACGTTATTACGAGAAAAATGTAATACCTAATTGGCATTTATAAACTTCATTCTAGCTTTTAGCTTAATTGCACTTCAACTTTTTATGAGTACTTCGTTGCCTTTTACTCAATATGAAACATGCAGCATAACGTAATTACCCGCCTTTAATAAATTATTGTATTTAACCGAGGAGAAATAAAAAACCAAATTCCGTTTCGCAGAGCCTGTCACTCTCACTCTCTTAGAGAGGGCTACACAGAAAGTTTGGCTATATCTCCAGTCTGCTAAATGTTATTATTAAATTCTTTTGTTTTATGTATTTATTTTTAGCATTGCGGTACCTACTAGCGGCCGAGGACGGGAAGGGGCAGGTATGTATTCTTGGGGATATATACTTTTTATTCCTGGTTAAAAATATCGATGTTTTACCTCTGAATTTTGAGAAACAAATTTAAGAATTCCATCCAGCTACAGCTCCAGAACTGCGCAGGAGTTCTGTTTGTGAATACCTGGCTATAATCATAAATAAGGACATACACGATCCTGCTGTTGTTCATATTTTATCAACTTGAAAGACAAATATGGAACTTTGAGGTACCCGCAGTTACATTCGTGGACATGGCGACTTCTATTGTCACACGGTGATTTCTAGAAAAAAATGTATGAAAGCAGCAATCCTTTAGCTCTGTAAGTAATGGTTCGTGATGTATTGTGTCGGAAATTTGTGAGTAGCATCAAAGAGAAGATCATCCCTTCCAATGAAAAGTAATAAAGAAACTAAAACATGATTTAACATTTTGTTACGAAGCATCATCCATGTGTATATTACATTGCCCATTAAAGGGAAAAGTCGTTTGTCATAACGCCAGCGGAAGGAGCTAATCTAAAGAAGAGGAATACGAGGAACAGTCTACCACTCCGTTGGGGGATGATACAGATTAATGATCTAAGAACCAAAATGGATGAGATAGTTCAATTTCTGTAAAGGACAGGGAGAAAGAAAGTCAACAGCAAAGTTAATGATTTGGTGAGTGGACTGACTAAAGCGGTTAAGTGAATAAAAAATAAGAGAACATAGAAAAATGGAGAAATGAAGTTGTGGTCAAAGGGTTAACGAAATTTTGAGAACGGAGATAAGGACACTGGACAACCATAAATAGGATGAAGACTAGAGAATAACCCATTAGATATGTAACGGGATATGTCGGTGAATATCCCATAAGGGAGGCCAAAAAAATAATGAAGACAGTTCATAAAGTTTTCCGAGACCGAGACCAAACATTTCACTCATTAGAGTAAATAAATTTGCTGATATGCAGTGATATGGAGACGAAAATGACAAGGCCAATAGAAACGGGCCGGTCAATTCAATAAAGAAAGAAAAAGGCAGATGTGGAAATCAATAGGAAGAGAGGCTGCAAATCTGCAGTAACGAAGTCATTCAGGCAATTGTCATTAAAATAAAATAAGAATTATGAGGAAATGTAGGTGGACGCGGGTAGGATAAGATTGGTAAATTTCATGTAAAAAGATGAAAGTGTGGGAGCCAAAAAAAGAAAAGATTACCCATGATACACGTGAATAGAACCACGTGGTAATAATAAAATTATAAATGCTCGCTCATTTCGTACAGAAGTTATGCTACATTTTTAATTAATCAGGAGCGGAAAAGACAATTGAAAAAGAAACTAGAGAGAAGGAATAATCAATAGGATAACCTTTATATCTTTCAACTACTGAAGATTAGTTTCTGGAAAAGTAGTCTCGTAACGCCACTTTTCAGCACTGATCACTTGTATCCTCTTCATAGCTACAATGAATCCTGTTAAAAGAACAAGAAAACTTTCAAAATCCTTTCCACAAGATGATTTCCGAACTTTAACCAATAGGAGCAGCTGGAGGTGAGCGTACAATGAAATCAAGGGGGAATATTGAAAACCAAAGATAAAATTAATTTTCTCTAAACTTACGTTGAGAAATTATATTATTATAATTAGAATTAATTTATATCACGTGATCCAAGCTGAAAAAAGCCGAAGTATATCGAAGAGAAATTTGGGAGAATGAATTTTGCAATTTGCTATTTGATGCTCTCCACATTTCCTATTCCACCATCTCTCTCTCACCCATTTTTCTGCCCTATTTCCACCTTTCTCTTGAGCGTTGGCTTTTCCATATTGCTTATTATCTCCATCTTATCCCCAGCGGAAGATGGCCCTAATCCACCTCCCGCTATCCTGAAGTTGCCCCTCTCCGCCTACCAATCGTCATTCACAGACACATAGTCTATTACGAATTCTACCCTACCCTTACATACGTATAAAGTCCTCTCTATCCCCTTCCTCCACATTCCCGTTCAATATTCTCCCCCCTTTCACCACACAAATCCAGTAACTCCTTTCCTTCTCTGTTTATTTTTTTATCCATACTCTTCCTTCTCTCTCGCTATTTATTCGGACTTCTCCCTTTTCCCATATCCTCGCGTTAAAGTCCCCTTCTATTATCAACCACATTCCTCCCTCCTCCCCTACCATCTCCTCAAAGCTTTCCTTGCTTTGTTTTATATTATCCAAATACCCAGTTTCAAAACTAAGTACACTTGAACGAAAATGAACTTCAACGGCACTACTTTATTTTGAAAGATGTGTCATTAAGGTGTAAAGATTGAGTTCATTTGAGTCGCAAATCATACCTGACGACCGAATCTAATTGAGTGCCGTTTTGAAAACTTTAGCGAAAACGTAAAAAAAGCTCAATTCTTCGTTTCTAAGTAATAGTTTTTATGTAGACAATATTTTTCTATATCCATCTTTTTAATTAAGGGAGGGGGGGGGCTAACATTAAGCTAGTCCCATCCAAACTAAATAAATTTCCGAATCGCAAAACCGCAAAATGTTGTATGTATAGGAGTACTTAATCAATTATGAATTGTGAGATATTTCTATTTCAATATTGAAGTAGCTAGTGGAGAGTTTAACTTAATGAACAAGAATGATGGGTTGAAAGTAGTTCACAATTTCACACCTCCTCGGTACCCTCAGGGATTCTTATTTTGACCACTAGTTATCGGAAAACAGAACGAACAATGTCACATCATACGTTTGAAAGAATTTTGAAAGACCATTTTGGTTATTTGCATGATTGATTAAAGTCGAAATAGGTCGATGGTAAACGTATTTCCGACCAATATCAATTTTGATATTATGAATGAGCCATGTTAATTGATATTAAAAGCCATACCGCCTCTAATTCAGATGCACGTGCATCAAACGTTAATGGCTAATGAAATCATGAATGTAATAATCGTCCTCAGCCAATTTACCCTATTTATGTTTGTTTTTGAGATACATCACTGTCAATAAAACATGTGTTGAAAGATTCATTATAAACCTTATTCCATATTTGGAAAAATGTTAATTAGATTCTATTTCTATTATTTTTATTCTTAGTTTTTTCATTTCATCGATTATTATTATTATTCCCGTGTGTCTATAGTCTTAAAGCCGAACTTCACGAATTTTACTTACAATTCCCTAGGTATAATCCTATATTCGTGCCCCAAAGGCAGCAATTAGAGGTTTAAACAGAAAGTCTATTGCGTTACCAAATGAAGGAACTCATTTATCGATCGTGTCAGTGTAAAAGAAGTATTTACGGTAAAAGGACTAAATTGTACGATCGTTGAATTAAGTTTCAATAAGTGAAAAGATGAGTTAAATGACTTTAGCTAGTAATAAGGAAAAGCTTAAGTACTATAATTGATAATAGCCAAATACAATAATTTGCCTTAGTTAAGAACAGTAAGGAACAAAGCGGTGGACTGCGTGCTGTAATATTGGTGACACGAGACCCTACAATCGATGCATCTATGTTGAAAACCTAATTAATTCAAGGTTAGGACTGCCTCAATAACGCAATAACTTTGCGTGTTTCTTAAAGTTCAAAGCAACCACTAAACGTTACTTGTAAGACAAATTAACTTAAACGACCTTCATACGAGGAATATGACATTATTATTGAGAATAAAAGAACCAGTGTAACTTTTCCAAAAATTTTATTTTAGGTAGTTGCCTTCTGCTATAATGCCATTCTTTCCTTCCACTGCTTAAATACTCCAACCTAAGCAGCTTTCGAAATTATTAAAATAACACCGAACAACAGCATCGATCTCTTCCTCTGGAAAAACCTTTTTCCTCGTAATTTCCTTTTTAATCCAAAAAAAGCCAAAAGTCGTCCATCGCCAGATTACATTCGATTCGATTACATTAATCTTTTTTGCAGCCCAAATACTACCGATGTATCTCTGCAGTGTGGGAAGATGCATTATCGTGATGTAGCATTACTCCCTTCTTTGGCATTTCATTAACTGTTTTCGACGTACCATTTAGCTGTGACAGTTATCTGCTCCTCTAGCGCTCACTAGACCGGTACTTGTAAAGAACACAGCGTGCGTACATTACTTTTTTCAATGCTCGCTGCGTTCTGATTATTGTTGGTGTGGACTCGTCTTCATGGATCCACACGCAATCTCTTGTTGAGTTGGCATCTCGAAAAATAGTGTATAAGTTTTATCGCCTGTTACAATTTTCCACAAAATTTGACGTCCACCATTCTTAAGCAATATTAAGAGTTTCGTGGCAAATTCGTACTCGTTCTGCCTTTTGAAAATCTGTAAGAGGATGGGGTACAAAACGACTTACGACTTTTTTCAGACGACTGGTCGTGCATTATTGTTTTCACAGATGAGGATCTAATCCCCAGTTGAGCCTCTATTACGGCGTAAGTAGTTCTGCTATCTGCTTCCATAATCTTCTTCACAGCAGCAATGTTTTCCTCTATCACAGCGGTAATGGGGGTCTGTGTCTTTCTGGTGATCAACTGTAGTTCTCCACGTTCGAATTCCTTGTACCATCTGCAAATTGTTGTCAAAGAAGGGGTCTGATCACCAAATTTTCTTCGTAGTCATACACACTTAAACCTTTCTTAAAATCATAATAAATCATTATGCGAAAATGTCTTCGGATTATGTAATTCCATTTTTCCACTACACTTGCTAAACTGACAACTATCTTCTTCAAAATCAAGCGGTTAATATCAAGTAAAGAGTTGCTCTTACTAAGGCTACATTTTTGTTTTCCACGGCCTACCTAACTTCTTCATTCTCAATAATAATGGCTTGTCCCTCGTATAATGAATGAGTTTTGGCTACTTAGCAATCATCTTAACCATTCCTGACACAAATACACGCATACGAAGATGTCGGTTTACACAGGATTATTTTATACTTATAATAAGTATTTCAAGTATTATAATGTATACATATAGAAAAATTTAGCTTATGACAGGGACTATCACTATCACGCTAAGATAGCGCTCTTAGGAACTGAGCCAGTAAAACCCTTTAATTCACTATATACAAGTCCGCGCGGCCAAAGAATGTCTGAACTCCAAGTCTCTTAAGCGCGGCATGTCCGTGGCGTCGCCACCAAAAGCGCGTTCCGTTTATTATCAGGTATTACACTAATTAATGATTTATTTCTGTTATTAATTTCGCTATTGCGTTAACGAGTGCGGTCGAATGCCCGAACATCCATGCGCGACACGAGGCATTCTTTGGCCGCGCGGACTGTACATTATTATTTTAGTAAAAAGTTTTCAACTAACATCAAGCGGGATCTGGACACAACGGCCACTGGACACAACGGCCACAGAGAATTTAGTATGCCCATATCGGCCACACTGGACACATCGGCCAAACGTGATGTGTGGACACAACGGCCACCTTGGACGTAACGGCCACAACTCTAGCTGGACACGATGGCCACCTTGGACACTACGGCCACATATGAGATACTTAGATTGACACTAAAACGTCTAGGTTATTTGCAGATTTAGTTTTTTTTTTTCCTATAAATAGAAAACTCCTATTATTTGTGAAATCTTTATCACAAACATCACCTTACAATTCTGTGTGGCCGTAGTGTCCAGTGGCCGTTGTGTCAAAGGTGGCCGTTGTGTCCAGCTAGAGCTGTGGCCGTTACGTCCAAGGTGGCCGTTGTGTCCACACATCACGTTTGGCCGATGTGTCCAGTGTGGCCGATATGGGCATACTAAATTCTGTGTGGCCGTTGTGTCCAGTGGCCGTTGTGTCCTAGACCCCATCAAGCGAGCCTCCTGATTAGAAACGTTCACACATTTGAACTGTTATAAGGGTTGGAACTTGCACCCAATTAAAATGCTATGGAATTCGGTACTTCATTAAAAGGACGCTAACATTTTAAAAGGGTTAAGATAAAGATTAAGTACTGAAAATATTTCCGAAACCAAAAAAGTACAAACTGCGGGCCAATAGTGCGAAATCGGAGATTAACGTCCCTAATATTAATTTTAGAACCCATAGAACCCTTAAAGGGGCAGGGGCAGGGGTTTTAATAGTACCGGATAAACTTTTTTATTTTCGTATTCTATATTCAAAAATAATTAAGGCAATGTGTCCAAACTTTTATCATTTTTTAGCGATTTCACATCTATCCCAAAGCTATATAATTACATATGTTAAATTTAAGTAATAATTAACTAATACGATACTTCTTAATTATAAACAAATGTAAATTGTATTTTGTTTTAATTTATATCTAAATTTAGTTTGTAAATACGTACACAAAAAGTAATTTTTTTGTAAATGGTGCTTATGCGGAAATAAGAAGCTGGAAATACTTACTATCCTTAATTTTCAATTTTTCGAGTCAATGATGAAAGGCCTTATTTGTTAGTCTCTGATATAGTTTTTTCTAAAACTATAATAAATGCTTTAAACTTAAACTTAACACTATTGGCTCAGCCATTAAAGCACAATTGGCTACAACTAAGGCTCAACAGTTCTGAGGTGGGGGGGATTCACATAAATGTCTAATAAATTCGAAACCGTAATTATATAAATTAGTAGACATGTAGACATACAGTACCACCACTCTGTTTTTTGTTATCCTTTAATTCAATAAAAAATCTAAACACACATCTTATGCGCAGGCGATATATTGCCATTATTAATATGATCTTATTTATGGTGTATCTACACAAGAAAAAATAGTGCGAAAATGTATAGGTCCTATAGATATATTTCCAATATTGTTTCTAAAGTATTTGACGTTCAGAAATGGGTTTTCAAAATTCAATACCGTCGATTGGCTTGAGATTGTTACTTAAATATTGTAGAAAGGTACAACTGCTATAAAACATTAGGTAAGATCCTCATGAATATATGTATAATGCAGGGCGACTGTTCAAGCCATATGTATGTAATTAGTATGTAGGGAAAACTACGCCACTGCGTAGTATTCTAAGAATAGGTTTAAGTTGTAAAATATGTCTATTTACCCCAAGGAGCAGGTAGTGACTGAAAAGAGGTACCGTTAGGGTTAGATTACTAGAACCAGAACGGTACAAGTTTTGACTTTTGAGACGAGCTTCATGAAAGCATGTCGTTTAAATAAAGTTAGTTATAAATGACATGATCTTTATTTTAAAAACGTAACAAAACAGCTATAAGAGATTCACCTATTTAGGCGCGAACAGCGACTCATAAGATTAATGTTATATATTTTTTCTTTAAGTAGAACACCCTGTATCTCTATGCTCCTATCAGATGTAGTGGGTAGTTTTAATCACCTTTGACTAGATTTTGACTCTGTAATTTTGTGGTGGATGCATCATGGGAATTTGAGTAATTTGAATATAACATTATATGTACATATAAAATTTTCCAGCGAAAACCATTTATTTTTAGATGTAAAAAAGCCCGCTATACGTGAATTACGGATTTTTGGCAAACATCTTGTTCAGTCACAACTTCACAAGTAGTGGTTCCCTACACTGATATAACGCAAATGATTACTCCTTGTCCTTGCTAAACCCACACTGGAGACTCATAACTCCTTGAAAGCGCGACTAGTTCAACAAGGAAACTTGTACTGAACAAGATATTTTTCCCCCCATTGTGGTATGTTTGGAGATCGATGACAAAAACTGATTAGAGTATGAAGGGTGAAACTTCAACAAATGTACTTACAGTCTGCTTCAATTGTTTAATATTTTTTTATATTTATCACATTAAACATAACTGTAGTATGGAAATTTAGCAACGCAAGATATTCCAAAATTTAGTTTGCTTGTGTCACGAATGTAACGAATAAATTCTTGTTGTTTGAGAAAAAGACAATTACAACTGGTAAAAAAATAACAATTACAGTTAATTCTTATTCATTATGAAGGTGGTTATAGTTTTGTTTTTTCCTTTGTAGATAAAGGAAGCAACTGTCATTTTTTCAAAATTTGAAGTTATTTTGGAAAAATACTCTCACGGTGTCACCTCGTACGTATTATACTCGAAAGTAAGGGAAGTACTAAAAATAAACGTTAAATTCTCAAAATCGATATTTCTTTCAGTAACCTACTACGTGGATACGTTGTAAGGGTAAAGAAATGAATTAAGACGGATATAAACAATTTAAGGTAGTAAACACAAAGTGGAATTTATACAAATAGGATCAAACGTATTTTCACATTTTCGGATAATCTGTTCATTCAGATCTTGTTATATACGTGGGTAGTATTTACAATCAAGAACGTACGATCCCCTATCTGGATTTCATTAAAAAAGGTTAACTGATTTCGCTACGATCTTTTTTAAGTTGTAATCTGGATAAAAATTAGAAGCTTGACAATTAGGATATTTGAAAAATTAATAATCTGTTAACATTTCAAAGAGATTTAAATGTTATACAGCGTGATTCAAAATGAACTGTTTCGATAAACGAAGCTTTGAATAAGTGTCATGGACTCGATTGGCTTCGTGTGCCAGAAACGTATAAACCTACATAGGGTGTAAAAAATTTGAAAATGGAAACCCCCACGTCTTGTATCTGATTTGAGTTTTAGGACAAATGTGCTAACTTCCCTATAGATACATTTAATGCTTTGGCGATGACAAACCATAATCAACGATGACACCATATTTCTATATTTAGAAAAATGGAAAAATACTTTCTTCGAATTTTTTTTTAGTAAACCAATACATAGAAGTAGGGGTAGTTAACAAATTACAATACGACAAAGCCACTAAACGGCCAAACAAGTGGTAAATAGTAGAATGGTGATACACGTGTTGCGTATCCCTCTAACCATAAGCGATGCCACTGTCGATGCTAGCTCGCCAGTTTTCAGCTAAGTTGTTGTAGACACGTATACTTGGTTGGTGCAATTTATTCTCACTACGTGCGGATTGCGTAGTGTAGAAGAGCGATTTAAAGACGGACAAACAAATGTTCATAATGAAGGGAGTCAAAGACAGAAATATGTCACAACATGAATTGACCACGTGGATCGCCAGAAACCGAGGTTTTCTCGAAGTATCGCCAAAAAGTGTATGCTCGAATTCCAAAGACATCTGATTGAAGTTTTAACTGTTTTTATAGTTATTGTGGTTCTGGGGTAACGGTCATTCATCGAGGTGTGTTGTCACAACAAGTCAACAAGAAGATTATTGCGACCATAAAGATGTTATGTGTGTTGAGTTTATGAAACCGGCGACCAAATAAATGCGCCTGTTGTAGTCAGTTGACTTTGCAACTGCGAAGAGACGGAATATCCGCCTAAGTGGGACGTACTGACCTCGCCAGGAGTGTTTACCGCTACGTCATCACATACAATCATATACCGGGTGAATATTCCAAAACCCAACATAGGCCATTAACATGGGAAAAAGGTTTTTCGCAGATTGCTGCTCCCCCTTTTAACTTAGAGGGTTTATAATGACACCAATCGAAAGAAGATTTTTTTGACATCTAATCATATGCGAATTGGTTAATTTTCAGTTGTATTTCTCATTATTTTGCCAAAAATTCGCAATAAATTCAATTCGGAAAATCATGTTGGGCCATGACTCGTAAGAAAATAAACAGATTCAAAAGCCATTCAAGTGACAGATTCATTAGAGCAGAGGTTCCCAATCTTTTTCGGTTTGCGGCTCCCTAAATAATCGGATTTTTTCCGCGGCGCCCTTAATACATCAGATTTTTTCTAAATTTTTGACTTAGCTTAGCGGCTAGCTCTCGACCCAAGCTTTAGTGACTAAAGCATGTGTGGGGAAGCCGTGCTTGCGCACTAGCCGTTTCAAAAAATCCGGATTGGAAAGAAAACAGTGAAAGACTCGAAAGTTGCTAAATTCTTGGAATTTTGTCAGTATACATGATTGTTGGCGCAACAATTCGAGAATTGGAAATTCCAAGAAAATGTCCGAATTGTTTAATTGAATATTTCGCGGCACCCTTATGACGGCACCCCGGGGAGCCGCGGCGCACACTTTGGGAATAACTGCATTAGAGGGTTTATCAGTATTAATTAATTAATTAATTAATGTATTATTAATGTTATTGTTGTACCTAAAATCTTCTTTCACCTAAAATCTTCTTTCGAGTGGTGTCATTATAAACCCTTTAAATTAAAAGGGGGAGCAGCAATCTGCGAAAAACCTTTTTCCCATGTTAATGGCCTATGTTCGGTTTCGGAATATTCACCCGGTATATGGTGTAATGTGAAAAACATGAATCAAAATTGTACTATATTAGTCATATGAGAATGAAACTCATGTGCACATAAAACAAATTGATTTCGCGTTTATAGGTTTACACTTTCTACTTTTTATTACTTATTCAATATCGTATGTCGATTTCGTCAAACGCGCTACGCCTGTTCACCATCCTTATGTAATTTACCGTTTTATATGAGAAGATAGTATAAACAAATTGGATAGCTAGATTCATAAATTAATGAGGTAGCGGTAAACACTCCTGGCGAGGACAGTACCTAAACTCAATCCTGGTTTAGCGCCGAGTGATTATCATGTATGCTTGAATTGAAAAATTGACTGGAAGGTCAACGCCTCCAAAGCAATGAGGAGCTCCAAAACAATGTTCGGGCCCATCTCATAACCCGAGGGGCAACATTCTTCGAAGAGCCGATCGGAAAGCTCACCCCTTGATATTAAAGTGAGTGCGACTATGTCAAAAAGCAACCATATTTGATCATAACTTGGTTCGTGGGAGCTTGAAAAGAAGCGACCCTCGTACATCAAGAATTAAGTACATACTAAGTATCAGTAAATTTTGTAACATGAAGAAAAAGACAGCAAACAGAGCAGGAATTTTTCAATTAATTTTGTGATCGTGGTGTGCAAACGTGTGTGGATAAATAATTGTCAACAATGTTTTAGGTCAAAATCAAAAATATTGGGTTTAAGATTTCAGAAACGATTTAGAGAGAGGGGATGCTTCCTCAAAGCCGGAAAATTTTTAGAAATCAGGAAATTATAAACAAATTTCAAATGAAACCGACAGTAGAGAAGCGCTCTCTATGTCGCCTGCAGAAGAGAATTTCTTAGTGACGTTTTCGTCACTACTAAAACCCGAGTACATGATACCTGTTAGTTTGTCTCTATCAGATGTTTTCCTATCAAAGCATTCCAATTTGATCGACAATGTGATAACACGTTGTATAAATTGTCACATAACTAATGTCCAAGAGAAAACGTAATTAATTCAAGAGTTTACCATTGGGTCGCCACAAACATTGAAGGAGAAATTATAAATACTACGAAACAAATTATCTTATAAAGTTTGATGTTACCAATAAAGACAAACTAATGATAAATATAAGTAAATAGTGATATAATATCAAATAAACTAATAACCGAGCACTGAATAACATATAATTGAAAACGTCGAAGCTTAATTAAACGTCTGTAATTGCAAAAGATAGGTAATACGTAGATAATGATAAATGGAATTGTTCCTTAAAAATCCAGGACTATAATGAAACGTAGGTAATTAAAAAAAAAGAAGAATTTAGCGATGCTTGCCTTTCCCTACTAATTATCTTTGCTGTTTTTAAAGAACGATAACATTAATTAGTGTCTACAATTAGCTCAACGCTTTGATTAGTTAAACTGTTTCAGAATTAATTGGTTTAAACGGTATTTTATCGATTAGTAATAATAAACAAAAACACAAAATCGTTATACTCGTGTAAGTACCTACGCCTATAAAACAAACGTATTTTCAATATGGCGGATTCGATAAAATATTATGTTTTTATATTATACCACTTCAAAAATTCATAAAACGTCTCTAAAAACATACAACGTTATCCACTATAAGCCCGTGTGTGAAATATTGAATTTTTTCTATTTGCTTATTTTCCAAAGTGAACAGATTTGACGTCATGGACATGAGCACAGAAACTGCGGATAAATGAAAACCAGGTCATGCTTGAGTGTGTAAGTGTGTTTACGTTCCTCCTGAATTGTTTAATGTACTTGATTATTTCAGCGTTACTTTCTATTCTTAATATACAAAGCTTCTTCAGAAATATAAGCTTCAACAGCCACCTTCGTATATTTTATTAATGATAATAAATTATAGTTAACTACGGCAAATAGAAAAACTCCTTCTTGTTTCTATTTTTACACAATTACGGAATTCTCTACGTGTTTTGTGCACACGTATTTGTACAACAAAATGGAAGCACTTTGTACTTACATCATGTAGGTACTAAGGTACATGACATCGTATGAAAATAAGTGGGTTAAATTTGGTAAAAAACTAATAGAAAGCTCTACACAAACAAGTATATCTTAAGAGAGTAGCAATTTGGACATTTTTCGATACAAATTACACTCTTAAACTAATTAGTAATTTTATGAAATCTATGTAACAAAATTGGTAATTTTAAAGTTATGGTGCTTTCTTAATCTGATATTCATGTTGCGCGATTTGGAAAATTGGAATTTATTTTTATTGTAAGGAGTAGGACGCAACTGTTATCTATAGTAACTTCGCTATTTTTTGTGACCAAAACATAGGAAATTTAAAGATACAGATAGGTGGTGCCAATAAGATGGGGTTACATGTCACACTGTAAAAAGATCAATTGACGTTTTAAAGGTACCCGAAATGATCTCAAATCACCCAATCTCAACTCTCGGGTTGGGAAGCCTTTTCAAACAATACCTGGTGGGCCTGGGAAACGAAAGTAGTAAAGAGTCGTCTCCAGACTATCTACTTTCAAAACCGTCGCAAGTGGTTTGTTCATCCCTCGAGTTTCTAGGAGCTCAGAAATGCATGGTGTGTATCACAGAATACAGCACAAATCACTTGTGCTTTATTCTGTGGTGTGTATACAGGTGAGCAAATATGATCAATAACATAAAACCTCCCCCATACGTTTATTTATTGATTAAAATTTAAAAAAAATGATTGAAAAGTGAATGAAAAAAATCAAGTCTAATTGAAGATGTAGAACTTGATTGATTAATAAGTCAATAACTGACTTATTAATCAATCAAGTTCTACATCTTCAATTAGACTTGATTTTTTCATTCACTTTTCAATTATTTTTTTTTAAATTTTAATCAAAAAATAAACTTATGGGAGAGGTTTTGTGTTATTGATCATATTTGCTCATCACTTTACTCCTATTTGGAGAACTAACTGTCAACTTTATGGATCACCACAACTTCGTGTGTATACAGGGCGTACGTATGGTTTGGACTTTAATCCGACGAGAACGGTTATGTGTGGAACGGGAATATGATGGGGAAGAAAAATTTTATGCTGTCTGATAGTGATTAGTCGGCAGTTATCAACGGCGACACATTTTAGATGTAAAAGGCATTACACAATTTAGGATTTTGTATACTTTTATGCTGCCAAAACGTTGAAGATTACTTTTTATCGCTGTTTTTTGTAATACGTCTTAAAATCATAGTATTTTTGAACAGGGAATGAAAATATCTTTCGAATAGGGACACACAAGACCATAATTTCCATTGAAAAATGTACCTAAACGTTATAAGGTTCTTATACTGTCACTCAAAGCAGTTTGAATGTATGGCCTTTTTAATCTGCCCGATGTGAACTGAAACGAATTTATTCCGGTTGCTTCCATCCAGCTATAAAATTGTTTCCTGCGATTCAAAACTGGCCAGATCATCACCTCTACATAGTGAATGACTGAGTATTTCTCAAAAATTATGCGACGTTTAATCTAGTATCGCTTGATATTGATAATTTCAGTTCCAGTTGTAACAGCTCTATAGAGATAATCTTTATAAATAGGATCGCACTGCTGAACGAAAGAAAGGGAGGGGTAGTCAAATGTAAATGCACTTGTGCATTGCAAGTCACGCACCCTGCCAGTAATTTTAACATTTTGACCGCCCTTGACCTGGGGGACGCCCGTTTGACACGAGACAAAAATTAGTACTAAATAGTAGAAAAGTTGTGCGCAGGCAGATTTAAATGTGTAAAAGCTTAGAAATACAAAACTCCGTTTGCCACCAAAGCGAATTTTTTAGTATCTACCAAAGTTAGCGTTGACTTTTGTTTTGCAATATAGTCCGATAATTCTAATTATATAAACATGAGCACAGTAATATAATACTAACAAAGACTTACCTCTACAACAAAAGCTCCTGTGTAATCCAAATCAGCTATTGGTACCTCCTATGTGCCAACTCTAAGAAAAAAAATCATTTCTAATTTTTGTATTACTTTTGTTTAATTTATATATTTATATTAAATTGTTATAGTTATTACATGACTTTATGCACTAGCACCTTTTTCGTTCCCCCTAAAAAAGTATGATTTTAACTTTTAACACATGAGGGGTTACACAAAAACATCGACGAAATGTAAAATTTGCCACAAATGGTAATTTTTAATTAGTCTGATTTCCCCTGTATGTACCCTCTGACATAATTACGATAGTTGGAACAAAACAAAATAATTTCATTATTCATTAAATTGGTTCCCGCTGTAAAAGGAAGCGATGCGACCTTTCAGTTTAACGTAAAATGATTACCTTTTTTCTTGTTAAGTAGGTACAGGGTTATACTGTTACAAATCGATCGAATTCGTTGATACGTAACCGTTATTAATTTAATATGAAGCACATTATTGGATGATGCAATAATGTTTAATAAACATCCAATTACTTTAAGTGATTTTTTGAGAAACAAATGAATTAACTCGAGAGCACATATTTTCTAATAACTGTTGTTGCCAAAGAAGGAACCATTTGCTATAACTCGTAACGTAATAGATTTTTGTTACATATTATGTTACTTTTGGAAGTATAATTTACTACATAACTATAAAAATCTATTAACAAAGTATTGATTGATGTAACGTAATACCAAAACTGTAATTACCGAAAGTACTGTAAATATATAAATAATAAAGTAAGCCTTCGATATTTTTAGAAAGAGTAGCTATAATGACCTAAAAAATCAATGTCAAATACATAAATGTAAATAGATTATTAATGAGTATTTTCTTAGTTATTTTAAATAACGAGGTTGTCGAAATCGTATTCAGTTAATTAGGAATTTAATCAATACCTCATATCCCACGTAACAGAGATGGCCGCTTTCAAAAAAAGAAATATAGTGAGTTATGATTTTCCTAATTAAATTTTGTCCTGTGTACCTTTATTCTTTCACGTGTCATTGAATTCGAAACGTTATATATTTATCTTTTTTCGTCATTAATGCAATTTAAAAACTGAAAAAATTCACCTGCAATCCTAACGAGATGGCAAACTGATTTTTCCGTCTAGAAGGATTGGATGTCTATTCAATTAGTCCCCCTTCCTATCGAACGTTATAATTAAGTGCTAACATTGATTCACCCAACGGCGTTAAAGAGCTGCTCGTATTAAAATGTGACGCTTTACGTATCTGGAACGCAATACATTTTATTTGCACGCGGCTAACTTAATACTGGATTGTCTCCCTTTCTAATTAAAAAATCAAATAGCACTTCATTAATAAGACACTGTTTACGAACTCATTTCTTTAACTGGACATCTAGGTTTATGTTAAGCTAGGTCTATTCGAATTAAATTCTTTTTCGTGCCAAACGGAAAATCTATTTAAATTTAAATTAGCACGTAAGGATGACTTATAACTAATCTTTTTTAAATGTTCATAAAGGAAGAAAATACTAATTACAACTAGTTTACACTTCACTGTTAATCAAAATTATCATCATGAGGCAGTATTTTAGTTGGAATTCAATTTAAGAAAAATTTAGAAAGGGAAAATGGGCGATCGATGCGGCGCGGCGGTTATATTATAACGGGTATAAATCGTCACCGTCTATCAATCCTATGCAAAGATGCACCAGAATCGTGGGTAGAAATATTTGACTTTATACAAGGTAGAAATCAACGAGACATACAGATGCCAATAATATTTTTTATTCATAATTCCAGAAGTTTATCATTATCACAATACTACAAACTGGAATTCGATCAACTTAGCTAAGGACAATGGAGTCACTGTATTCGTAGCCTAAAGGCTTTGGTGTGCATACTAGGGCAGAATGAGAAAGAACTCCGACGAACCCATCCAAGTGGTATAAAATTATTGCAA
Organism: Pyrocoelia pectoralis; assembly: GCA_036250285.1. Classification (NCBI taxonomy): domain Eukaryota; kingdom Metazoa; phylum Arthropoda; class Insecta; order Coleoptera; family Lampyridae; genus Pyrocoelia; species Pyrocoelia pectoralis. The sequence continues at coordinate 4,052,224 of CM070082.1, forward strand.
ATATGACCACTTGCTTACTTACGAGGCATTACAATGCCAACAACAATTAATGGGTTTTAAAAAACCGTAGTATATTTTTCGAATCAAATTTTCTATGTGTCGATGCTACAAGCATTCCCACACTTACAGAATCTAACCCTTGTTTAATATCTAGTTCAAATTCTTCCTTAACGCGAAATTATGTCACCTTTAACTAATCATACTTGATACTAATTAAATATATCAGCAATTAACACAGTAAAACGGGTGAAGTACACTAAACCTGTAGGGTAAAATGCTACAATATGCCCTAACTTTTTTATTTATTAAAAAAAAAGGTTTTATGTTGATTATAAGTAAAACTTAGGTTACTAAATCCACAGTGGTAATTGGGTTATGCAATGGCACATATATAAAATAAAATAAACAAATGTACTCTTATAGCGTTTGTACTACCGCGCATGACAAGACGCCCCTTAGCTTATTAGCTAACTGCCATTTCTTTAACATCTTTACGATCTGGTGAAAATCTGTCCTTCCCAACTTTTTTATGTGGATCACTAATTTTTTTTCATGCTTCTCGGCGAAAACTAGCTTACAACCAGAGGCACTTTTAATTTTCCAGATAAGAGATGCCTTCGTAGAGTCCTAGATGGTATATTGTACGCTTTTGCTGCTTCAGTAACCCCCATTTGTTTTGATCTCACCTTTTCCATAGCTTCCTGGAGGTTTTTCTCAGACCGCGATGGCCGCAATGTCGTTCTTATATATTTCCGCGGCATACCTATCGCAAAAAATCAGATCTTAATACCGGGGCATATTATACCAAAGGAACTGGGGCGTTTTATAAACTTTGTGATACAAAATGCCCCATGGTAGAACTAGCAACAACGCATGACCAATTGTAAGATGAATCATCGGAAATAAAAGGTTATACTATTTTCGTACATTATAAGTGAATTTGATCGTATATTTATAATGCAGCAGAAAAGTAAATATGTATGCAACTTACCGCAATTTGTCCAAAAGCATAAAAAATATTTTTAATTGTCCTATTTCTGTAATGCACACAGTAAACAAAGTCGGACCGTCAGCCATAAGCATTGTTGCGTATTCGTACACGTCGATGACGCACTAAAACTATGCACACATACCTATTAAATGAGGGGGGCATATTGTCTACTGGGGCGTATTGTAGCACTTTACCCTATATGAAAAAACTTCAACAAGTTTTAGTTTCTGGAAAACCAGAAGTATTACGCCAATTCAAAGGATTGGTCAAACTAAGAACAGAAGGCGTCGCAAAACGGACAAAACGGTGGTTTTAACACCACCACTCCATTCACACAAATTGGAATTAGAGGAAGTTCAGAAAGAAGTAAACCATTTGAAATGTGATTCAGAACAAACTCAATTTGATCCATCCATTCTGTGATTTTCAAGTATTTCTCAAATAATCGATCAATCGAGAAATTTTGCTTGTACTTAACAGAAATGACATTGTAATAGTAGATCATTTCCTGAAGGGTTGCTAAACACGTAAATCGGCGACAACTTCTATTATCATAACGATAACCTATTATGTTCAAATACCTACAATCAGTAGTAGTGTACAGTGATGCAAGTTCTGAGAATTTGTACTGTCTCGACTGATAAGGTATATATTTTAATTTGACATTGATATTGGATATTGGCAATATCTTGCGTTTCAGGAGCATGTGGAAAAGGCAAACTGTATTGATTGGATAGGTTGTGGAAAAAATCTATTCGCATCCACAAGCTTTGTGCCTTATTAAATAGTTCTTTATTTAAGACAAGCCCGATTATTCTAAAGAAACCTATATCTTATTAATTCGCGCATTTAAAGAGTTTTACAAGGGTGTAACTTTATTGTAAATATTAATTTTTAATTTAGTTCTGATTTTTGTTTATTGTGACGTAGTGTTACCATCTACTGTATCGGTCATACATTTGATTTTCAATTTTGCCTAAAATATACCTACTCTCTTAAAAAAGAGCAGAGTCAAGAATGGAACAAAAATCCCCTACAAACAGTTTTGAAGAGCTATCAATATATCTAACGTCCATGATTTAAAAGTTCTCAACAACAATTTGCGAACCAAATAACCAAAACAGCTTGTTAAGAAAAATAATAAACCCAAAAAAGGTTGTCATACTGATTTACTTCGCCGTCAGTTAGCCAATCATACAAGTTAGGTCATATGTGCATTCAGGTGGTCCAATAATGGATTTTTTTCATAAGAAAAGTGTAGATAGTATTACCTAGGGTACCGATTTGCCATACAGAGAATTCGAAGTAATGATATAAATTAGTTATATTGTTATAAAATGTTACTATTTATAAAGCAGTCAAAAAGCAGTCTGTCATATGCGCTTTGCCTATTAATATGAAAAATATAGCCTATAATATCTCAAAAAAGATAAAACTAGATATCTAAAGGAAATCAATATTGTAAATCAGAACATAAATAGATGCATTTAAAAGGATTTTTAAAAATATTTATTTATTTAGTATTTTTTATCATGAATCAATTTCCATATTTTAGGTAAAATCGTCAGCAAACAGTGAATATCATGAAAAACCCTGTTCTTCCATGGAGCCCTCGATCTTGAATGTATCAAATACAAGTCTTAAGCAAACACTCTGAACCGTTGTATCCTAGCTGCAGTAACAATGTAATCCCAAGCTTCGTCGATCACGAAGAGAACCCGTTATGAACATTAATCTTAATAACATTGCTACAAATACAATTTATTTGAGTAAATAATAGATAAAAATGGACCCGATACATATTCCTCTACAACGTACGAGTAAGTATATCAATTATTCTAAACAATTACAATCTGTCTTCTATTAAAGAGGTATAAGGCGTGTAATAGTTGAATGAGAGCTGAGAACCATAAAAATGATTGAAAATTGACCCAAGAAGACTATGTTTAATGGTATCAAATGCCCTAGAGAAGTCTAATAACTAATAAGGTGCAGATAAAAGTCATTGATACCATCCGAGTCAAAGGAATTAGATTGGATTCCAAACAGTGAAATTGTCAAGAGGGCTGATTTTAAAATTACGATTTATTGATTCTGATTGAATGAATAGAGTTATAGCGCTGAGATATAATTAATAATAATTTCTGTATGTGCATTTTCATATCGGTTTCCAAAAACACTTGCAGCAAGGTAAATCGTTTTGAGTTTGGATGAGTCGAAAACCCACAAGCGAAATTAAAAAAATAAGCAACGTTTGGAAAATTGCTTATTAAGGGATAAGATAATTATTACGGTAATACTCACATAATTAAACCCAAAAGGATAAAGTTGAGGCGTAATAGGAAAATTCAACAAAGAAAATTGTCTTATAGGTACCTAGCTACCATTAAAATCTAAGATTGGTGAATACAATGAATATATTTTGTGAATAATCGATAGCCTTAATACTAACACCTCACCATCAAATACCTACTACGAAATACGAACAAGTCGCTGTGTTTAGTGATACAAAATCAATACATCCGCCCACACACAAAAGCAAATAACTGTTTATGTGCTTTACGTAGATTAATTATACTGAAAAGAAAATATGGAAACAAAATTAACAACAGTAGTTTTGGGTAAGGCGATAGGAAATGCTTATTTGGATGTATCGGTCTAAGTGCATATATCCGATACAGTATGTTAAAAACGGCAAGTACTCAATTTACATTCGATATATAAATCTATTTTCGATTTAGATACATTACAGCTTAGATCTAGTAATGGATTGAAAAATATACCTATAGATATATGACATTAAGAAATACTAATGGAAAAAAAATTACTTCTGTACACGCACTTGGGAATCGACCTCTTTGTAATGAAAACACATGTAATTAGAAACAGTTTTTAGAAAGTTCGAAATAAATTTTGCCATTAAAATAACGGCACAAATATTCCCATGGCAGTTAAGAGTACAGGGATATTTCATCCATCTGCATCGAAAAAACGTGAGAAAGTAAATTGGCGATGGTACATATGAATTAGGTACAGTATTTAAGTTACGTTTCTCTAAGTTCTTTAATATTGTTTTGTTAATACAGTTGTAGCAGTTTACTTTGTTTAATTAACAAAATGAATTCAATGACCTTTTAATGGAAAACGTAGATAAAGAATTTTTTAAAGCCAAATACCGAAATGCATGTTTAAAGTTTAAAACTCAATTTAAGCGTTAAAGCTATTGAGGTTACTAGAGTGCGTAATAAATTTAGATGTGGAGGGCTGGTTATTTTTAAACAGTGAACTCTAATATTAGAGTTCACTGTTTTTAAATTACACGTTTATAGTAAATTTAGAAATGAGTATATTTGACACCCAAGCACTGTTTCTATTGCCCAAGAGCTATGGACCGAATTTTCATATGCGAATCGCTGCTGAATCGCAACCCAATGGACCCATTTCTGAAGCGGATGGTGACTGGTGATGAAAAGTGGATCAGTTACAACGTCAAGCGAAAACGATGGTGGTCGAATCGCGGTGAGCCGGTGCAAACGGTGGCCAAGCCAGGATTGACGGCCAGGAAGGTTTTGCTCTGTGTTTGGTGGGATATTGGCAGAGAATCATCTACTATGAGCTGCACCCCTACGGTAAAACTCTTAACTCGGAACTGTACTGTTAACAATTGGACCGTTTGCAATCGCCCAGAAGCGGACAGCTTTGGCCAATAGGAGAGGAATTGTGTTTCATCAGGACAACGTCAGGCCACACATATCGATAGTGACTCGGCGGAAGCTCCGGAAGCTTGGTTGAGAGGTTCTTATGCATCCACCTTGTAGTCCGAACTTGACACCAAGTGATTACCACCTGTTCCTGTCCATGGCGTACGATTTTGCTGTTGAAAAATTCGCCTCAAGAGAGGCTTGTGAAAATAGACTGTCTCATTTGTTGTCACTAGGGACGAGGGCTTCTATGAGAAAGGCATAATGGACTTACCTTCAAAATGGCAATAAGTTATCGAACAAAACGGCGCACAATTTCATGCAAAAATAATGGATTCCTTTTTACTACACCTTTTAGGCCTATAATAGACGAGCGTGTAACACGACGCGTGCAAAACGCTGCGTTTTCTCCGCTGAAACGCATATAATGTATTTAAATTGCAACAAATACACGAGCGTTGAACACGTTCGTATCCGCTGGCCGCCGCTGTTTGCGTGTGAAAAACGCCGTCGATGAAATGCATTGTTTACTATGCCGACGGATACACGAGCGGATATTACACGTCGGTTAAGTACAGACCCGTTCATAATCATTTGAGCAGCAGACAGTAGTACTCGCTTGTTATTAAAAAAAATTCCAATAATATTTCTCGTTTTTGAACCAATAGGTATGTTTGACCAAACAACGACGATGTCTACGTTTTCGATTTTTCAGCAGTAAGCACAATGCTGCAACACAACCAATTTGCACAGGATCCATTTTGATACTGACTGTATATGCGTTTTTGTGAAATTTCTACACGCCAAAAAAGTTCACGTGTATTAGAAAACCGGCGGCGGCGTGGCGGGGCGTGTCACACGCCGCGTGTTACACACTCGTCTATTCCTAGCCTTAGTAGTAATTTTACATTAGCGTCCGGTAAAAAAAATCAAAACCTCCAAAATTATAAGTACAGCTAATGTATACTGTCTTGAATTAAAAATTTTAGTATATTGATACAGTATTTTTTTACATATTTGATGGGGTGTTAAATGACTATATAAATGTTATTACGTAATTCTTTTATGAGATTTTTAAGACTGTAAATTAATTGGCAAAAAGAAGTAACTTGAATGTAACTTTTGAAGCGACAAGAATTTACCAATATCGTAGTAATAATAACGGCTTTCATTGAGTTACTACAGTAAATGCAAATTGAATGTCAAATCAGAAGCAGGAAATTATTTCTCTGATTGTGATTGTGCTCTTGTAAGTTGTGCAATGTAATCACAGACATGTTTGAAGTAATGAAGGTATTAAAAAGAGTTATATATTATGAATGACAGATGAGAGTATGTCACTTATTATCACCGTTGAAGAATATGAAATGTATCAGAAAGTATACATAACTTTAGAAACCTTAAGTTTTTTTACAAAAAAATCTTGTAACGAATTGTATGTCACAATATACTTAGTGACTAAAAAATATTTCATATAGGTAAAGAATTTCTACGATAAAGGGTATAGAATTTTTACGATAAAGGGTATATGTAATTAAATAAGAAAAAGTAACGATCGCAAGCTATTCATTCTGTGGTAATTATCTTATAGTACAGTACAGGTTTCAAAGTTTTTTTTAATAAATGAGGAATAATATTTGGGAGACAATGCTCTATATTCAGATCCTTTATATTTCTGCTCCTATATGCAAAAGCAAGAACGTCTAACGTATTCCTAGCATAATAAAACTCAATGATTTAACAATAATAAAACAGTAGTATTTTTTCAACACTATGGACTGAATTCACAATCAGGCCACAATCTTCCCTAAAGTGTATGAAATTATATCATATGATGAATTTAACCCGTTCTCGGCCCACCATCACTGCTTTGCACGAATGCTTCATACATTGCTCAGCAGTTTTAGAAGCTCAAGAACAGACCTCTAATTAATATATAAATTAATATAATTTGTACTTACCTGCCAACTTGTATCGTACAATAAAGACAATTTTAAATTTATTATCCCAAAGTGAGGAGTACCACAGGAGTCAAATTTGAGGCCCCTTCCGTTTCTAGTCATCCACAATGTCTCTCCAAAAATGACTATTTGCACGAGAATTTAAAGGTCGAATAAGTACCGCAATAATATTGTGAAATACTGCAAGATGTAATAACAATATCTATGTCTCAGCTATAAGAAATAAACTCAACCAAACATCACTAAATGTAATTGTATCTCCTTTTGTAGCAGACTTGATTCGATTATTTAATAGCAAATATTGTCTTAAACAGATACATAATAATGTCCAAATAAATGCATTACTTAAACAATCTGTCGTGCTGAACTGCTGGTTCAGTTTTTTTCCAACAAATCAACAATTAAGGGGGGGTTCGAGAACTTTTTTCGATCCAATATTGACCCTGATTTCTATCGCGTTGAAGGCCTCCAAAGCTCTCTTACGTCTGCCAAGTATGGTGTTCTTCTTAGCCACCTTTCTTTCACCTGCACGCACCGATCTTGGTTTACGTTGGCCCATTCCACTGAAGAAGAGCCAAAATCACTCCGGTTTTCATGAATCCTGGGCACAAATCTCAATAAAAATTCTCCGGAAATGTCTTGAAAAATGCGGGACAAAATACTCTAGCGGGGAAAGTCCATGAGAACATCTTTATTTTCTTCTATTTTATTTTTGATCAATATCTCGATAATAAAAAATACTTTAAAAACACTCCGACTTAGAGGACTTGGCTTAATTCAAGAGGTGCAGAGGAGGTATTTTCCCCGCTAGAGTATTTCGTCCCGGATTTTTCAACACATTTCCGGAGAATTTTTATTGAGGTTTACGCCCAGGATTAATGAAAAACGGAGGAGTATTTTTACATGTTGAAAAGTCCTCTAAAAATTTAAGGTTACCCTTAAGGTACGTTAGAGACATTTCTCTGTAACTCCGATTTCACTTTCTGTTCTTATGTTTACCTTACTAGTATATCGTACTCGTATAATAAATATATGCGTCTAAGAGATTAAAATTTCAAGTCCTCAAGAATCGGTTAACAGCTTATCTTTTCATTACTTCTTAAGAACTGTTTGGTTGTTCAAGCACAATTTTTAACAGGTAATATAAGGGACAATACCTGAGTTGTTGCTCATTATTTCTTTAAATAGCGCGAGAACATACTTGTGCAGTGTACACGCCTGTTCAGTGTTCAATTAATAAAATAACAATGTCTGAAATTAGAAAATGTTCTGCCGTGCTTACAGCAAACCAGTTAATCAAAAACTTTTTGTCGCTCGATATCTGACCATCAAAAATATTAATTATTAATATAGTACCAATTAAAATTGTAAAATTAATAATATTCTTTAACACTTTAAATGTTTATGTTATAGTTTATAGCCCTAGATTTTCTATTTAAATGAATTGTATCTGTCAGAATAATTGTCTACTTAGAGCGGCCGTACACGAGACGCATTTTGCAGTCGGACCGACCACACAATTGCGGTCGCCCCATAAGAAACTACAGATGCGCGTTTCGACTGCAGTGAACGCCCGTGTACGTATGATGCATTATTATTGCTTGTGGGGGACTGCAGTTCGCCGGAACGCGACCGCAATTGTGTGGTCGGTCCGACTGCAAAATGCAGCTCGTGTATGGCCGCTCATAATCAACACGGAAAAAGTGCGAAAACTTAAGAAAATCTTTCCACGCGTCCCAGCAAACAATACGTCAGTGGGTGACTACAAATTCCAAGAATATTAAACAAGAAATCTTTAATGAAGACTTGAGTAAAGCTCTAGTAACATTGGGAAAATGAATAATTCAAACGAGCATTTCTCCAAAAATATCTCAAATATAACATACTCGACGCAAGCGCCTTACGAAAAAGTATTGTTGAACGTGTTTATTCAAATAGGATTTCAAAAATCAGACAAATAATTGGCAACAATTGTTTATATTTTGCAATAGATGAAACCAACGACAATTCCAGTAAATATATTGCGCATTTGTGAATTGGCGTTCTTCATGAGGACGTTCTTTGCAATCATATTTAATATAGCTTCCAAAGAACTTCACGAAACAAATAATAATAATTTATCCATAACTAGATTTGTAAACGATGGAGTATGCAATTTCTTTTTGCCTGAACGTGTCCCTTCAGAAATTGTTTTGTTAATGTTGCCGGATGCGGCATCACCATATATTATATGGGGTCAAGGCGGCCCAAAATTTAATTCATACTGCTTGTGCACGGAATTAATAGGGTCGCTGAAGAGATCAGGGATCAGTTTCCTTTAATCAATGATCACGTAAAGAAATTTTTTCTCAAGGTCCCTTTGAGAATTACCTACACAACCAGTAATTACCCGTTGGAGTTCATGGCTAGAAGCCGTACTTTTTTATGCATAAAACTATGAAATAATTAAAGAAGTCCTTTTAGAATTGGATAGTGACAGCCAAGTTATTAACTTATTACACAATAAAAAAAAATGATGGAATCTTGTGAATTGCCTTGACAACTTACTTATTTAAAAAGCAATAATTAGGCTTTTGTGCCTAAAACTATTAGACAGTTAGAGACACGTTGTATGTCATTAACTGAATCATTTGAAATAATTAAAAATTTTGATCATTTGTGTTCAAAAGTTGAGGGAAAAGTTGAAACAACAATTTGCAATAAATTAAGTTATGTACTCAAAAATAATCTCGGATATGGCATTTTAAATGTTGCAAAAGTAGTAAGCGGAGAAGCAGCCGAGTTAGCGTTAAGTCCAGATGTCAAAATTGTAATTGTCGACGTAGAAAGAAGCTTTTCTATCTATAAATACATGTTTAGTGATAAGCGGCGATCATTTTTGTTGGAAAACTTTGAAAAACATTTGATTGTCCATTGTTTTAATAATATGTCAATAATGTGCGAATTTGTATCATTAAAATTACAATTAATTAAATTAATTTATTTAATCAAAAATTCAAAACAGTTAATGTAATCTTCTAACATATTTAACTGTATATAATTGACGTAATAAATATTATTGTATTGTACATCTTTTTATTTTTCCTTATTGTTCCTTTCCAGTAAGCATATCTTGCATATATATTTCGGCATATTTTTTATACATTTTTGGCTTTGCATCTTTTCGCTACAAACAATGCATATACATATATGCGCATATTTTTAAAAACTTCTTTGCATATTTTCCGGGCTTTTTAATAATAACATATCGGCGGTATAAGGGTAGTGAGGGAGTCCGGAATACACTAAGGGGGGGATCTAATAATGTAGTGGTAATAATACGCCCAACTTTCCCCTTCAACGATGAATGTAATTGATATTAAACGTTTAATCAATTACATTCATTGTTGAAAGGGAAGGTTGTGCGTATGTGCTACATATAGGTACAAGGGTAAGTGTGTTTTCCTTTCGTTTGACGCAGGTTTAAACTTGGTTAAGTTACCATTTTTGCTCATATGTTCTGCGCAGCACATACCACGCTTTATTATACACCGTGGCGCCATACTAAATAAAATATACTGTGTGTTTATTAAGCGAACGCCTTTTACAAATTAGGAAGGTGCGCTGCAAAAATATGATTAACACAACTATAGCTCCCTACGTCGTACGCCTTGTGGAATTTGTTTCCATTTTCAGTTTACAAATATTAGAATAGAATAAAGATCATTGTTATACGCCTACTGTTTCTATTCGTTTAAAATTTATTTACTAAACGGAATAAGATAATTCTTCTCAAACCAATTTACTTTCCCATACCTAGAGTAAATAAAGTTAAAGCCCGTTTAAAAATGTAATTTTTACATCGTAATAATAAATAAAGTAATTCCACTAATTTTAATTTATATGTACTTACTTAATGTAATCCGATTCATTTCGACACTATGTGTCATTATCAAGGGTAACAGATTGTAGTGGATTAAAATTAAACGAGCGAGTTGCTAACATACAACGTTAAGAAAATCTTCGGTATATTTATTCTCATCAAAAATTCAAAAAGAACATCTCTCCGCGAAGGCATAAATTTAGAGAAAATTACCTAATTTAATTTTGACGTTGAAATTCATTGGCAAGAAGATATTTAAAATATGCACTCGGAGGATCAAGAAGAAAGCTACAGCTCGTTTGATTTGAACGTTGTATGCCTTTAATGGAGCGAAAATTTACTTGGAACTAACCATTTTGGGGTGTAAGGATAAAGGTTCATAATTTAGTTAAAAGATATTATTTCAAGGTACAGGATAACCTTTTTCATCTTTCTAAACACCTTCCGGCATCCTTTTGGGAAATTTGTCATAAAATTCGTTGACTAGAGAGCGTTTTATGATTTTTTTTCCTTTAAAGTTCTTTTATGAGTTCCACAAAATTAAGTTATAAATTCGTTGATACATCCGTTTATGACAAAAAAATACCGATCACTGGAATTAGTAACTGAGTTTCGATACGAGAAATAAATGCTACTTGGAAATTGTGAGGATAAGGGCCGGTATTTCCATCTCCGTATAAAGTAGCCTATAGTTGTACGTCACAGTTAAAGTCCCCAATAACAACATTTTCGGTATTTCCACCTTCGTATAACTATTATGTCCCAAATAAGTGCCCAACAACTTTATACGGTGCTTTTTCTGCGTGCAACTATACATTATCCGACGAATAAGAAAAGGCATGCGCAATATACCTACTTATGCTTTATGCACGATTATAGAAATATAGAATATAACCTTTCTTCTTTGTTTACAGATAGTGTTTGTGAATTTTTTAAATGAGGATTATGGATGATTTTTTGGCTTTGTTTGTATCTGACGACGAAGAAATTGTGCACATAATAGAGCGTTTGCGAGATGTATTTTTATCTCTGTCCATGTTGTTAATGCCGCTGAAACATCAACCCGTATTATAGTGCAGTATAATGAGAATTTCTAATTTGAATTTTGAACACGAATAAAATCTTAAATTATTCATCTCTTTCTAACTCACCTGAAACACTCATGTTTCATCCTTTTTCAACTTTTACAAAAACTGGCAACCTTGCCTAACAAACGAGTTTCTTTTCGATGACTACCTGAGTGTTAGTTAACTGAAACATTCCGTGGAAATACCCAATTTTGCTATCGGGCAAATAAATATGAAGGGTAACTGTATGCGGGCATTAGTTATCGGTCGGTTTATACGTAAGATGGAAATACCGGCCCTAAGTTGAATATAACTTCTATATTAGGAGTTGGTTGTTATCTATGACCTTTTCATCTACTTCCTCGTCATGCCTTTTAAGTATAGGTTAAAAGCGCACTTTATTACAAATTAATGAATTAAACCTGAACACAAAATAGGGCTGTTTCCCTAGTGACACTTTTTCATTTCTTAGTTCCTCAAAGAAAACTTAAATAGTTCAGTCAAGGAGGGAACATAAATGAGTGGAAGTAACTCAAGGATCAGTTCTAGGGCCCCTGTTAGTTAATGATTTTCTATACGGTGTATCTGTTTTTATATGAATATCATTGTACATCACCAACTGTACGTATCAGAAAAATGTAACTAGCTTGAATTTTGATAAGTATTCAAAGCCTCCCTTGCTCATCCCTATCTTACATCATTACAAATATAATATGATCGTATTGGCGACAACGTAATAAAAAAATGTTTGATTTGAAAAACCCAGAGTTAATAAGTTCCAGTTAAATAACCATCAAAATGGAACTTCAAAATATACTGCTTCAAATACTGCTTTAAAACTATCAAACTGTGGTAACAATACAAGTAACATAACAAAACAAAAACAGCTTTTACTTAAATTCCTAAAATATTTGTACCTGTTTTAATGAAATGAACCCTGCTTAGTATTGTTGTACCTACCTTGAATGAATAAAAGTAGTCAGGTACAGTACATTATTATATTTTAAGTAACATCGATTACTGTAGTAATGTCTATAGAAAATACTTAACCATGGAGGTTAAAAATAAGTTACAGCTCTTGCAGAATATATGTTTGAGATTTCCATTTGTGATTAACTACAGCGATCATGTCACCCCTCATTATTAACTGTTGTGGTATACTGAAAGTGGAAGGGAGATTTTTACTGTAATATTTGTGCTTCTTGTACCTTTTGAAGAATAAATTTCCAATTTATTTGTACGATAGGGATAGATTAACAATGCGTAGTAGGACACACAACCTTCAACTTCGAGATATCAACACTTTCACTATTCCCCGACATAGAACCGCTAAGTTTCAATCCAGTTTCGAATATATTGCTCCAAAGCTGTTAAATAAGTATTCAGACTTATTTTTAGCGTGTTCATTAAATATCTTCAAAGGAAGAATGAAAAATATTTTATTGAAAGAACAGAATGATGATAGTATCTACTAATATTAATGCGTACAAACTTCTTTAAAGCACTATTCCCTCTCACTTTTTTTTTCTCTGCCACTACAAACTTTCACCTTGCGTTTAATTAAGCATAATGGGGTATCCTGAAAAACAACTATGCTGAGGATATAGCCTTCAGAGTGCAATAGTAGAGGTGTAGGATTAAGAAATGATAGTTAAGTACAGTAGTTTAGATTCTAGAAGCATTACTTGTAAGAACATTTGTATTAGGTAATTGAACTTCTAATAAATAAATTACGAGATATAAAATTCATGTAACATTTGTAGATTGTTTGTTAGCTATTAGCTACGAGTAAAGATAAAGCTTGTATAAATACTTGTAAGGCGACCTTAACTTCTGTTATCTAGTTTGTTATTTGTATGGCAACACCATCGGTATCCTATAGTTGACTGTTTGGTTATTGAAAATTGAACTATACTAAGTAGTTAAATAAATCTTATTATTATTATTATTACACAATAGATAAATATGTGTGATTAACTCTTTACGTACAATTAACCAGATCAATTTTTCATGAACTTTCACGGGAAATCATGCTCCCTCCCATGGTAATTACAGACAGAATCGTTTAATAGGAAAACATCATTTTGGTAAGTAAAATGTTCAGAAAGATACTAGAACCAATTCGTACCTAATTAATGAGGAAAGTAGATTGATGTTGACACTTTAGTCCTACGTAAGCTTTGGAAAGATAGTCAGTCATCAAATTACACCCCTAACTACTTAACAATACACTACTTCTTAAAAATAAACTAGTTTTTAAAACTTAAAGCGTTTTATATATCGTTTTTTAGGGAGAATACTCGGGAGAATAGTAAATTGCTGATAAATATGAAGGTTTATTTGCACAAGATTTTGCCACAATTTGCTTGACGAAATTTGTAATTATTATTAATATACTTTTCAAGCAAACATGTGGGGACATATTGCATTTCCAAAAAGTACCAACAAATATTAACATTACGGCTATGATAAAAGAGGACAAAAAGCCAAAAACGTACCTATCCTACATTTCGCTACGTGAATATAAGTTAACAACCTCAGTAAATATAGCCCGTTCAAACAACAGTGTCAAAAGTTGCAACAGGGAAACAATGCTTTACTACGTGGTTTATTACCTACCGAACAGATAATAAATATTACTTCAGCGGATAACATTCAATCATTCACGCGGCATACCTAAATATCACATTTGACAATCAGCATAGTACCAATACTTAAAATTTAGTTAGCTACCATATGTGCTGTCTTGTGGTATTGAGTTAACCCTCTACTACAGTATCTCAGCATTTCTTGTGTTTTTTGTACAACACTCCCTTTTTTAAATTGAAATAGAAGCTATGGTTCTTATTTAGATATACATTTTTTGACGTCAACCAATGGAATCTATTCAGAAATCCTCCTTTTGTTATTTAAAATGACAAGGGTTTGGCAGTTCTATTGTTAACTATAGAATTCTCGCTCGGTATGTCTGAGGAAATATTTCCATTTTAGCACTTTTCTGTCTGTTGACTCCTCCATTTTTTTAAGAATCGGCCACAAAAGCGAAACAACGGTGAAACAGAATCCTTAAATTGAAACAATATTTTTTTCTGATTCCAACAACACTATAAACTTTTCTACAATACATATTCTATAATCTACAATCTACCACAGAATCGTCTTTTATTCTGTGAATCTACCTTACAAGATAAAAACTGAAATTGTAAATCTTGCTTTATTTTGGGTTTAAAGTTAAAAGGTTCGCAAAATCTAAATGATGTTTTCAATTTATTTTATTTGCGTATTGTTTACAAACATAGGCACTCCGCTGTTTGAAATGAATGGAAAATAAATTTCAAGACGAACGAGTCAAGTACAATGTGGTTTATTATCGTTGTAAACCGTTTTCACTCAACGGTTAAACATAGCTATACATAACACAAAAACATACGAGTCGTATTGCCGAATTCAATAATTATACCCCTTTTGCACCGTATATATTGTAATTCTTAAATCAAACGAGCTCCCGTATGTAAACGAGATATAATATAAGTACATATTACATACGTTCTCAGCGGCGGATTACCCACTAGGCTGTAGCAAGTCTTTAATAACTTAGCTGTACTCCGTGTGTGTAATGTGAAACAAATCACTAGGACTAACCTCTTCAGTATTCGATTCTCTTTTTATTCTATTGTTCTGGATCCGTGTTTTTCTTTACTGTCGTGTGATTGGTCCTTGTGTAGCAAATTTCACTTTCTCTTTTGGTGTTTCGTGCGATTTTATCGATGTTGAATTCTTCCGTAGAATCGATTTCCAAACTTCTGGTAGTCTTTGCTTGTCGTCCCTGGTATTCAAGTTCATTGGTCGTTTCTCTATTTCTATTGCTTCTCTTATGATGCGGCGTGTTTTGTTTTCTATATTGGCTATCATTCTTGTGTTATCGATCTCTATCTCATGTCTTGTTTTGTTAACATGTTGTGCCAGTGTTGACGTCGTTTGATTTTATGTATTGAATTCCGGTGTTCCTCTTTTCTTACATCCTCCTATTTGTTTGGAACACGTAGGTTTTTTCGCCATCTAGGCATGGCATCTCGTATACTCCATGATATAAGATAAAAGTTGACAGTTCGTATTTAACATTAGATAAATGTTGACAGTTGCCTACTAGATAATGTATTAAAGAAATTAAAGATGTGTTTACAGGGCCGGCGCTACCGGCGGTGCAACATGTGCATTTGCACGGGGCGGCACCGCTTCGGGGGGCGGCAAAATTGGGTACAAACTTTTGTAAATTTATTAATTATTGTAAATTAGAGATGAATTTGATATGCAACACTAGGTCAGATGTCAAGAGCTGAGGTTGGTAATAATAATTTATTTATTTTTGTTTATATTTAAGTTTACATACTTGAGTAAGAGCGCGGGGCGCCATATCGTCAGGCCCGGATTAAACAATTGAGGGGCTCAGGGCTCTTTACGTGAAAGGGGCCCTTTTCAAACCCATCCAAATTATTTTACATGATAAACATTAAAATAAAATCATATGAATATAAAGTAAGTAAATAAATGTATGTACACCTACAAGTAAATAATTAGATAAATATTTTAAATGAAGAAATACATTAATTTACTTTTTACTAAAAAAATTTTTTTAATGGGCCCCCAATCTAATGCCCCCCCCCCCCCTAACTCCGTTAATCCGGCTCTGCATATCGCCTCTGCCGCTTGCCATCAATTCTATCGGTACGTGAGGTTTTCTTTAAGCAAGTATCATATTACAACTGATAAATAAATTTATCGTTTATGTCTCACATTCTGTTCTGTTTATCATTATAAAATAGTATGGGCATTGAGCATTGACTATCAATGGTATAGGTAATGAAAAATCTTGATGGAAGTGGATTTAACCTCAGTTTTGTGTCGACTTTTAATTGTGACACAGAAAGTTTTGCAAGTACGTAGTGGACTTGTTTGTCGCGGAGGGGTGGGGGTCAATTTTGTTTGACAGGGGGCGCCTAAAATATTTTTGCACGGGGCGGCAAAATGCCTAGCGCCGGCCCTGTGTGTTTAAGGAAAACTTTAACACACCGTATCTCGGAAAACTAAGCATTTGCAGACATACGGCAAACTGTGATTATTTTTTCATGCAGAATCACCCCCTAATGTTTGTTGCACTTATTTACTAACACTCTGTATATACATCTTCCTATCGGTCGTGAATATGGTTCGGGTTTTGTTTCCTTACTACCTTACTTAGTTTGTCAGTGGTGGCATGTTTTTACAACTGCAACTTCTTCGCTTTCATCCTTCGGGCATGTAGGTTTTCTGCGTTTCATATGTTGCTGTTTGTAAATCCATTCTGTACTAAAGCTTTCTTGAGTTATTATTTCCTGGTGTAAGTTGTCCTTGTCCGCCAATGCCTTCGATCTCGTTAAGTTTTTACCGCCGACTGTAGTTGAGCAGGATGGTGGTGTGACGCAGTGATTTAGATATCGGTTGGCGTGTGTCTCCTCTCGATGTACGGTGCGTGCCAAGTTTCCATCTTCTTTTTTGTATACGAGAACGAGGACGTCTAAGAAGGGTAGCTTAGTTTGTTTCCATCGTGAACTTGATTTTTCCGTGTATGCTGATTAAATGATTTAAAAACTCGTTCAGTTTTTGGTTTCCATGCGTTCATATTATGAAAGTGTCTGCGTCACTTACGTATCTTAGTCATATTTTAGGTTTGTACTCTGCTGTCTGTATTGGTTTTTCTATGGCTATTCGCAATTATTATGGGTGAGAGTGGTGCTCCTTCAATTTGCTTATACCGTTGGTGGTGTATATATAATATGTGTTTTTAAGACAATGTTGGATCAAGTAGAAAATGTCTTTCCTTTGTTTGTATTTGTTTTGTATAATCTCCAGTGTCTCGCCTATCGGTACGTCGGCGAATAATACTAGATCAAAGCTGACCAGTAGATCATTAGGTTGTACCGTCTCGTCTGCTCCTTTAGTATCTCGATAAAGTGCTTCGACTTTTTACAAAAGATCATGTCTTTCCCGTGGGTAACTGGTAGCCATTCGGCAAGGTGTCTAACTAACTGTTGTAAAGGAGAGCCGATTGAATCACTATTGCCCATAGTGGAATCCTTTCTTTATGGATTTTAGGTAGTCCGTTGCTCTCCTTGATTTTTTGTGTCTAAAATACTTAATTCGATTAGCATTAGTAGATTAGTTCCACAGTATTTTGTCCGAGAAATAAGTTTCATTTGCGTATAATTCGGACATATTAGTAAAGTAGTATGGAAAATTGTTGACAAATATCAAGTAAAAAACTGTGAGATTCCCAATCGTCATAATTGAAAGGTCGACACTATTGTTTACTATGAAGAAATAAGTTTACAGCTTAGGTTATTAAAATTATAAATATCTTTCAATTTGTGAATTAAAGATAAGTGTATGAAACAGCATTCAAAGCCTGAATCAGATCAAAGAAAATAGTCATTGAATTGAATGATGTCCATATTGAAAGCGTTTGAAGGTATATTACATAAAAGCTGTCTCTGCATCTGAGGTGCTTTTTGATATTTAAAGAAGATGAAAGTCGGAGTTATTATGGGTTATTTTTAGTTCGAAAATATAGGTATAGGTACCTACAACGATAACCTTCAGAATTTTTTATAAAATTGTAAAACAATTGATTACCTATAAGATCGTTTGTCGCAATTGAATTTTATTTTAATGTAGGCTATGCTGTAAAAAGATAGGTCAACTATCTTGCGAAAAAAAAATTCCATTATTAGTTTCAGCACTAGTAGAAACATGACTATATTTTTTTAATCAACAAAATCTTATAATCCATATCAGATCTTCTGAAACATTTTTCTGAATCCAGCATTGATTTCGATTGGGCTAAAAAAAATACCTGAACCCGGCTCTTGATACCCTGAGTCGTGGAGTGTAATAGTTTTTCCAAGCATCAATCTTCTATATAGAACTTTGCATACCGATCGGTTTGTATGTTTATACTTTTTTTTTAAGTTATAACCTATACCAAATTAAACGTTTCTTAAAGTACCTATCTGTGATATCAACGATGTAAACAATCGTGGTACCTTCCGTCTGAAGTTAGGATCGTTCTGATTTCCTTGTAGTGTCCATAGATCACAATTAAATTAAAACAATCTTCATTAATTCAATTTAATATTGTCGTGACACCAGTTAACTGTTATTACCAAGTGCAAACCTTTAACCTATTCATTTATTTACAACTTAATCTGACAAATTCCACTGTGTGTCATACAATTTCGCTCAGTTGACACGTTTAAATTGGCGAATATATATGTGTCTATTTAAATGCAGTAGTAAAATAATTATCTTTCAAAAGTTGTTGGCTTCGGATCATTTCTTCAATACCAGCAATATAAATGCAACGAGTACGCCAAAAATTTAACATTGGCATTCTATTAAAATGACCAAGTTAATAGCCGCTATATAATAAATCTATTTTTTATTAGTTTGTATACAGTTAATTAAATCTATTTCACAACTTCATGGGAAAAATTAGAGCAAAATTCGGGCAACAGGACGTAAACGAACGTGTTAAATTGTGAAAGTTTCATAGTTTTTGGAATATAGAAAGTAGGGGAGATTCGAGGGGAGATTGGGATGTTTTACCAAAGTATAGGAGGATTTGTATTTAACATTTTCTTCTTTAGTCTTAGTACGGTAAATTTTGTTGATAAATGATAGCTAGTTTATAGCTGTTTTGTTTTACTAAAGAATCTATAATGTTGGGTTTATATCTGTAGGTACAGGCATTTTGTTTAATGACTGAAATGTGTTTATTAAAGTTTACTTTAGACTGTGGAGTGGTTTAATAACTCCTTGATATACTGGAGACGTCTGTGAAATCAGCTTCTCATTTTTAAAAAGTGAAATTTCTACTGCAATTCTTATTGATCGCAACCCTAATAGTTTCTAGAGTTCTGTCATAATGTCCAAAATAGTTCTGAAAAATACAACCGGAAAATCTAAGGATCCTAACTATAAGAATTAGAATCTGTTATCAATTACATAATCGAGAGAACTATTGTCAGGGCCGGATTTACGGCGGGGCAAGCGGGGCTGAAGCCCCGGGGCCCCCACAAATTGAGGGCCTCCACAAACTTTGAATTTTCCATTTTTTAATGGCTTTCAAGAAAGTGAAGAGAAATGAAATACCTATATCTAAATATGTAATGTAGATTAGAAGATATCAAAGAGACTGTCCGATTATAATAGGTAGTATTTATTATACTAACGTAACTTTGGAAGGCCTAATTACCCCATTACCCCTCCTCTTAAATACGAGCTTGCCTGGAGAGATTTATTAAAGTTCAGACGGTCCTCCCTCGCACGTTTAAAGAACAGTAAACATTAAAGTTCTCGTTCTCGTCACTCCGTTTAGGCGTTTACAGTACCTATTTATATACTTCTATTTGTAAGACCGATAGTACTTTTGTGTATTAATTTCACTATTAAGCCTCCGCGACATGGCTTTTTAATCTAAAAATAAAATTATCCAAAGATATTTATTTTTTGAAAGGGCCCCGCCTTTGTTCATTGCCCCGGGCCTCCACACTCGTAAATCCGGCCCTGACTATTGTGGTGCTGGTGCTATCCAGAAGTCAAACAAAAATTGAATTTGTAAAAAATAAATTTCACCCTTTCGATACGGAACGCGAGTAATTGATAGAACTCTCATAATAAGAGTTTGATGGCCATGTTCATTAAGGATTATTAAGAGATTTACTGTGCTGATATCCAGAGCTCAAAAAAATTCAATTTGCAGAAAGTGTATTTCATTCTTACAGGCTAACCGAATGGCTTACCTACTGTAAATTTGAGTAAAACTATTTTGGTACCTAATTCATATAATAATGCGAAACAACTCCTCAATTTCATTCCACATCATACAATTAGCTGAAACGAGCGCTTTCTGCCCGATTTGCACATTACACAAACTTGATTGCTATTGCTTCCTCAATCCTTAGTTCGCTTCCTGTAAGGGTTATTTATTACAACTCAATTTTTGTTTGAGTTCTGGATTGCACCACAGTAGTTCTCTTAATAACGCTTACTGTGCATGGCAATCAAACCCGTGTTATGAGAGTTCTATCAATAATATTATTCGCTTCCCGTATCGACGTCCTTAAAGATGAAATTTGGAGGGTTTGAGACATAAGGTGCAACTTCAACTTGCATGGGACCACGATACACATAAACACGGTATGCTGATTATTTGTATTTCGCTTAGCGTATGACGTCACCCGAGAAGTAACGGCGTTCGGTGTAGTCGTAGCGGTACATCTAAATAACGATAACTCCTTTGTTTACAACTTTTTGAAAAAAATATATTAATAAAAGTTTTAGGAATTCTTATAAGGAACATTTTATATAAGAATAAAATTTTCACAAATATCAACCCTTATCGAGATATATGGAAAAACTGATTTTTGCAGTTTCATTACAAAATCGGTCATAGTTTTCTTGTTTATCGTTTCTCAGAAAAATTATTCAAGTAAAAGATGTAGATATTAATATGATCAATATTTTAGATATATATAATATTTTCACAGAAAGCAACCCTTAACAAGTTATTTCGATATTTCTGAAAGTAAGCAACCCTTAAGTATGAAATCGCTCGTATCTTTTTTATTTGTAACTTATGAGGAAAAACATGTGAGTAAATATTATCGAAAATTATCTTATGAGCATTTTATGTCGGTATGAAAATTTCTCAAAAGTCAACCCTTAACGTGATATATCGAAAAAACCAGAAACTGTCAATTTTCACATAAAATCGAGCATAACTTTTCTATATTTTACTACAGTGACATTATTGTTATATAATTCGGTAGGTATATGGATGTAGAAAATATAAGTAAGGGGTAATTCGTTTATTAAATAAAATCAAAAAATTTTTCTTCGCAGATGACGTCAGCCGGTGCGCATCAGCATACCGTGTTTATGTGTATCGTGCATGGGACGTAATACATCAAGACGAGAGAAAATTGACGGTGTGTAAATGAAAGTGTAAATCAGAGAGGTTGCACTACATATTATTTATTAACAATCATTATACAATTTAACTCTTAAAGATTTTCCCGAGGATTTTCCTCTCAAATTTTGATCATTTATCGGAAATTCCAACCCCTTTTTGATGTTGCAATTTCTATGTCACTCAGTGTATATGTGATTCCTTTACAGTGGCATAGCGTAGCGGAGGCGGCAAAATTTCACAATAATAAGAATAATCATATCTTGTAAAAATTTTAACCATTTCGTATCATATTCTTGTCATACCTATACAATTTGAACAGAGTACGGAACTTTTTATTACTTATTCTTTGACGAAACCGAGGAATCCCTTTTCTTTAAATGTATGTACCCATCTTGCTCCTTATAGCGACGGGGAACACTTGCAGTGTTTTATATTATTCAAAGTATGATCCTGTACTGCGTGAATAGCTGGTAAGATCTAAAATATGTAGCAAAATTTCAATTAGGTAGGTATATGTCATTAGTGTCACCACAAATTCAGAATAAATTTATTGCAATTTTGGCAAATAAGTGCGGCAGCATGACAAGTAAAAAATGTCTCAAGTATTATTCGATTATATTCACCTCCACACATTTCTCATAAAGATCAAACAAGCCAGGTATTAAGATACACAGTGATTGAAAATCTGGAAATACAAGTAATGGAATCTTTTATAGATTGAAACAAAAGATAAAACTACTGAAAGGATTTCAAAGATGATTTTGAGCAAGCTTGAAGCTGATGGTCTCGGTATAAACAACTGTAGAGGCCAAGCATATGATAATACTGCTGTTATAGCTGGAAGGCATTCAGGAGTTCAGCAAAGAATTAAAGAAATAAATCCCAAAGTTGAATTCGTACCTTGCTCAAATAATTCGTTAAACATGGCTTGTTTGCACGCTGCCTCAGTTGACGCGAGTTCAGTAACTTTTTTCGGCACATTAGAACGTTGCTATTCATTTTTTTTCCATGTACACACATCGTTGGGAAGTTCTGATAGCAGCTACAGGCAAAAGTTTAATAAGAGTTGAAAATACGCGGTGAAGTGTAAGAGGCGATCCCGTAAATATGACACGACATCATTACAAAGACATTCTCTGATTCTCGTCACTTTGGAAAAACTGACAGAGACAGTTGAAAGCCTATACACAAGAACAGATGCAGACACTGTGCTAGTTACGATGCAGTCATTTTCCTTTCTTTGTTTCTTGGGCCTCTGGCAACCTGTGTATCATCTACATGAAGTGAATGAAACTTGGCATTTTTATGGAACCTCAGAGGCACATAACGAGAAGGTATATTTTTGATGACGCAACCAAGATGCCAACTTGTCTTATGAAAATGAGTTGAGAAGAAGCTGTTTTCTGCGTTACATAGAGTAATTGTAGAAATTCAAGGTTTCAGCAGCTACAGAATTTGGTGGATAATCTAGGCTATATTACTAGATTCGGACGATACTATTTGTAATCTAGACTACGCATCTACCGAAATTGATGAAATGATGAGCAGGACGACTTTGACTGCGAGCTGCACAGGGAATGAATACAAACTAGCTTGGGTTATTAAAATTTATTGTGAAATCCAAGCTTGAAAATATTCCACACAAATGACATAAGCAACGACAGCTGTGAGAGAAGTTTTTCAAAATTAAAATTGATCAAAATTTATTTAAGATCAACAATGAGTAGGTAGGCTAACCAATTTGGCTATCTTGTCTATTGAGCAAGAGGTATGTGACGCTATAGATATTGATACTGTAATAAAAGATTTTGCTGTAAACAAAACTAGACGAATTAAATTTTAGTTAAATTGTTAAATTAGAGAAGTTTTATTTTTAATTGTAGGTACCAATTATATCATTTATCAATAAAAATATGTATAAATAGTAACAGTAGAGTAGTTTCAAAATCTCGTGGCACTCGAGATGGGTGGCGGCATTTATTTAAACCGGATACTACGATACTAATATGAAGTTCTATAAATAATTATACCTATATTTATTTACTCTACATATTTAGGATGGCATTTTACCTACCAATGTTTTTGGACGTATAATGTCGTGCCTATTTTTCGAAATTGTTGTAAATCCCGCCGCGCATTCCGAGTGCCACGAGATTCTGAACCTACTCTACCTATCGCTGTAGTTCTCATTGGAAATTTGTGTTTGTGTTTTATATTCAATTCTCTAGTAACTTAATCTTCTCGATCGTAAACGCATAATAAATTATTGTTGTACATGGCTGTTCTGTACCTGCTGTATCAATGTAAGTGGTCTTCGCGCGTGTAGGTAAGTGTTTTTGTAATAAATGTGATTATTATATTGTAAATCATATATACACAATGATGATTGTTCTTGCCGAAAGGTTTTACTTCATATTTTAGAGTACTTTGAATTTCAATACAGAAATAAGGGGCGGCGAAATTTGCATGCGCCCGGGCGACTGAAACCCATGCTCAGAGGCGGATTCACGAATTTGCCGCCCCTAGACTGGAAATATTTTGCCGCCCCTCATCTACAACAATTCTTTTTGTTTCTAATGCTGTTAAACAATTACTTAATATACTCACAAACTGAAATGAATTTATCTTTATATTTCTTGTTAACTTGAATAATATACCGGGAGTTCGTTCTCAAAGTCGAACATAGGAATCTAACATGGTATGTATTGAACGTTTTTGCTAATTGTTGCGTGGCTATTTAACTTAGAGAAAAGGCAATACAGTAGAAGTCCATTAGTCCGGCATCCAACAGTCCGGAATGCCCGATAGTCCGGCATCGCTCCGGAAATTGGTTTTCTCCAAAAGTGTGTCTTTAAAGCAAATAAAAACGCTCGAGAGCTATTCGGAGATCATCCGGAAGCGCTCGGTATTGTTCGGAAACAATTAGCGGCCGGTTAGTCTCAGCTGCCACAACAAATTCAGGTGCAGTACAGTACATACGTGTACATACATTATATGAAATGTAAAATAAACTTTGTTGTATGTATTTGCATACTGTATTTGTAGTTTAATTATTAACCTAATTGTTCTTACAATTACCGCCCGATAGACCGGAATTTTCGGTAGTCCGGCACCGAGCCGGTCCCGAATGTGCCGGATTATCGGACTTCTACTGTAGTATCAACAAAAAGAGAACATTATTCGGATTCAAATAATACTACTTACTGGCAAGACTAAAAGTGCGATTTATTCTTTTAAAATACTACCTAACTTAAAGTGTGACACTTTTCAAATAGCAATCGCCTCGATTTTAGAATTTTACAGCAATTGTTTTTTGTACTGTTTGTTTGTTAATACGAATTTGACGTTAAACCACGTATTTAAGTTTATTTATCTATTGACGTTATCTCCTTTTATCTAATAATGAATACGAACACCTATACCAACGAAGAAAAGGTTTTTGTGGTGAAAACCTTCTATGGTGGCGCTAGCTTTAGAAGAGTTCGAGATTTGTTTGCCGTTAATTTTAATACTACAATAGCCATGGGCGAAGTTAAGGAGGGGCTTGGGGGTGCTAAGCCCTCCCAAACTTCAATTTAGCCCCCCTAGCTTGCTATGACATCTGATAAAAACTATATACGTTATACACATATTTCTTCTCTATCTGTGGGGCTTGAGGCCCCGCAGATCTGTTCACCCAACTTCGCCCATGACAATACCATCCGTCAAATTCGTATTCATAAACAAGTACTTATTTTAAAAGAATAAATAGCACTTTTAGTCTTGCCAGTTGAGTTTTGAATCGCAATAATTTTCTCTTTCTGTTGATACTATTGCCTTTTCTCTAAGTTAAATAGGCGAGCACAATTAGCAAAAACGTTGAATACCATGTTAGATTCCTATGTTCGACTTTGAGAACGAACTCCCGGTATAAATTGTGAAACAAATAGTAGTTGATTAATAGAAGATGGCAGTACGAAAACACAAAAATTATTTCTACTAAAAAAATTAATTAAGATTTTATAATTTGCGCCTTACTTTTTGCTACAGAAAAACTTTGAATTAATACGTCAAAAGAAGTACTATTAAGTACATCATGTTCTATTGATAAAATTAACACGCCTTAAAATGAAGAAAAGAACCTTACCGTTACTGTATTCATTATATAAAGGCAAAAGCATCACAACGATACCGATGTATTGAGGCTGGTCTGTTGAATCAGTTTATTTGGTTTGCATTGCGTACTAAAACTGAACGATATCAACAGAACCATCCGATACACACAGACACACATAATGTCGGTTACGACAACCGACTTTTTTACCGGATCGTTGGCTGTGTGAAGCAGTACCATGTAAAACAATAGGGCGGCTTCACACACACACACACACACACACCCGCACCGATATTGTCGGTGTCGGTACGGGGATGCATCAATAGGGAGTTTTTGGATATCGTGAAAGCAAATACATACGGTAGCCGCTCAAATCACGTGACTCACTTCTGCGCTTGGGCAGTACTTATCGTACACCGTAGTACTTTAGCGTTTAGCGTAAAGGTGCGTATAGACTTGCGAGCCGAGCCGCTCATTTCACAAGCTCGCTAGTGTGGACGGTGTGTTGAGCGTAGTTTGAGTCGAGCACGAGCCGCTCGCGAGCCGCTCGTTGCGAGCCAACTTTTGTCGGTTTTTCTTGCGAGTCCAAAGGGATTCTCAGGGTCAGATTGTACGACGAAAAAGGCGCTTGCAATTTTTAACGACTTTAACGTAAGTATTTAATTGAAAAGAAAGGAATGGCAGTCTGGAGCGACCACTAATGCTCTGGAACTTCATGTCCAACATTAATTCCGTACCAGTCCGTTTTTTATACATCTCACTTCGCCAATATCGACGGGGTCTCTTTTTTTTACACGAATTATCAATTAATATAGCTGCGCCACTTGCAACCATCAACGTAAATACTGCTTCTCGTTCAACCATCTTTACTGAAGTGCTCAAGATTTGCTCGCGTAAAAAGGTGGATCACGTAGTGCTCGCGAGCGGCTCGCGTTAACATTTTTTCGCGAGCGGCTCGGCTCGCAAGTCTATACGCACCTTAATACGATAAACCCAAGCAAATACCGTATCAGTTTTCGTTACCGTTAATTAGGGAATTTACAACTGTAATATTGGTAGTATGGTAATATTGGTACGAGAACTTTCGTTTAATACAGCCGTTTTATTTTCTTTACTACCTATCAAATTTCTGAAAATAACAAACACGTCAATTTTTTAAGTGTCTTGGAATACTATAATAGGACACCATATTTACACATTTATTTAATTACCTTTACCGTACCTATCGACTTACGATATCCAAATACACTCTATAAGTGGCATACGATATTTAGTTTATCATATTGAATCACGCGATTTTAACGTTAACCGTATTTGCTTTTACCATATTCAAAAACTCCCTACATTGTTTTAAATGGTACTGCTTCACACAGCCAACAATCCGGTAAAAACGGCAAGGTTCTGTTCTTCATATTACACTCTAGCACAACTTTCAACTACTGAATTCCAAAATTTTTACCTATGGAATATTCACAAGGTGCAGCGACACTGATGATGCTAACGAAGATGTAACCGCTATTCCGATGTCCGATGTCGACATACTGTTTATCGGTGTGTATGAAAAGTATGCCCGATACCGATACCGACATGACACCGATAATATCGGGATGTGTGAAGCCGCCCTTAGTAATTTTTCACGGAATGAAAATATATTATCCTGTGCATAGGATCTACATTTCAATTAGGTACCTATAGGATGTTTACTTTGAAATCAAGCTGTCGTTTGTTAGGCAGACATTTTGTTAGTTTTGTACAATTATCTAACATTTTAGGATGATTTTATATGGATTATAGTAGGTACATTTTTACATAACCATCATGATTGTGTAAAAATGTACTATAATCCATATAAAATATACACTTCATTACGAATCTTAGTAAAAAGAAAACGACAGGTGTGTTGAATTGAGTAACACGCAGCATGTATTTTCAGAATTCTATAAAGCCGACTTTCTTAGAATAGGCGACTCAAATGTTCTAGATAATTACCAGAGAATATCGATAATCTAGTTTATCGTCTAAGTATATTGATCGTATTATTATTTGCATTGCGTATAATAGTACCTAATGTAATTGTATGGAATGGAACAGAAATATAATGGTCTTTTATAGGACAAGAGTGGGCAGTTTTCACAATAAAAGATTCTATTAATATGCAAGCTGTTTAACGCTTAATCAAATTTTCAATCTGTAATGATAGGATTGTCGTTGAATGGTTTTTTTTATGGCAAAACCACCGAGTATGGATGAGTGCGCGCATTCGCAAGGGTTTATGGAAAAATGGAGATTTAGTTCATTTTGAATAAAATATCTGGGCTTTTTAACAACAGATTTGACCTGTCTGGCGCTGACCGTCACAACACTCGTGTGCCAACACAATTTATACAAACAAATCATAAATAAATAACATTGACGTTGCCCATAATGATTTTGCAATTAAGATATTATGCCATTAACATGATCTACACAACTGTGTTGAGAAACCGGAAGGAAATGGTCAACGTCATTAATAACCGTCAAAAGGTTCCCAGTCGGTAGGTAATTATTTTACGTAATTAATTGAAGTTGAGTGTATAACAATGATAAAGCAATAATTCTAAAAATGAGGAGAAAAGCAAATATTAAGGTTATTTATAATGCACGTTAGATAGGAATCTCATGGATAAATGACGTCATATACGACGACCGAACCTTACTGACTTTTACCGAGAAGGATCGCCAACGATCATGGGCTTACGGGCCTCCGCGATCGATTTCGTTCTACTACAATATTAGCGTCTAACTGATCAAAAGTATTAAAGCAAATTCATAATTCCCTCGTACACACTTAATTCATTCAAACGTTCGAGAAATATTCAAGAGAACAGAATGAAAAGCCGTAGGCGAAAAGCGGACAAGTTATAAAGAGAATTAATAATAACATTAATTAAAGAAGAATTTTCGCACACGTTTCCGCAATTTGTGAAATACCTACGTACAAGATATTTTGCCCATCCCACTACATTATTTGAGTCGAATAAGTTTGACCTAGTTCGACGAGTGTAAAACGGACAACGTGCTAAGGGTGAAACTGCTACAGGGTGCAATGATACTTTTTAAAGAACTTACTTTATGACCTGATCCAATATGTTCCGGCTGCGGTAGCGGTCGCCCCGAGCCCTTGTCACAGTCCAGCCTGACTAGATGTTCCGTAGTGACGGTCAAGTTAACATTTGTCGTTCAAAAATCTGAATTAGCAGGAGCAGGGCGCCCAAAAACGCACCCAGGAACTACACGCACTACTCAAACTCGAGTCGTTCGCACGTCGCCGAGCCGTTCTGGCCAGTGGACATGAACAGTCCGATTTCGTAATGTTATGCCGGACCGTTTTAGAAACTCACTGGCGCTGTTGCCTGTCGTAAAATCTTGTTCGATGCCGGGACATGCTATACAGCGATGCCTTTCATACTGCGCACGCAAACCTAATTCTTTACTACATACCGACGCCCTCTGCGAATGAGCAATTTTTCCTTAATGTCACCACCAAAGATAAGTATTGGCACACCCTGTACAAGCATAAGTTCAAAATGATTTAACAACAAAAAGTTTACAAAAATAACATTAACAAGTAACACTCTGTATCATTCAGTTTGTTTTTTCAATAGACAAAAGTACAAACTTAACTGCTTCAAATTCTGTCTTGACCTTAACGTATTAACCAACCGCCGCCACGGCCACCACTACCCTTATAAGGCGAAACGCTGGTAAAACGCAGAATCTAAAAACACATAAGGAATTAATATATCTACCCGAGCACCATTGAACTCCAAGGAAAATAAAATTTTATTATCCACATTTTGTACATCATCAAACGTAAATATTGATAATAAACTTGACCCTACAGAAGTAATCTATCTTAACAGTCACAAATCGACAAAATTCCTTCTATCTAAACAAGAGCATTTTTCCTACTTATAAGAAATTGTCATCGGCGCCGCGACGCCAACAAACCGACCATTACAAAAATATTACCAGAAACAGTTTCATTATACACATCAAATAAGTGACGAAATGTAAAAATGGATAAACGCCAGAATAAATCAAGGTTATGACCGCAATATTTAATCTTTCTTCTATTATTTTTCATATAAATTCCTGACGTAAGAAAACACTCGCATCAGGAATCTAATAATTTTATTTATCTTAAAAGCGGAACACGGTCTTGTAAAAATATCCATGCACGGTAGACACAACAATTATATCAATTCTTCCAAATAGGTATAAGACGATTATGTAAAATGGTCGATTTCTCAATCTCCTTACAATTCTGCCATCCTTTTATTCTTATTTTTTACCTAAAGAAAATACGTCAACTTTGCCTCTTTTTATTTCAAAATATTTTACAAACGCTTTTTTTGTATAAAGGCATGTAGAAAAAGTGAAAATTCGTCGAAATCAATATTTGATGCCTTCCGGACGCGCAGTCCACAAGGATGTCATAGTGACACTATTTGGGGTCGTAAAACTCGTAGCAGTAGAAATTACAAAAATTAAAAGTAATCCACGAAATATTTGTGAATTAGTAAAAGAATAGAAAGCGACCGATTCACT
Organism: Pyrocoelia pectoralis; assembly: GCA_036250285.1. Taxonomy (NCBI): domain Eukaryota; kingdom Metazoa; phylum Arthropoda; class Insecta; order Coleoptera; family Lampyridae; genus Pyrocoelia; species Pyrocoelia pectoralis. The sequence continues at coordinate 4,082,498 of CM070082.1, forward strand.
CCTATCATCTCCACCTGAATTTTTTAAACTACGAGGGTGGGTCATAATTGCTTGTATCAAAGGCAAAAAGTCCATTAAAAATGTATAAAGCAATATAATTTACAAATAACTCTACCACTACTAATTAAGGTCGGAATAAAATGTGTTAGAGGGGAGTTCACATTTTTTTCAGGGAGAAATTAGAATACTAAATGGCTGTGTTCTGGTTTTATTGTGAGTTTTTAACATTTTCTAAAAAAACGGATTACGCGATTTATGAAATCCCAGAGGGGGGGGGGGGAATAGTATTGGGGGTTCGTGGCTCTGGCGTTTTTTCAAGATTTCGTAAAAAATTTATTTTTATTTTTTTATCTTTTTCCCAGGGGGGGCGATTGCCCCCTTGGCCCCCCCGGCGTCCTGTAGCAAAATGACACCACGTTGACATTTTCGTCTTATCGCTTGATGAACCTTGTTAGCAGTTGTTGTTAATACAGCATCCGCCAGAATAAACAGTAGGTACTGAAATTTAATTCTTTATTTGTTTTTTAATTCTTGTAATTTAAATGTTCAAAATGTTCATCATTACGGCTATTATAAAAAGAGGTTGTTGTAACTGCCGGAAAAATGTTTGTACCTATTCTTTCACATTCACGTACTTCTGCTATATTATTCGGCGGATTTTCTAACCTAAGCGAAATATTCTTTCTTTTATCATACCTCAAATGTATGCATGTGGTGCAGTCAGATCCGGTGAACGAGAAGGATATTCAAGGTCTGTTCTCCAGGAAATTATTCTATCATCAAATTGCTGATGGAGTACCAAGGTTTAGGGTGCACGCAGCTGTATTGCACCATCTTGTTGAAACCATTGTGTGCGCATCTGTACATTTCGTGCATGGCAAAAGTTCTGTAAGTCTTTCACAAAAGGTACAATGATGTTCCCTCTGTAACGCTCTTGGTTGACAGTAAGTGGATTCTGATTATCATCTTCAATGAAATATGGACGAATTACCCCATGACGAGAAACGGCGTACCAAATCGTAATTCTGACAACGTGTAGTGGTTTTTCTACAATAACAGGACGTTCAATCTAAGGAATAGAGTTGTTTGTAGATTAATATACCCGCTAACATGAACGTGACTCTCGTTTCAAAACCATATGTTTTAAAGAATTCGGGATCGTTGTAAATTAAGTTCAATGTGCGACTACTCTTGCACGCTTGTCCGTAGCGTGAAGAAACGTCAACATCACCTTGCTTCGTGTTTTAAATTTCTTTAGCGATGATGAATTTGAAGATTCCATTGTATCGATGCCAACTTATTAGATGGTTCAAAACAATGACACTAGTTTCGTCGCCAGCAATTATTGACAAGAGAAAATCATTACCATTTCAGCTGTACTTCCTGAGGTGTTAAACAGACAAGCACTTTTGGTTTTCAGACAAAGAATCCACTGTGCACAAACTTCGGTGTAATATCTACAATTTATGTACGACATTAACACTAACTCCAACATTTTCTAAAATTTCTCTGTGCCAATCTTGTCGTCATCTTCACCTTTATGGGCTTTATTATAAAATGTATCTACTATTGAGAAAGATATTTCAATTAATAAGTATTGTAGATCCACCAAAGCTTCCTATCAGTATTCGATCTATCTATCATTAAATTTAAAGGGACAACTCATCTTGCTTTAATAAGGATTTCGCCTTAAATAAACGCTATACATTTATTGAAACAGATAACACTATACAATGTTTGGTAACAGTTTAGGCCATCCCAATTTCGGGTAAAAATGCTAGGAATAATAGGGAAGGGTTCCCTTATAGGAAAATCGAAAAAAATTTGTCTTAGAAAAACACCCGTATTTAAAAAACATTTTGTTTGTTCAGCACTTAATTGTAGTTACAGTCTACTATTCAATAGGCGGTGTTATAGGTATGAATTTGTAATTTTAAAAAACATGAAAGAAATAGTAAAGCATTACTCAACACAACTGATAAGTGAAGAATAATCAAAAGAGAATGGGCATCTATTTATTATATGTATACCTACCTTAATCACAGTTATCTGTGCTTGAATTGAAAGAACGTATAAATAGCATGTAGGTTGTCTAATGTAAACGCACTTGGGCATTTCAATTCACATATTCAGCCAGTAATTAATTTAAAATAGTAAAGAAGTAAGATAAAAACGACTTGCAGGGTTGGACCGTGACAAAGTAGGAAAGGTCAACGTTTCGCCCCGGGACGGTTTTATCTTACTGACTCTGGCAGCAGTGGAAGCTTCGCTGTAACAGTAATGCAATACATAAAGACACGTGTCGTGTCTAATGGGTGCCAGTAATAAATGAAAAAGATTTAAGGGAAGTGAATTCTTTTCAACCTAAGACACAGATCAATGTGTAGAATTATAATTTATTATTGTTAGCTTAATATCGCTGTACATAAGTAAAACAGTGGCATATAAATGGCCTTATATGCTAGCCACTAGCGGATAACCTGTAAGAGACGATGCATATAATCGATAAATCAAGATATTATAGAACAATCGAAAGGGAATGGATAACTTATGAAAAGAGAAGTAAAAGGTAACACAAGTTGCACAATTCGAAATTGTTTAACAAAAAAAGAGAATACAAATGAAATAATTGTAAATATCGATCCTTTTGGATAATTGACTCAAATATTTCTCCATTATAGTATGTAGGTATATGTTTTTAAATCTCTATATAAAGGTAGAAATAAGAGGAGTGTCACATTGTTTCAACGTTGAGGTACTACTGTTATCATCTCTAATACTCTCATTTGTGGGAATGGTGTGGAAGAATAAATGTCACTATGTAAAATGCAACTAGACTATTTGAATATTAAATTTAAGAGGGGCAATTCATTTTTGTAGTACCGTAGATGGCGGCACTATACACAATTTTCTACGTAATTCTTATCAAAATCTTGCAAAATTTAGACTGGAAAAGGACCCAGTGTGATAGTTCAGGTTGTCTTCTAGTGGTTGAAACAAATTGCTGTAAAACTTTCATTACAAATTAGGCGTAATTAAGAATTAAACATTGCAAAAAATTTGTTGAATTTAAAAATAAGAAATAGTTCAGCGGGCAGCTAAAAGTTAACTGAATCATATACTAAAAGGCCAGTATTTAAATACGTACCATAAGCCCAAAATTTTCGAAAAAAGTGTCGAAAAATGGTGACGTCACAATTTACTGGCATTTTATCGCACAATTAGTGCAGCTATTATCTGATAGATGTCGCAATCTCACAATTTAAGAGTGATCTCCCAAAACGAAAACTGTTAGTGAGTTTCATAAAGTTCTAAGAAAGACGAACTTATAAACATGGGATATACGTACGTGTAGATCAAATTAAACTGACGTGTAGCAACATTTACGAGAACCATCGGCGTTATGACATGAAACCTGATACTTGATTTTAAAAGACAAACATGCTTATTATTACAATTACAATAGTCATTTCATTTGTGTATAAAAGGGATGTCCTGTAGGTACTTTCTAAAGCGAGTATCTACGATATTTGAGAAACTGGAAAATTGTAATTGCTATGGTTACGAATTCATACTGCTATAGTTGTATCTAATTAATTATTATCATTGAACAGCTCATGTATATCTTCAGTAAGGAAATCAATTACTTATTGGCCATTGAAATTATTGTATAACAGGGTGTCTTTAAATTTTACGAATATTGATTATTCGTAGTAGTTCTATGTATTTGTAGCAGCTACCTCATAATTGAAATCGTATGCATTCGGCACTTTTATAGACAAACTTGTAATACTCATAATCGCCGATATTTTGGACGTCCCCCATCGCACATTTTATTTATACTGCGAATGAAGTTACTGTTGTTTGTAATAAAATCGTTGAGTATTAAGTTATTTATTCAATGATAAAACAATAAAACATACTACATCTGACCGTTGGCGTTGATTGAAATATGACCGACAGTGGAGAAGCGACAAAGGCAATATTTGGTTATTGTTGGTTGTTGGTAATTCAAAAAAAAGCCTGTAGCTAAATAGGATAACCCCTCTGATAAATAGGGCCATAAATAAATTAGCCCCCTTGGATACACTGAAAGTGCAGTGTAAACTATGTTTGGGATTATTCGAGTAGGTACTTATTTTATCGAGTAAAGTAATAGCACGTATTGACGTATTACTATGTAGTACTTCAATTTTATTTTCCAGTTTTTATTTAAAAAAAAATCTGTCACTTTATTTTGGTTCTCCATAATTTGGCCGATCCCTAATTTATGCCGTCCTGGGCACCAACCCTTAAAGCCACCCCTACATTCGCCACTGATTACATGACCTAAGGGTAAAAATAAGGCGCGTACCGAAGGGAAGTGCCCCCCCCCCCCCCCCCCCCAATATTCATTAAAGGCTCAATCACTGTTTCTAAACACAAAGAATAAGAATAATAATGTTAATTTTGAGATTACAGCTGTCATGGATGGACTGAGTGCCGATTTTTGGCTATATCTGGTTAAACATAAGTCCTACATCTGAATATACGTCCAAATAATAAATATCCTAAACTAAAACTTCAGGATGTATACGGGTCGATATAATAGAGAAACTAGGTAATAAAAATGATTACACAGTTCGAACGTCCGTAATAATCCGACACCCATTCATAAAGATAACAGTTTTACATTACATACCTAGTTTGAATAAGCAAGCGCAATAAAAATCTAATAATTTGATTTACATAGTGTCAGTATTCCGGTAAATCTAGGTTATCAACGTAATTGTTAAGCACGTCTTGTCTTATAATAGGTCCATTAAAATCGATAGATCAATTAAAATCGATCCCGAAGAAATACCTAATCAATCGTCTTGCGCGTTCATCTACACGTCTTAACTTTGTTATTTAGATTATAATGGGGAAGGTTGCGAGTATTTGCTGAATTCTTTCAAGATTATTACTTTAAAAAAAATGCTTCTTTTTATGTTGTTTTTAATGCTTGCATTGCAAATATTTTTTTAATTTAGTGATAATGTGCATTCATGGTGACTATAAATTACTGTAATTCATAACTGTTTGAGAGTCCTCTTTTCACAAAAAGCTCAACCACGAAAAGTACTGCATTCAGTTAACAAGCTTTAATTCAAATTATAGTGACATCTGTTATGGGAGTAGTTTGAGGGAAAAAATAACCTTTATTAACTGAACCGCCATCTCATGTAAAACCTTACTAAACACACTTTGAATTGCCCCTCTTAACAGAGGTAAAAGTACCTACCTACCTTTCAATTTTTGGTAGGAAATTAAGGATTCATTGTCGCCTGTTATATAATTATTATAGTTAATTTTTATCAACAGTAAAAATTCCTTGGTTCAATGACATTTTTTGGTGGTATGATTTACTTGTCCTTCGTCTGCATTGAAAACTTTGTAATTTTAATTGAACTACATAAATTGAATTCTAATAAATATATCTATTAGTAAGTAGACAGGTACCGCTCTGAACAACTTTTATAACGACTGTTTTATGATAAGCGTTGTAGTGCTCAACAAAATAGACGAGATGTCGCAAAACAACACCTCATGTGGCACCTAACTATTGAAGATCTTATTTTCAAAGGGAACATTTGTAGATTATGTAAGTATTTAATTACTGCATAATTGCACCTTATCTTTCATTAATAATTCGCTATAACCCAATACACTGTTTTCTCAGAAATTCGTGATTTTTTCAAAGAGTGTGTGAAACTACATCGTTTGACAATAAAGATTTCTTCCTTCTTCACATGTTATTTATTTCTTGACGTGGTTTATACTGCAGTAAAACGTTTAAAAGCCTCCATCGAATCTGGATGTTCGCTAAACGTTGGTTATCATTCGTGTCAAAAAAAACCCCTTCCTGTGGCACTTCCCCATTAGCATTATCTCCAAAAACGTCTTCTTCTTCTTTTTGCACCCTCACATGCTATTACTCTCGGTTAAAGTCCAACAAACATTTTTTTCTCCAATCTTTAATTTTGGCACTTATTTGTCGCAACATAAACTCGGTTTTTATTTTTATCAAAGAATTTTATGTAGTTAACTTACTGAGGCGCGTATAATATTTTACATTACAGTCTACACTACACAAAGAGTTTAGACTTTCAAAGAACCGTGAACGTTTAATTATAATTAGCTACTTCCTTTATTAGCGCTTAAATGGTTCGCTAGAGTTTCCGAGAGAACTCATTTCCGATATCAAATTGTTTAAATGCAACTAATGTGTCTATTTTAGAGATGCACATGTAAAGGTCTTGTGAATTGTAACGGAAGTTTGCTAATTAACAATTATTGGCATTTGCCGGAGCGAATTATTTACGGATAGGTATAAGGTAGTAAAATGAATGTTTGACGGAAAAGGCTTCGCGCTTCATTTTGCATACAGATTCGAATATAACTTATTTCCTTCTAATTTTGAGATAATATTTAACATTAGCTACCTCGGTGGTCTTAAGGTAAGTGCGTTTACCTTTCGCACGGGTGACGCGGATTCAAACCCGACCAAGGTAGCCGTTTTTCTAAAGCGGAGAAAAGATCGCTGGTTGAGGGTGGAATTCCCTTAGTCAGGCAAAATTCTAGTAAGGGTAGTGATAATAACCAAAGCAGCAGTTGATGCGCGTAGAGGTGCTTGGAAATTCGCTGTTCCTAGATCTCGGCCCATAACATAAATACGAAATATGTAATATTTGAAGTAGACAGAATGAAACTTGATTAACATTAAACCAAAGAATTCCAAAATATTATAGTTATTTAACGTTAGAGTATTGTAACTTTCTATTATTTAATTCAATAACTAGTGTTATTTGGAATTTCCAAAATTATAAATTCATTAGAAGGTACATGAACAGAACATACATAGGGTACAACAACAATAAAGTTTGTGTTAGTTCAAGTTAAGTTGTTCTACTACAATCAGAGAATGTCGGGAAATTTTTAAACGAACGTTGTCAAGAGCTGGTGTTGAATGTGTACGAATACCTTGGTTCTCTATGTAACACGGTGGAGGGGTGCAAGGAAGAACTGCGGAGCATTAAAAATTAATGTAAACACGTTAAAAAATCATCCAAAGCAAGAATAGTGAAATTCCATTCTCAAAAGTGATTCAAAAGCCCCGTCAAACATTTAAAACCGATTATATTTATGAAGGATTAAAGCATACAATTCGAAATATATCTAGTGTACGATATGTATGCTCAAAATAAAATTGTGAATTTGGAAACACTTCAAAAAATATTAAAGAAAAGGAATTGTTGTAGGCATCTCGACCAACAACAAGTAAAATGTTGAAGAACATTGAGATTAAGTACAAACCAGACTGTAATCGAAGAGCACTTTGCGAAAAAAGAAATGTTGTATCCGCATGAGTGCAGTTTTTAAAAAAATTTATAATTTTGGATGAAACATGGATATTCACTGGAGGATCCCAGAAGAGATCGTGGTAAGACAATCCAAAAAGTGTGAAGAACTCGGAATATTCTTCTAGTGGTAAAAGGTTAATCATTTTACACGCAGGAAATCAAAATAGTTTTATCCAAAACCAAAGTCGTCTGATTATCACGACAAAAACTGTTCAAAAAAGTTCAAAAACTGACTAAAGGCGAAAAATTCTAATGCAAGTCTAATGATTGACAATTTCAATCTTGGCAAAGAGCATGCGTGTAGGAAACAGCACATCCTGGACAATATTATTGAAGAACACGATCATTTCAATATGAGACTACCTCCATATCACTGTCAATTGAATACCATATAGAAAAAGTTTGTGGAATTTGCAAGATATATTACGATAGGTAAACATGATGGTTATTTCGATTAGATCAATGTGACTCAGGAGTAAGTATGGAAAAAGACTATTTCACATACAGAAAAAATAATCTCTGAATGGTGGTTACGTGAAAAAGTGTTATATGCAACCGTTGAACGTTTAATGATTTCTGTAAAGGGGGCAATTTCAACAATAACGATGTGGAATTTAACAGTTTAGGCCGTTTAAGGCATCGATATGATTTCTGCCAATCAGACACATGTTGTTATTAGAAACAATAGTCATTATAAATTTTTCATGAGATTTAATAACAATTCCTTGTTCGATCATTTGTTACAATACCTACCTATACACGTATATTTTTTGGACTATCATGCGAAATGTTATTATCGGTACATATTTCCTATTCAGTTGGAGACAAGTAAGTACGAAGTAGTAGTGGTTTCGCATTCGAAACAAGTTTTAGTTTACTTCATTCTCCATGGAAGCTGAACGCATTGTGCAGGGAGATTAGGAGACTGCATAAGGTCAAGTCCGATTAGGCGATTATCATAAATGGCCGTTAACTTACTACATAACGGACTCTGGTTGCTTCACTTTTTCAAAATAGAAAACGGAAAAGTGTGTGTAATGTCGTATTAATATCGGAAAGGTGCGAGTGTTTCTGGTTTGTGAACAGTTATAGCCTGTTCCAATACTAGTGTTCATTCAAAGCGAAACCCTCAGTAAGAAAAAAATACAATAACGTTATTTAGAGGATCACTTTAAATTTAAAGACAGATAGATCGAATACTGATAGAGAGCTTTGGTGCATCTACAAAACTTTTTAATTGAAATATCTTGCTCAATGGTTTTATAATAAAGGTGAAGACAACGACAATATTGGCTTAAATTACCTACTATTTTTTTACTTATCTTAAAGTTTAATTATTTGCTGGCTCACTATTTGCACTGAATTAATGCTAAATTGTGTTTAGATTATTGGAAAGTTGGATATTATTTTAACCCTTTTATGATGGTATTTAGTTTTTGAAAATTCAATACCTTGTTTTATTTACGTTGTAATTTGTTTTATTATCTACTAATGAGCTAAACCACCTCAAATGGATTGGAATTGATACGTTAGACGTTACTGTATGATTACAGTTATCTTAACATTTATGTTCACTCTTTCAAGCAAATGGCTGCCATCTTAGACACGTGAATAAATTTGAATCTTCTACGAACGAAATCGCTTTAATTGCCCGGTTAGCTCTATCACGAAATCCGGCCCACTTGTCGTTACCATGAGCACTAAATGTACACCTGCCGACAATATAGCGCAATTGCTTAAACCACATCATTTCATTTAAAATCGAACAATAACAGATAAAAATACATGAATAACATCAAACCATAATAAGTAAGGCGCAAAAGCGAAAGAAAAATACCGCAAAGTACACAAATATGCATTTTGTCTAGTTAATCCTTTTGCAGATTCAATTTTGTGGTAAATAACAGCACACCAAACTGCATTAAAATTGTGAACCGTTTATTTCGTATCCAATAAAATATTGATTTTAAGCCGAGAGCGCTGGATTCCCATGCCTTTGTACACGTACAAAATGTCAAGTTTGCACAATTGAATATTGTAACGGCATTGTTGTGCCTTTTGCATCAAATATTTATATTGTGAACATTACACATAAATACGGAGATATTTCGAATAAAAATCTGCATGAGAGAGCGTTTCGCATTGATTTGTGTTTAACTAATTTTTGCTAGAAATATTTTACTATAAGATCTGAAATCGACAAACGATTTTAATTAGGTGCCTACATGAAAAACGAGATTAATTCACTTTTCTTTTGTCTTGTATTTGATTTTTGTACAAAAGGACGATAACGTTTCGCATGCGTTACCTATTTAATTAAAAGTGGTACCGCACTCGTAACACATACACTACAACTGTTACATAACTACAAAAGTAACGATCTTAGAATTAACATTTCAGTTTTGAAACGAATGGAATTGTTTCTGGCAGTTTAATTTTGTTTCAGAAGGTCCGGTAGGTCATAGTTAGTTCAACTTCCTCACTCAGTTGTAATACAAAATGTAAAAAATGAAGAGGGGTTACTAAAATGAGCGTATATCTTACATACCTATTTAATTTACCGAAAACTCTTGCTTCAAGACGAATTCTAGAGGAATTAGTCAAAAAAGGTAGGTACTCCCCGCGGTTTTATATAAATATTGAAGATGATTTCCATTTCTTTCCAAATTAGTATTTATATTTTACAAACCAAGATTAACCATTACTCAAGAAAACAGCTTGTTAACTAAGCATTATCCAAGTTAAATCGAACATTTGATTGCTCAAAACCAGTGTGAAAAAAAGTTTGTTAGGAGTCTGTACCTTAATATGTTTCCGAATGAGACTGCTGTGTTCTTGAAGAAAAGGGCCAGGAAACTCGCCAAGCCCCTCCCACAATTAAGTTTTGGGTGCGTTGCCGACTACACTGATGAACATATTTAGAGGAACTCAAAAAAGGATCATTAGGTACCGGCGCATGTCATTTAAAATCTCAGAATAGCTCAAGTGTTTTGGATTGCAACGTTATTCGAAAATTGTGACACACATAAGCAAGTGCGAGTTTCCAAATCGGTCGTTTTTCGCATTGTTAAACGTTATTGGCAGGTTGGGGAGTATACGATACGTAGGAGATAAAGTCGTAAAAGAAAGATGGCAAATTTATTTTGACCCCTTTTCTTTCCACAAATCATCGAGTAGCCCGGGACTTCACTCTTTTACATTAAAATAAGAATGATAGTGCTTGGAGACCTTGGAGTTGTAAGATGAGCCTAGCGAGATGATGACAAAGTATGAAGACTCAGAAAAAAGGTACGTTCAGTGTAAAACTATTGGAATAGAGACTTACGCTTACGGTGAAGGGTCAGTTATGGTATAGTGGGGGAGGGGGGGCATTATCACTTAGAAAAGCATATCAGGTTGTGAGTGTGCTAAGGCATGTGATAAACCTTCCATTCGTATCAGCGAAAAAATACATAAAAAATGTGGATTCAAGTACCTACCTCCGAAGAGTGATTAATAGAATCAAGAAATGTGGAGGAACTGCTGTTAAATGTGTAAATGGTTGTATTGTAGATTATAAGGGAAATGGAATTGGCCCAACCGACAGGATTCTAATGTCTGTGTGAAAAGCCATTTCGATTAGCTTAGTTTTATTTTTTGTACTGTATTTTCCTCGGACTTAAACTTAAATGCCAACACGATTTAGATGGTTTAACATTAGCCCACATCATAAATCATAATGTATGACTATATGTATGTACTTATAAGTTTTTATGCATGGGCCAAATCTTACTCCAGTCCATAATAAGTGCTTTTGTGCACAAAAACGCTGCATATCATCCAAAAGACACCGCAACTCGATTAGAAAATCAGACATTTGTTTAGAGTCTAAGCATTGAAACAATGATATTTGGTATCTAGATTAGACCGTTTCCATCGTCTTTACAGCAAACGGTAAGTATAAACAATTTTCTTCAAACTTACTCATGGTGGTTATTGGGTGAGAACAAGTAAGCTTTAATTCCACGAATCTTTACATTTGCCCGTGAATATAAGGAAAAAGTTAAGAATATCGGAGCAAAATCTGAAATGTAATGGTTTAATGAATAATGATAAATAAACAAGCAGAAAAGGGGAGATTTTTGTTGTCGTTACCTCTATACTATATACACCCAGAATGTTTAGATTTGGTATCATGAACCCAATTTAACAAGTAGTTCAACAAATATGGTACGAATAAAACCAAAATCACCTACCTTGCGTCAGAGAAACAGAAATTAGCGAATGCAAACAAACTTTGGAATTCATCATTTTTTCACATTTCAACACTATAATTAAACAAAGTTTACGGTTATTAGATTAGTAATTTCACACAAGTTTTGAAACTCAAAAACCCGAACCCGGCACACAAGATCAATTTTGCAATATATGTATTTAACTTTGCATTGCGCGCATTGTAAACGACTAAACGTTGTCGATGTACTGATAGTACAGAACGTTTAGTGTTATCAAACCCAGTTGTCAAAACTGGTTACGTTCAGGTATTTGCAATAGGTCAAGTAGAACTGGCCTCAAGGCTATGATTCACCGAAACTTAGAACTGATTAAATTTTACATTTGATTATAAACATTTGTAAATTTTGTGAGATGATTATTACTTTCGTTTTATACAAAAAGGCGCCATTTCTAACAATGTACGGGGTATCTCGAAGCTCTCGCCTGCGAACCACTGTACGTAACTGGATTACGCGTCTAAGCTAGTTCATCTATCTAAAGAGAATCGGTTACTAGACAGACAAGCTGCCTAAGACCAAAGATTAATATAATAAAATAATAATATTTAGGGAGACTAGTCTATTTCCGTCTATGTTCGGTGAGATTCAGAAATTCAGAAATGACATCTGTAGATTCCACGTTTGTTTCGATTTACCCCCTGTGGTTAAACTGAAGGTCACTATTTCATAGGAACCTGGAAAACTGTAAATTTGTTGCATTGATTTATCAGACTTCTCAAAACACGACCAACACGAGGTCTTACTATCGATCCTAAATAATATAGACATCTCATCTTATGTAAAGCGTAAAGGGTACATCTCATGTAGGTAGGTTTGTTTTCACGCATAGGCAGGTGCAGCTTGATTGGTAACGCAGTAAATAACATTATTGAGTGAAAATTAAATTGTTGTGTTCCCATAACGTCTCATAGAAGACCTACCTCAGCGCTGCTCTCATGCGAGAGGCCTTTACTGGATGTGACACCACTTCTGCTCTTTTCTGGCAAGGAAAGACGAACCTGTGGACCCATTTCTAGAAGAGGGAGGACTTGGTGGAGGACTTTCGCTAGAGCAGATATTACTTTTCCTTTTCCTGTCTCCGCCAATATATGACACTAAATAAGGGCAAAAGTTATAAATTGCGCTGTTTGAAAAAGATGGAGCAAATTCGATGTACCATATCTCCGTGTCCATTCAACTTACAGACCGGCTAATTTAATGTACCTATACTTTAAACATTGTGCTAGTGTTGATTGTCGAAAATTATGTACTTTAGGAGTTACAGAACGAAAACTGGAAAAAGTGCATAAATTAACGCCGTTTTTCGCGAGTTATGTAAATAGCACAACTTTTTCGAAGTTGCAAACTGGGTATACACTACCCTAACTAACCCGAACAACATACCAAAAATTTAGAACTATACTCGCACTTTTGCGAATTTAGCGTTGAAATTGACTGGCCTATACCGACTTCGCTAATTTTGATAATACTGATTTGAATATTAATGGAACAAAATCGGAAAAGATTGCTGTAAAACTTAGATATACGAACGATGATATTTTACTGGAATTTATGACGTATAAACCTTACTGCATGTGCATCTATTGATCCACCTGTGAGATGTGAACAACACATTAAATGCTCGGAAAAGCAGCTTTGAACACATTAAATTGTATATACTCAATTCCTCAATAAAAATTCTAAAACGCTTCTGTGTGTGTAACTTCCTGTCGTTATCGCATTTTGCATTTTGCTCAACGGAAAGTGAATTTTGCCTTACGAAATGCATCTTCAGAGTTCCCGTTACGTCTTAGATATTTTTGAGATTATTTCGCATAAATCACATGAGATTTTGTGGATAAAAGTTATTGTATTTTAGGAGTGCCCCTCATACCTTTATACAATAAAATAACGTTTTGTACAGATATTCACAAAATTAACATCCGACCTAAATATCAAATCGGAATGGTGGAAGACTGGGTGAGGGAAGTAAGAAAAGAGAGGAAGGAGGAGATAACAGAGAGGAGTTGGAAAGGGTGTTAAGAAGACTAAAGAGTGGGAAGGTGGGAGGGGTGTAGATAAATTGATAGAAAGGTACGAATTAAAGATTCTAGTATTAGTGATTTATTGATTAACTAGCGGTTAAGCCTCGTCTGACAGACGGAGACGGGACAATAATTTATTAGGTATTGAAAGAAAAAAAATACTTATGATATCTGATACCAATCCTATCTCTTGTTGTTAAGGTATAAAAATACTATCTAACAAATACCAACTTTAACAATGTTGCCACATTAAAATTTGGTTGATCACTCTTTACGATAATGTCATAAGTCGGAGGTAAAAGGTCGTCAGATTTGTACCATCTTCGAACTTAAATTAAGTTGGAAAAATAGGGATGTTTTAAGACCAACCTCGACCTCCTAAGTAGTCTAGAAGTCGACTTATCGTGGAAACGAACGAACGAACCAACGATCGAACATGAATCAACTCACGTTTATTAATATGGATATCAAATTGAATTAATGAAGCATTATTCTTATGAATAAGAACGTTTCATGTAATTAAACATTTTATTTGTGAACCTTTTGTCACTTTTTGCCTCTAATGATAGGAGACCTAATTGATAGTACTTATAGCAATCCTTGTTAGGAAATTTTATATCTCCAGAAGAAATTGTAAATTTAGATAATCGAGTAATACGACCTTTTCCCGTCAGAAAATCTTTAAGGAAGGTTTAATTCCAAAATACCATTTTATGGTTTACAGAATAACAGATACTAAATCTCGTTAAAATATTTGTTTCATAACCGAAATGAAATAGTTTAAAATATTTAGCATTTGTATTTTCATGAAATCCGACTAACATTTCTGATGTATTCAAGCGATGTAAATTATGATGTATATATATATAGATTTTAATTATTTTCCTTATACTAATTTAAAGGGTGATCCAGCGGGTATACCAGACTTAATTTTAAAATGAAACACAATATTTAAATTATTAATTTTATTGATTTATTAAAGGAGATATATCGAGAATTAATTATGGAATGTGATGTCAGCAATAATGGCATGCTCGATATCATATTTTAATTCTATTGGTAAGATATTCAAATTACACCGCGTTTCACTCTGAGTGATAACATGTTTGACCTATCTACTAATCTTTATTGTTTACAATAACTATTTATTATATGAGTTTTATGACTAAGTAAGTGGTTCCAAACGTTTGGTTTTTTAGAAATAGGTATAAAGTACCTACTACCGTTTAACAATAAAGCTTATCGCGCACTTGCCCATTCCGTTCCGTCACGACACGGATCGTCAAAAAACGTTCGGCATCCAATGCACTGAATTAAATCATACAGCGCGCACTTGTCCGTTCCGTCACATCCCGTGGCCGGCCGTCTAGAATAGGATTTCAGACCACCGATCCTTTCCGTCAAAAATCGGGTCGATCTGAGAGTGACGGACTAGTGGGCGCGTAGCAGACAGTTGGTGACCGTCAAAAGTAGTCTGTTTTTGCACCGAAATATTCTCCTTGCTTAAGTAGGTACTTTTTTTTAAATAATGGACGACGAAAAATTAATTTGTCGTTCAGAACTATTTTGAATTATACGATACTAGACTAGCTCTTTTCAAATTATTTGGATGAACCCATCTTTTTTGTCGTTTTTCCTCAATTTCTTCCAATAGCGTCGCCACTAGAAAAACATCTTCCCAAGAACTGCTATCGTCCGTGGTACATACTGCAGTAATTAATTAAACTTGACTGGCGTTTACATCACAACTTTTATTTACTACCAATTCTTACGGAAGCTGACTGAAAAATGCGCGTTAGGACAATCCGTCGTTGGCCGTTAACGGCCGTCGTCGTGACGGAACGGAACGGGCAAGTCTGCTACAACCTTCAGAGATAAACTTCAATTACGCAGTGATAAGTATAAATGAATGGGGTAAATGCAAAGAAGTTAAAGTTAAATATATTTAGATGTTTGCGTAATCTTATCGTAATCGGAAGATCAATCCTAATAGAATTTTGTTGAAACTGCGACACAAATTGATCTAACCGAGTGGTTTTCTCCCAGTGCACAATAAAAGAAAAATTTTCCCTCAACATACAAAAGAGAAATTATATTCATTATATTAGTTGCAGAGCAACAATTATTTCGTTTAAATGTAAATTTTGTCAATCTAAATATTATAAAGATCTTGAAACGTAGATAACATGTATTATTTGAAAGGGTGTTTGACGGCAACTGTTATTGTGGTTCTTAGCCCCATACACTCACGAATAACCTTATTAGGAGGTAGATTACACCACCGGGTCAGGATTCGAGTTATTCGACACAGAATATTATGGCTTAACTACTTAACTTTAACCAGATTTTGTGTTGGTGTTAGGAATGGAAAGTGGTGAATTTACATATTTACCACCAGTAGGCTATTCAAATTTTGTGGCCCCTACCGACCACTGCAAGGGTCAACTCCTAGATTATTTTTACAATCCAATGTGAACGGTCATGATACGCGTTCTTCCGCCGCAATCAAACGCGACTACGCAAATTGTAGAAAAATTTATATAAGGGGCGAAACATAATACATGTTGAATTGTTTGTGTGAACCTACTAACATTTAGGTACTTTAATTTCTGTAAAATACAAAAAAAACATGTGTGAGACTCTCGCGCGATAGAAGTTATAGTTGGACGTTCACTCTACTATTACTTAGAGCTTTAGAGTAGGTATAACTTCCCAAATTTTTGTCGCCCCTAAAATCTGCCGGGCTAGGCTCGAGCCTGCTGGTAAACCTCCACTGGCGAATGGAATCGATTTGGTTTCATAATGTACTGAATGTCCCAAACATGGAAACGTATCAACCTTATGTTTTCTTTTAAATGGAAAACCCAGCATATTATTTTCATTGCCGTTCCTACAATCGAAATAACCACCACTTAAAAAATTTTTCTTCTATAAACGATAAGCACATTGCGCAATGTACCAATTGCTTCAATTTTATATCGCGCTTATGAAAAAACAGTGAAGAGGTGCAGTAGATTGCAAAATAAAACCTCCTTAAATCGCAGGTTACTGATTTTTAACATGATGGTTTCTTGAAATTGACTTCACGGTACGACAAATGTATCAATGTCGGTGATGCTTATGTTGAAAATAGCCAAGGATTGTATTTTGTTAGGTATGAATTTTTCACCAAGTTTCAACAAGTTTAGCTAATTATATTTTCCAATTGGCAGCAGATCATAAGAGTTCATAAGAAATAGGAAGTTTCTGTGGTGCACAGAACTATAAAACTGGATACATGAGCAGGCAATTGGGTTATGTACTAATTCTCTATCAAATTTTAGTTTCTGTGGGGCCCAACTATTTGTTTATGTATACCAATTTCTGTGAGAAGAAAACATTTTTCATTGTTGCTTCGCGCCTTTGTTTCTAACGTGGTTCATAAAATTCAAACTTTGTGGACCAAATCATTTCTAAATATACCCACTAGAGTCGGACATAGACTATAGACAGACCAATTAAAGAAAAAGATAAGAGCAACAGTAGCGTAAATGTTTATGTTGTGAAAATGTATCTTTTTAAGTCCAAAACCCTACGCGGTTACATTACAGCGACTGCACATGAAATTTTAGCATTGCACTTATGGAAAAATTTTGGAAGTTGAAGCTAATACAGTATGTTTATGTAAAATCAGTTTTCTTAGAGTCCAATTCATGCTGATGACCAATATGTGGTTTACTTTTCCCTACTTAATAAAACGCGTATAATGATTCAAAATAAACATATAGGTACATTGCAGACGCTAACAGGAAATTATGCCCAATTCCAGTTGGTAATCTGTAAGTTAGTTTAAATATTTACAAAACGTGTGATAAAAATAACCTTATCAATTGTAGATAATAACTTTATCACCATACAGACGTCATAGTTACTCTTGAGAGCTCAAGAGCAGCATTACACGAAATGAGATTATCTATTTAAAAGGTCAGATAGGAATTAGCTCCATTTCCCCACTTTCAATTAACGCACTTTAACAGTCAAGTAAATAAATAAATAGATTTGTCAATGAGATTTCATAGATGTTCTTGGATTAACCTAGTAGGTACTTAATTGTTATAAATACTCCGTAATTATAGTAGAATAATAAAGTGGATTAGTGTTAAGTAATATAATCTTACGATAATTTTTGTTGTTAATTGTACTGGGTACGCACAACTCGAAAGAATAATATCGCTTCTCGCCACGATCTTAACTACTAATCAGTCATTATTTGGCACATTAAACATGGATGAAAATTTTACATATATGTGGCAACCCATTTGCACTATTTTGCTACCTACTAAGAAAAGTCCAGTCAATGATGGCTGAAAAGGGGGGTGAGGAATACAATAAAAATGCGAGACTTTTGACTTCAGGACTTTGTTAGGAGTAGCTAGTAGGTAAACCGTAAACATCTAAAAGTCCCCGTCCGTACGAGGTGAGAAAGTCAATGATTGGAGGGAGATGTCATTTTTGTGTTTTTCGATTGTATCTGGGAAACGGTACACTCTAGAAATTTTTTTTTAAATGAACATGAAAGCTAAGTTGTTTCCATACATATTTGTCGAATTATCAACGGTTTTCGAAATATACGTTATTGAATGTCCATAATTTTCGAAAAAAACATGTTTACCTAACTCTTTTTGTCAAACATTAGCTTCTCACAAAAATGTTCAGAAACGAAGTAATCGAGCATTAAATTTCCTGCAAACTGTTCAACAAGTTCTCCTATAGATTTATTTCTTACGATAAAAGACCATGTAAATGTAAACGTTCCCCACAGTACAAAATCTCTACTACTTCATGGTGAATTTTAAAAGAAATATGATGAAAATAAAGCGAAAAATGAGAGAGTTTTTCTTTGCTTAGAAGCTACGTCCATTACAATCCGTCTCCAAGTGTCTATATCATTAGTCTGATCGCAGTACAATATTCGTGCAAAGGTAAAAAAGGAGGGAATTAAAAAACAAGATCCTAGACGTTACGTATAAGAAATGTAAAGCTCACAGTAAAATATCTTTACAGCAGAGAAAGTACACACTACACAATTGATTTCAGACTGTTATTCAGACACTCAAAGATTGATCAAATTACCCCTTTCAAAATAAAATTACGCTTTACTCTTTACTGTAATTATACAATGGCTTTTACGAAGTAATAGCAAATATACGACCAAATCTATGTGCTACTTTTAGCTGTTACATTTTTTAAATAATATATTTATTATAAATTTTGATACTAAGATATGATCTCTTAAGTTTAATTGAAAACCCTTTTAATAATTGTAATTAGTTTCGATGCATGAGGTTTGTACATTTGCATCGTATGGGACACAAGAGATGTGACAGGGATAACTATTTAATGAATGCGAAGGTAAAGTATTCATTGGTATCTAATTATGAAAATCTGAGAAATTTCCAAAATCTTTAACATTTAACTTTATGAAGATTTGGAGTCGTAATGCTACATCGTCACATGTGTGGTTCCAAAGCCATTGTAATGTATACCTAAGCTTGTGATGGTTTTGGAGGCACTTATGTGGCAGTGACCAAAGCATCGAATGTAGGACTGTCAAGGATGAAGAGCTGGATATCTGAAAATCGGTACAAGATGCAACGCAGTATTGTAGCAGTTTGGACATTTGAGTGCTATCGAACGCAGGAAAAGGAAGAGGGATAATTATTTAATGACTGGTACCGTATGTTATTTGTAGATGTAATTATGGAAACTAAAGATATTCTGATCGGTATCAAAAAAAAACTTTTTAAAATCACGTAGTTCAGCCATAATATTCTGTGTCGAATAACGTATTAAAAGTATTATTATTATGAAAGACAATTATTGGACTTGAACTTTCTGGTTTTCCAAAAAAAGTTTAAGCCTATGGCCGAAAAAGTAACAAATTGTAAAATAATCCTGCATTGCATATTAGACGTACAACTTTAGTCAAGGGCCCTTGAAGAAGGAACTACCGTTTTTCAGTAAAATTCGATAAAGTTATTAATATGAAAGACAAAACTTGGACTTTTCTAGTTTTCCAAAAAAGTGCAAGCCGTGCGAATGTCTAAAAAAGTAACAAATTGTAAAGAAATTCGTTGGTACCTAATTATGGCAATCTAAGAAAAATCAAAAGTGTTTAACATTTAACTTTATGATAGTTTGAAGTTGTAAGGCTACATCGTCGCATGTGAAACTCCATAACTATTACAATGTATATCTAGGCTTGTAATGGTTTTGGAGGTGCTCATGTGGCAGTGACCAAAGCATCGAATGTAGGGCTGTCAAGGATGAGAGACTGGATATCTGAAAATCGGTACAAGTTGCAACGCACAATAATTGTAGCGGTTTGCACATTTGAGTGCTATCAAACGCAGGAAAAGCAAGAGAGATAATAATTATTATTTAATGGCTGGTACGGTATCCTATTTGCAGATATCAGATAATATGTAATTATGGAAACTAAAGATATTCTGATCGGCATCCAAAACAAACCTAAAATTCGTTAAAATTATTATTATTATGAAAGACAATATTATTGAACTTGAACTTTTCTCGTTTTCCAACAAAGTGCAAGCCGTGCGAATGGCCAAAAAAGTAACAATTTGTAAAGAAATCTGCTTATTTTTCTTTCCAAACATTTAAGTTATAGATACAAGAAGAGTTATGCCCGTTTTCACCATACAAATTAAGTAATGCTTAAACTTAGGCAGAACATAAATACCATAGCAATCGTTGTCTCAATAATCGTTGCCATAGCGCTTAAGTTCTGTCTAACTTTAAGCATTACTTAATTTGTATGGTGAAAACGGGTATTAGTGAGTTACGATAAGGGAACGTCCATATTTCTGTTCAGGATTTGCTAACGTTATAAATCAATTTTATTTCAACGCGGCATTTTGACTTAGACCACTGCCTTTCAACGTTTTATTTGAATTTCGAGTTACCTAAGGTGGTTGCCAAATGCCAATAGGAGCAGAATAGTTGCACAGCATAAAACTTAATGTATGTAACGCAAGGTTTTGGTATAGGGCTGTAGACAAGCTACGTTCGTTTGATCGAAAAACTTACTTCTACAATGGTACCTACTGAGAATGGCTTTCTAAAATTCGATTATTACATTTACTACGCGAATTCAGAATAAAATTCCGTTAAAAACCAAAAATAGTTAGTCTTTCGGTTATTTGATTTATAAAGTAGGTATATCATAACGTCACGAGCGATACTAATGAAAGGTTTTAAGTCGAAGTACCAATTAATATACACCTAACAAAGGAGAAACTTTCCAATCGTATAAAGCGTTTTAATGTAAACGAAAGTCGGTCGCTGGAATCGATTTTATAACAAATGAGAGAAAATATGAGAATTTTCGTATAAAAATGCAGCGACATAAAACCCTTGTTTTATATACCTTAAACAAGGATAAAACCAACGCGAACTAATGGCCAATTATGAATTTATAATGTGTAACAATTTTCATACCTACACGTGCAGTAAACTATTTTAACTATGTACTAGAATTCTCGATGCAATTTTCAGTACATTTATTGAGAACCTTCCACTGAACACCGATTTCCATTAAATACCACCTATACTCCTATACTAACGGAAAAGTGTAATTTCCTCTTCCGTAAATAAAATTATAACATTACCACCTCTTATAAGCAGTTTGCTACACTTTTTGAGATATTTCCTTGATGCAGTTTTAAATCAAATTTTCTCAACTTAATTATGTTCTAATTTACTTGCTTGGGAATTAATCTCGTACAAATAGGATATACTGTATCTATGAATATTATATGACACCGCACCACAACAAATTTTTTTTAGTCTTATGAATGTAGTAGTATAAACAGAGTATAGGTCAAAAAAAAACAGCATATAAAGGTTGTAAAAGATAAACTACAAATTTTTAATTGAGCGTAACCAATCGATAGCTTCTGGTGTTAGTTCATTTAATATAGTAAAACCTCCCTGAAATGTAGGTATGTTTACGTATTCCGATTTATTGAGGGAAACTGATGTATTTCCCCTTACCTTTTTTTCTTTCACTAGCCGTTTTTAAAAATAGATGCTGCAAATGGAAAATTATTTAATGAACATGAACTACTCTCTCACACAAAACGTTAGCGTAAAAAAATGTGACTAACTTTATTCAGGATCCGCAAGGAAATACTGAGTTGGTGTTCAAAGCCACTGTTTCCGCAATGGTCTCATACGTCTTAATAAAAAACCGTGACAAGTTAAGGAAGAAACAAGTACCTACATAAGGGTGCAGCCCCGACATTGTAAGATTAAAATTTCGACAAGACTGCAATTTTGTGCTCATTTGGTAGTACAAAACAAATTTTGTGCTGCCACAGCATTCCAGTCACTTTACGACTAGACTCGAAAAATTCGGAAATTTTCCATACATATAGAAAATATTAATTACAGCGCCAATAAAATGCCAGTGTAGAAATATTTGCAACAATTCAATGGGTGTTTATAGGCGTTGAAGATCATTAATGACCAAAATTCGAATTTTTCAAGAAAGAAAAAAAACGAACAGCTACAGTTTTTACCTTTACGGGAGATCCGAGCATTTAATGTAATGGTTTTGGAACTATTCTTTTGGCAGTCACCACAGTAACAAACGTACAGCTGTCAGACAAGATGAACTACATAGATAGGCAAATAAATGGGTACGGGTTACAAAGCACAATTGTTGCGGTTTGTGCATTTGCATCGCATGGGACATAAGAGATGTGACAGGGATAACTATTTAATGAACGCTAAGGTAAAGTATTCGTTGGTACCTAATTATAAAACTGTAAGAAAGTTCAAAAATCTTTAACATTTAACTTTATGAAGATTTGGAGTCGAAATGCTACGTCGTCACATGTGTTGCCCCCATAATTATTGCTATGTATATTTAAGTTTGCGATGGTTTTGGAGGCGCTCATGTGGCGGTGACCAAAGCATCGAATGTAGGGCTGTCAAGGATGAAGAGCTGCATATTTGAAAATCGGTACAAGTTGCAACGCACAATTGTAGCAGTTTGCACATTTCAGTAGTATCGAACGCAGGAAAAGCAAGAGAGATAATATTAGTAGATATATTGTGTATCGAGGAGGAGCGTAACATTCCCGGGCGATGTGAATATTGTTGGGCGAGGCGCCAGCCGAGCCCAGCAACACAGAGTCGGGGAATGTTGCTTTTCCTAAGAGGTACACATACTATTTTTCCGCCGATTGTTAAAAAACAGACTGAAAACATGGAAATTCTAAAATTATTTTATGAAGAAAAGAATAACCGATGCCTTGAAAATAACGAACGTCGGTATCCATGGAGAAGTATCAACTTTGTAGTGTTGTCAGACGACGCGATTTGCAATTCCAATAATACCAATATCCCCTCAATAATTAACACTTGTAATAATTGTAATATAACATTTCTTTACAGTACAGAAATGAATATTTCCTTACAGTAATCGTTGGCTGCCTAGCAACGACTACGTGCACCGGAATCTTGCCCTTTTCCTTTCAAAATTCTGTCAGAAATGTCAGAATTTTGGAACGATCGGCGGAAAAATTAATTAATGACTGGTACGGTATCCTATCTGTAGATATGTAATTATGGAGAACTAAAGATATTCTAATCGGTTCCTATCTACCTCTAAAACAAACCTTTTTAAAGTCACGTAGTTAAGCCATAATATTCTACTGTGTCGATTAACGTGAATAATCCTGTATATCAGACGTACAACTTTAGTAATGTTGAATGTACAAAAAGGAACTATTGTTTTTCAGTAAAATTCGATAAAATTATTATTATTATTATTATTATTAGGAAAGACAATTATTAAACTTGAACTTTTCTGGTTTTCTAAAAATGTCTAAGCCGTGCGAATGGGCAAAAAAGTATAACAATTTGTAAAGAAATCTGCTTATTTTTCTTTCCAAACATTTAAGTTATAGCACAGACAAAATATATCTGTGGTACTGGTTATAGATACAAGAAGAGTTAGGGAGTTACGATAAGGGAACGTACATATTTCTGTTCAGGATTTGCTAACGCTATAAATCAATTTTATTTCAACGTGGCATTTTGACTTAGACTACTTACTGCCTTCCAACGTTTTATTTAAACTTTCGAGTTACCTAAGGAGGTTGCAACAGAAGCAGAATACATAGTTGCACAGCAAAAAACTTAATACATGCAACGTAAGGTTTCGGTATACGGCTGTAGACAAGCTACTTTCGTTTTATCGAAAAACTTACTTCTACAATGGTACTGAGAATGGCTTTCTAAAATTCGATTATTACATTTACTACGCGAATTCAGAATAAAATTCCGTTAAAAACGAAAAATAGTTATAGTCTTTCGCTTATTTGATTTATAAAGTAGGTATATCATAACGCCAGGAGCGATATTAATGAAAGGTTTTGAGTCGAAGTACCAATTAATATACCTACACCCTACACCTAACAAAGGAGAAACTTTCCAATCGTATAAAGCGTTTTAATGTAAACGAAAGTCGGGCTGGAATTGATTTTATACCAAATTAGAAGAAATATCAGAATTTTCTTATAAAAATGCAGCGACATAAAACGGACGCGAACTAATGGCCAATTATTATGAATTTATAATACGTATGTAACAATTTTCATACTTACACTACACGTGCAGTAAACTATTTTCACTACATACTTACTAGAATTCTCGATTTGCAATTCTGACACAAGATTTTACATTCGCATGCAAATATATTTCCCCAACTATAAAATTAGGTTTATTATAAACATATAAAAACAAATTGTAACAAAAATAAAAAAAAACGACAGGTGGTATCTCTTGATTCAACTGGAAAAAAAAAAGTGCAGCACCACAACAAGCACAAACATGCATTGCTACTCGTAGGTTATTAGAAACTTCGTTCTATTTTCGAAGCAGTTTTTTAATCGTGCTTTTTCTAGGATTTAACAGCGATTTTCTGCCTTGCCAGTATAGTATTATGCCAATAGTCAGTTGCTGTTTGTTTTAAGTTGGGTACCTTGGGCTCTGCAACTGTGGCAATTGGTTAGGTTGTCTGTGGGAATGTGACTTCTCAACACCCACATACAGTTATAATTTGTGGAAAATTAAATCCCTGCAGAGATTTTCCCTGTGCATTTAAAAATGCACTAATGTGAATGCATGGGAGTTGCTACATGACAGATTGCAGCAAGTGCAAGGTGACGCCGCATCTAAAAATGCAGCATGGAAATGCACAAGTGTGAATACCGCTTTATAACTTTTTTTTATTTTCATGTGGGTAAAGTATCTTCGTTGTATCTAGATACATTTTGTTAGTATCTGTATTTATATCTAGATACATATCAGAAAATGTATCTGAAGAAGTATCTAGATATATTTTATTTAAAGTATCTGTATCTGTATCTAGATGCTGAAAAAAATGTATCTGTTACAACACTGCTTATATTTCAGTGATTTGCCTTTACTTTTCTTTCTTTCACTAAAAATAGATGCTACAAATGGAAAATTACCTATTTAATGAACATTACTACTCTCTCACACAAGAAGTTGGCGTAAGAAAATATGATTAACTTTATTCAGGATCCACAAGGAAATACTGAGTTAGTGTTGAATGCTACTGTTTCCGCAATGGCCTCATACTTCTTAATAAACACAAAAAGGTGACAATGTAAGGACGAAACATGTACATAAGAGTGCAGCCCCGATATTGTAAGATTAAAATTTCTACGAGACTACAATTTTGTGCTCATTTTTTAGCACAATACAAATTTTCCATACAATCATTTTCTCCTTATTTTGTACGCGTAATGAAAATGTTTTTGAATTATTCTATTATTTCGGTGCAGTACTCAATTTTATGACTATACTCGAAGTCTAAAAGTTTCATTCATACTAACATTTTTTGCTATGTTTCATTTTTGTGGCTATCAGGCTGTGGATGCGATCCTTTAATAAGATACTGTAACTTCATGGCCAATCTTCTCTTACCAGCAATGATGTGTTGTGTTTTGCATTCGTCAATACCAAACTCCATGTGTATGTCATGTGAAAATTTTTCAATGGTATGTAATAGATGGTTGAGTTTTGGGCTTGTAGATGCGCATAATTTAAGAATAGTACACCCTATATATTACACTATTAATACTCGTCCTTCAAATTGACGTTTATTTTTAACCATTTCCGAAATCTTCACAGAAAAAATTCAAAAGCTCGGTCTGTGTTTGCGATTATCCGAGAGATCTTGAACCCTTACAAATTAGCCTTTATAGTAAACAAATTTGTAAAATGGAAGATACATTACAGGTGAAGTATTGATGTTTCAATCCCTAATTAGGTCTTATAGTACAAACGGGCTAAATTTAGAATGATTTAACCCATTCACCCCTACAGCAATACACCCGTTTATGTACACAAACAAATTGTCGATGGAAATGGAGAAGAGGTTGAGCTGATTCTACGAGGTGAATGAATGAACCAAAATAAAACGTACACAATGGAAATAGTTTTCATAGGCACTGATGATATAGTGGATTTTCTTATGACACAGTTGGTAACGTGTTTCAATGCTTTCCACGTTCTAGCAAAAATTTAATTTAAACCCAAAGGTTTTTATGTATCATGACATGACCTTTAAAAAATGTTTAATTTAGCTTTCTTTTATGTGAGCGCATTTCCATTAAATTTTATAATGGTGTAGCACTTCAAAGTCGTGTTTTTTTTATTAAATTTGATTATTTGAATTTCAGTTTTTTGCGAATTAATAATTGAAAAGTAACGGTAATACACTCACCACATTTTGTGTATCCCTTTTTAATAAATCACAATGGATGGTAGACGTATAGGTATTCAATTCTGAACAATAGAAGCCAATTACATATGCTTTATATAACACAAATTTAAATCACTCCGTTCCTTTGACGCTTTGTCGAAGAAAATGAGAAAGTAGCATTGAACATTTATTTATGAACCTTTTTTCAGTTTTGCATTCAGCTCTAAAATGAATATTATAAATTGTTAATGTTACAATCAAATGTTTAACTCAAACTGATAATTACTAAGAAAAACTTGAGAAACAAACATAAATTATACATATACAGGGTGGGCCATTGAAAAGGTAACACGCCTGTTTTGGGACACTTAGACCAGTTTCTTAGAAAAACACTCGGACACGTCAATTTTCTATTATTGGGGGACAACTTTTGATGTCAAATTTGACTTTGTCAGGTCAACCCCCTAGCCCCAGCAACCCCTAACTCAAGAATTTAAATAGGGAAAAGGAGTCGAGCGACCCCTCATTTGAAGCGTCTTTTAATTCTCTATTCGACAGTGTGAATGAAAATTAGTTTTATTCAATTTTTTTTTCGCCCCCATGAAAAGCACCCTCCAGGTTAACTAAGGTGGGGGTGTTGTTTAGGAAAAATCCTGAAACCCGTCACTTTTGACCTTTTTAACGGCACATTTTGATGTCAAATTTGACTTTATCAGATCAACCCCCTAACCCCATCAACCCCTAACTCAAGAATTTAAATAGGGAAAGGGTGTCGAGCGTCCCCTCATTTGAAGCGTCTTTTAATTCTCTATTCGACAGTATGACCGAAATTAGTTTTATTCAATTTTTTTCCACCCTCATGAAAAGCACTCTCTATATTAACTAAGGTGAGGGTGTTGTTTAGGAAAAATCCTGAAATGTGCCGTTCAAAAGGTCAAAGGTGACGTGTTTCAGGATTTTTCCTAAACAGCACCTCCACCTTAGTTAATCTAGAGGGTGCTTTTCATGGGGGCGAAAAAAAAATTGAGTAAAACTAATTTTCATTCGTACTGTCGAATAGAGAATTAAAAGACGCTTCAAATGAGAGGTCGCTCGACTCCTTTTCCCTATTTAAATTCTTGAGTTATGGGTTGCTGGGGCTAGGGGGTTGACCTGACAAAGTCAAACTTGACATCAAAAGTTGTCCCCAAAAAATAGAAAATCGACGTGTCCGAGCGTTTTTTTAAGAAACTGGTCTAAGTGTCCCAAAACAGGCGTGTTACCTTTTCAATGGCCCACCCTGTATAATTAACTCGCATAGATCACTTTCGATGCAAATGCTATAGTATAACACTAGTAACAGCATTAAGAATTTTTAGTCCTACATAGTAAAAATGTCTTTAGATATGAAAACATGAGGCTTGTGCTGTTTAGAAAAATCGGCATAATTTAGTAAATTGTTTTCTGAATGCATTGTATGCACTCTGTATAAATCCTATGATCAAATTCTGATAGAAATAAATTAAAAATACGAGGTAAATCCTAACAAAATAATAAACGAGCCTAGACGCTTTGTGAAGGTATCGCCATTTGGAGTGACATTCATCAAATACAAATATTTAACAAAAGGTGGTACATTGTCTACGGTAATGGCGTAAACGATTAAGTTACAATTGTTTGCTTTCAATCAGCGCCGCCGTGGCAAACAATCTACCATTCTAATTCCCAGCACTTGTTGATAGTTGATACACCATGGTTTTCAGAATGCGAACTTTTTTCCGAACTTCGGAACGGCAGATCTGTCGACACTAAAGTTAATGTAACATGAATTCAACGTTCTAAAACCTGTCTACGGAAGGAAATTTCACGTCGAATCGCGAGGCTTCATGGTAATGGTCAATCATTTGGTTTAGTTTCCACTTATCTATTCATCGTGACATTGTAGGGACCTTGTTGAACCCAACCATTAAACGGTCATTATTGACATTCTTTGAAAACAACCAACAAACTTGACAATAGCATTGGTTCAGCATTTGCGAATAGCATAACCACTCTTTCGATTTTTATTCCTGATTTATTAAATTTGGAATAGTAAAATATATCTTTTGCATCTTTTGGAAAGTGCACCAGTAGACGACATGGTCCTTGACGAATAATAAATCGTTTTTCTTTATCTGTCAACTGTATGCCAAACATAAACGAATGTGATAAATGACAATATAGTCGAGGAAATAAAGCACTGAACCTACCAAATTTTTGTAGTAAGACGGATTGAGATGGGGTTTTTTGCATTCGCTTCCTAAATTTAATAGGAAACTTTGTACCTACTTTTCATCATGTTTTTTTTCGAAATTGCATTTGTGCAGTCGAAAATGCATCCTGAAAAATGCATTTTCATAGAAAAAATTCATAACTTCATTATAAGCTTCTAGAATCGACTCAATTCGGGTACAAGGGGGTTTTCGAGGTCGCTGATCCCGAATATGACCTCCAAATTGCCTCACCGCTCACCTGGAGCTCAGGATGGCTGAGCAACGTCATCTCCGAAGCTTTTTCTGAAATTCACTCTCAAATGATTCTAGACATCTAATCCGAGGGTTTTTAGGGTTTCTGATTCCAAATCCGGCATTGGAAACCGTCCCCCGCATACCTGGTACCCCGCATCCGAGCATCAACGTCATCCTCTTGAGTTTCACTGAAGTTTCAAGCCTATAGGGAACCGAAAATTGTTTCCGGGTTTTTTTGGGTCGCTCAGATCGAATCTGGTCCCGGATACTTTCTAACGGATACCTGGTGCACCACACCGCGGCGGCATGAACGTCATCCTCTGGAGTTTCGCTTGAAATTTTCGCTCAAATGCTTTCATTCTAATGCTTGTTTCATCATATCAGGAAATCATGAGGTAAAACTTATAATGGAACATTTGAATAGATGTGGACATTTTCATTTTGTGAAATAAAATTGAGATATATATATATAAAAATGTAAATTTTGTTTAATAACATTATCATCCAAATGTATGAAGTTAATATTATAAAATATTTAGTTTAAATTTAATTTTATTTAATTTGTTCCTTGTATTACAGATTAAATTTGTATGTAAAACTCCTAATATAAGGTTGGTAGTTAGAGTAGTTTCACAATCTCGTGGAGAACTTCAGAATCCGCCTCTGCAGGCGGGCTATGTACCATGCACGGCTGGTCAGGTCCGGATAGAGGTCCTGGAAGAACCCCGTCCTAGCAATTACAAATTATTTTCGGTTCACTAGGCTTGAAATTTTAGTGAAACTCCAGAGGATGACGTTGATGTCGCCGCGGTGTGATGCACCAGGTGTCCGTTAGCAAGTATCTCGTGCCACATTCGACCTAAGCTACCCAAAAAAACCCGGAAACAATTTTCGGTTCCCTATTATAGTCTTGAAACTTCAGTGGAACTTCAGAGAATGACGTTAATGCCCGCATGTGGGGCAACAGGTACGCGGGGGACGGTTGCCGATGCCTGATTTGGAATCAGAAACCCAAACAAACTTCGTATGAGATGTCTAGAATCATTTGAGGGTGAATTTCAGAAAAAGCTTCGGAGATGACGTTACTCAGCCATCCTGAGCTCCAGGTGGGCGGTGAGGCACTTTGGATGTCATATTCGGGATCAGCGACCTCGAAAACCCCCTTGAACCCGAATTGAGTCGATTCTAGAAGTTTATAACGAAGTTATGAATTTTTTCTATGAAAATGCATTTTTCAGGGTGCATTTTCGACTGCACAAATGCAATTTCGAAAAAAAACATGATGAAAAGTAGGTACAAAGTTTCCTATTAAATTTAGGAAGCGAATGCAAAAAACCCCATCTCAATCCGTCTTACTACAAAAATTTGGTAGGTTTGGCTTATTTTAGTGCTTTATTTCCTCGACTAATAAATTCAAGAAGCCTTTATATAGGACAGGGTAACGCTGCTTACATCGCACAATATTAGTTACTGTAACAAACAATAATAAGCATTCAGTAATAAGGGAGCGATACAACACTTATTTGGTTAGGTATAATATCCTATTGAATACGGTTATCCAACATTGTTGATCATGTGCATTTAACGACAAGCGGGTGTAGAAATTGTAGATATAAATGCTACATAATATTTATACTATCGTTTGCCTTTCATTTAATAACAGTTAGATTGCATTTTTAATATGGGTGCTTAGTTACGGCGCTGCTTTCCATCGTTTGTATGTGTTTGTTGGCTATTTTACGCCCATAGATCAAATAGTGGGTGATAATCTTCTCCTGCAATTCGAGCGGAATAGTCATCTTAAAGGAAGAGTTTAGGTCCGGATGTTTCGATTTCCATTGCTCACATATTTGTTAAGGCTGTCTAAGGATGTAACCTTGCAACATGATAATTCAACACCTCTTACAGACTCTTCACTGGCAGATGTATCAGTAGTACTAATTTCATTCAGCTCTTTACATAATGAGAATTTTTAAGTTGAAGGGGAACCTTGGCCATAGTTTTTTTATAGAGGGTCGCTAAAAAGTAGGGAAGCAAGGCTCTAGTGCTTACACTATTGAAGAGAAGAGAAATTAATCATAACTTTGGGGAATGGTAAAATCAAATATGGTTTCCATTAAAAAAAAAACGATGTCATATCTTGAAAATTACCTATGAGTATGTTAGATAAAAAATATTTTTATAATACGTCTTACGCAGACAATAAAGTTATCTACATTTTTGATACGACGAATAGTATAGAAAATATTTAAGTTAATTTTTCCATTACCTAATAATAAGCAATGAATTTTAACAGAAAAATAAGAGAAGGTCTGGGTAGTTAGCCAGTGCAGTAAATTTCTCAAAAATCATAAGAGTATTTAATTATTTTTTAATTTATTTAATTTAATCATTTAATGATATCATAAAATCTTTGCACTCCTACTTTCACATACAGCAAAATTGTTAACTTATGCTAATCGAGCTATAAAATGAGACGATTACTTCGTCTTCAATTTTAGTAGCTCTGATCTTGACGTATTTTCAGGTTATCAAATCATTACTTTCAATTCTCCCACATTTAAATATGTTTTACAACGCTTAAATTTAGAATTAAATGTCTCGTTTTTAATTATTCATCTGATATTTTTATTCAAGTTGGTGGTGAGAAAATTCCCAGGATTATGTCAAAAATTCTAAACGTCCTGCGAAAATAAATTCAACTGTAAAGATGAGGTATACAGGGTGTTTCAGAATAAGATGCTGATCCTTAAGGGTGTGAATCCTTATGTGATTTTAGGAAGAAAAGTTCAAATAAACCTATGTCCTAAACCTCTTAACTTTTGAGCTACAAGGTGTTAAAGTTTTAAGAAAAAAAGTGTTTTTTTATCGTATCCTTAATAATTTCCTAGATATTTTTATCAAATTTGGCACTCGCCCTCTAAGCATCAACAGCCATTTTTTGATAAAAAAGATTTTTTAATTTTTTAACCAGTGGCGTCCGTACAGGATGTGAACTAGATATTTTTGGAAAAATATTATGCACGCCACTGCTTTTTGTTAAAATAAAAATTATTTTTAAAATTCCCATTCATTTTAGGGTAAATTTGATTTTTTGACTTTTTTCGTCCGACGAACGGTTTCCGATAAAAGAAAATAAAAAGCATTTAATGCGTATGCCGCTATGTGCCTATGATTTCTGAAACGGAGGCTAGAAACTTTGTTGTCAAGGAAATAATTGCAATGACAAAATAAAATTTGTTTATTTAATAAATTTTACCATGGAATTAAAAAAAACTAACATTAGATAACCTGAACAAAAACGAAAATAATTTAGGGGAGCTGTTGAAACTTTAAAACCTTGTAGCTCAAAAGTTAAGAGGTTTAGGACATAGGTTTATTTGAACTTTTCTTCCTAAAATCACATAAGGATTCACACCCTTAAGGATCAGCATCTTATTCTGAAACACCCTGTATATTTTAAAATATAAATATCATCGTATTACCGAAATTTTTCGTTCATATTTTTAATTAGACCCTTCTAAAGCTATGCCATCAGAAAAGTGTGCTTTTGGGCATATTTTTAACTTAACTTTCTGGGGGATGATTACCGATATTCATTCAACGCCTTTATAGGAGAATCAGGATGTCCCTGGGCAAGTCAGGGAGTACATATTATTGTAGTTATGTAGTTTTACTTTAAAAATTTAATAAAAATAACTTGTGAACCCTTTTTACAGAGTTAAAAAATGCGCCCCATTTATTACAATTGCAATTTCTGTGTCACTGAGTATATTTACCACATGAGGACGTATTCATAACCACTTATGATGATAATAAGTATTATCTGTTTATTTACCGACAAAAAATTAATCAATTCCAAGGTATCAAAGAGTTTGTTATGAGCATATCCTAATCTTATACCATTTGCGTCATTACTTTATCATTTTACTATTGTTCATTAAAAATAAAATATAATTAGAAGATAGATATTAATATCGTTGCCGGATGTAAAAATGGTTTTGGAAATGCCGTACGCGAGGCCGTACGTGTTAAAATTTTATATACATTTTAATTTAAATTACTTGATGGTTTTGAGTCTTCATTGCACAATTTAACCTAGTTTTGTATGTACATTTTATCTCGTCTCTTTCCTCTATAAAGGAATAGGAAACCTACTCTACTCTGAAAGAACTTGTATTTCAGCCACATTACCAATTGTTAAAAAACAGTATACGCACTTACCTAATACTTGGATATCCTTCTCCTTTAACTAGAGAGGGATGTAAGTTTCGCTCCTGGTCTCTGCAAATTGCAATACTACTCTACGGCACTGTATGCACTAAAATGTCATTTAAACTACTGACGACCGTCTGTCATTATAATGTGTATACATGCAACTGATATAAACTGTTTTCTTCTCACTCCCAAATCTAGTTTCGGTGGCCTTGTCATGAGGTGTTCACCTTTGATCGGCGATTAAATAATAAAATGAATAGATAAATAAATTAGTGGAGGCGGTTATCATTTTGGTATTTATACGTGTCCTTGTATAAAGAAAAGAACATGGCATAATGGCAAATTTACAAATCGTAGGATGAGCGACACCTCATTGAATAAAGAACTGCTTATACACATGAGGATCCGTTTTTTTTAATGTGTTCATTTCCCTGCTTTGTCGTTTCCGATTTTAATGATTTACCTTAATTTAATTAACACTATCTCTAAAAGCGAGAGAATATCTGCGAATTATTAAAATCTTGACAAAGAAAACACCCCAAGGCTATTAAAAACAATGATGAGATGCATTACCAGTGGGAAATCAAGTAACAGTAGCGTTGATTTTGTAAATTAATTGGGAATCTTTTTTTCTAATCGCCGCCCGTACGCTTCTGATGTAAGGCAGCCTGAAAATTTATTGTTTCACCTCATTTTTGGACACACTAGTGTTAATGACGTTTGTTGTAATAGATAAGTCATGTCAATGAAAACTCACCCATTCATTAATTATATTGGCTTTCTTCAAGTTTTCGGTGGAAAAATAACGAGTTTATGAAACTGTCAAATTGTTAATAAATTACAAATCTAAACAAATGATAATAGATCCTTTCAGTTACGCAATACATGTTTTAGGTACTACATCTTTCATAGCATTAGTAATAAAATTAAATTTGATTTATACGCGTTTAATGTGTTATTAACCTATTAAAGCTATATAAATCAGTTTATCGCATGTTCTCCCAATACATTTGAATATAAGAACTACCGTTTATATAGATCATGGTCACATCGTTTAATGATTTGTGCCTATTCGTCTCCAATTTCTTGGCGAAGAGAGACACCTGTAAATAGAAAAATGTTACACAACAATACACAACTGCAAACTACTATTGAATAAAAATTTAAATATAAAAAGCCTCATGCAGAAGCCGCCAATTTTGCGAATAAGTACATACAATCAAACCATTTTACGCTACATTGTTAAAAATTCATTGATTATTTTTCATGGAACTCGACACATACCACGATATAATGGACACATACCTACCTACCTACAATTATTTTTAGCGCATTTCTTTTAATTATTTAAAAATATGCTATTCTTTGCGTTTTATTCGTCCGCCTGGGTACACTTCTGCTATTTTAAACTACTCTGCAGGGAATTATTCTAAAAACCCGAAACTGTTTACGGTAGATAGCCTATATCTTGAATGTACTTATCTAAAAAGAAGGCTCTCCCACAAATTATTTCCTGAATAGCCGCCTTGACAACTTCATTCTATACGAATTAACAGAGTAGAGCCTCAAATTTTTTATTTTAAATTCAACTGAACACGTATCGATACTGTGTGTCAATATCAAGGGTAACAGATTGTTAAATTTGATTTTAATCTGACATCTTGCTTTCTTTATTTAATTATCAATTTCCTCTGTTGTTTTAAAAATTTTTTTTTCTTGCGATTAATTTTTAAGAATTGAAATTGCTTGTCCATCATGGTCCATCTCCATTTCTGTGGTTTTGAATTAATCATCAGAATATCTTCCTATAGGGGCTTTCTATTTCTTGCTTATATGCAATTCCATAAAAATTCGTATCTATATAAAGAAAGATTTAGACATCACTGACAACAAATGATTGCTAACGTAAGAAAACCACATCTTTAGACAGACAAAGTGGTCTGGAAAACATTCAAAGTATAAGCTGTCTACTGCAAACCGTTTCAGCTCCCTGGGATAATTCCCGCAGACTAATTCAAAACAGCGAAAGCAGGCCTAGATAGCACAATTTCTTAATTATTAAAAGGTGCATTAAGAAAGTTCAAAAATCAGTTCCTGGTCTCTGAAACTTTAACTGCTTGATGCACTTCAGCGCCTAAATCGTTTTTTGTTTCACTCAGAAAAGTTTGGATACCGAGAGCTGTGTGCGCATACGCCATTTCCTAGAGGTGCTTAACTCGGGGAATGTTTCCTGTTGGTCGCCACTGTTGCGCGGTCTAAGCAGAGGGATTAATCAGAAACACCCCCCCCCCCCCCGTTGAAAAAATAGATGGGCGTGATTTGTACATTTAACTTCACCATTTTCCCTTTTTTTATTTCGGAGAATTCACCACGGTTCGTCCCAAGTAATCACTTTTGACAAAAAATCAATATCTGTGTTGCTCTGATCCAACAAACGGTGAAGCGACGGTCTATTTAATCCACAGTGTAACCCTTCCCATACTCAAATTCGTTATCATAGATGCCAGAGAGTAATTTTGAATGGGATGGAATCTGAACTAATGACTGTATCAACAGGTGTGCCGTAAGGGTCGATTTTAGGTCCATTACACCTTCGATCTATTGCCTGTATCCAAAAATTAGGGTCAGCTAATCGGAACCCCCTTCAACTACAAATCAGCCACTACAATACAATAAATTCTAGTTTCTTTTGGGTCCTACCTACTCATATAATTAAGTGTAAATATTGCTCATCTGTAAGATCGCTCAAGTGTTTAATAAACGTTTACTAAGTGTAAATACACTTTTACTTCAATCATTAAACTTCAACACTGTGGAAAACTATTATTTTAAACCATTTAAATATTTTTAATAGTCGGGGAGCCGGCCACCTTTTTTTGCAATCAATTAATATACTTTTTATACTTCGTGAGCGGCTTTATTGTAACGAGACGGTAAACTTTTTCCTCTGCGAAAATGTTCCCAAATGGGTCCTACGGGGGTGTGCAGGGAAAAAACACGTTGATTTGGAAATGACAAAAAATGGATGAATATCATGGGAAAACGGCCCAATTAATTTGTGGGACAAAGTGGGCATTTCATTATGCAATTATTTACTAAGCTACAGAAAAAAAATCAGCTTGATATTCATTATTTTTGTTAATGTAGTAATATCTACATGTAGGTATCTGAGATGGGGACTCTTGATGAACTCATTTTTGTTGTAGGACAAATGTTATTTTGAATTACTTACAAAAAAAACTTCACAGTTAGCTAAAAAATTAAGTGATATTAATCAATTTTTTGTAATTACCACATCAACGTGTTTTACCCCTGCGCACCTCGTAGGACCCATTTGCGAACATTTTCGCAGAGCAAAAAGTTTGGCGTCTCGTTAAAATAAAGCCGCTCACAAAGTATAAAAAGTATATTGATTGCAAAAAAGGTGGCCGGCTCCCGGACCATAAGGATTTTTTTTAAATTAAAAAATGTGCCCGTCTGTTTAGACCGGGTCCACTTGTGCCGTTTTAAACTACTTTGCGGAAAAATCCTAGAGCTGAAACTATTTGCAGCCTTCGACATGTGCCCTTCAAGTGTTTGTGTGAGGGACTGCTCTATAAATTATTTTCTTACAGCTGTAGCGGTAATAATATCTATACACGTCCATAGATTGTAGTAAAACTGATGGGTCACCTCGGCTCGCCACGAAGAATTGATATTTTACCTCATCCTTTTAGAAACAATAATCGCAGTGTTAGTGTTCAACGTCTTTTCGTCAATAGTTTCATGTTGCGCGCCATGGAGAAATCCTTGTTCTACTCCACCCCTCTAGACTGCATTGTTTCGCAAAAATAGGAATGTTACGAAGAGAAAAATCAACTGGCCACCTGGACAATCTTGACTCCAAAAAATGTTGGACATTTATTAATAGGCGTAGTGTTCCAAGTTTCCTAGTCATTATTTTTTTTTCTTTTTCTTTCTTTTTTCCTTTTTTTTTCTTTCTTTTTATGCATTTTGTTTATGTTGTTTTTTTTATATATTTTATATCTTTATAACTAACTATGTGATTGTATGACAAGTGCAGAAACATTGCTATATGTACTCTATTGCACAATAAAAATGATTTGAATTGATATGGTGAGCTCGAGTACGAAATTATAATTTTTCAACTGTGTCAAACCGATTTTATTCAATCCAGACTCTTTTATAAAAGAATGTTTGAAATTATTGTTTTTGAGGATAAGCAATGAGGAACAATTCCGCTTAGATGGTTACCCGCGAGAATCGCACCAGAGATATTCCCAAATTTTTTTGGATTTTATTTGTCAGTTCAATAGTAGTATTCGACTTGTTGGCGTAAACCTTCGATTAAAAGTACCTACCTGCGATTGTTTAGAGACTAAACGTCCCAGAGACTTGCGTGCAAGTAAAATGAGTATTTCTTTGTAACATATGGCACCATCCTTTTAGTCATAGATACAGTTCATGGAGGTTTGCATTTTCCAATAGGGATTGTACCTATGTTTCTATACCACTTACCATTGGTTCAATTGGTTGCTATCGCATTATCTGCTTTCATTTGCGAGGAAAAAAATTGCCATAGAGTCTTCCTTCTCTCTGATGTGTGCGTTTATAGTATATTACATAACAAGTATGGAAAGTGATAAATACCGCACAAGCGGGAAAGTTGCGCACGAGACGTTAGCCGAGTGCCGGCAATCCCGCGAGTGAGTTAGACCCTTTCCTGCGAGTTTTGTACACTATTTTTCCCACGACCATAAAAAAAATATTTTTTAAAACGAATTAAACCAATAAACTACTTGCTAACAAAATTAGTGACAGCGCGAATAAATTCAAACTGTCATTTTAGTTGTTTGACCCAGCCGCCTATTCGAGTGTGAATTGTGCGTTATATTTCTAACACACAGCGTGAAAACAAATCGCACAGGTTTTTTACCTCGGACGATATTGCCAATTTTCGCACATACGTAATTGTGCGTTATGAGTTGGTTTCGTATATGGTCGTGGGAAAATGATTTATTTGTGAAACCTGAGGTAGGCTTTAGTTTGTTTTGTTTGTCAATAATAATTAATACGTTGCATTATCGATTAATGTTCTATATTGGGTAATTGCAACAAAAGAAAATTTAAATCCAGCGTTCAATCTAGGACACATTTTACTTAGACATTGGTCGCAGTGGTGCCAACTGCCAATGAGTTTTCCAGCAAAAGGTACAGTATGTGTACGCTTAACTTCTGCATACGTAGTTATTACAGCACCATTGTGAAAATTTAAATATCTCTATTATATAATTGACTACCTAATAATAGGGGGATCATTTTCCATCTTTAGCTTAACCAATAGCCGCGATTGTATAAATAAGGTATGACAATAATAAATGCTCTGAAGATCAAACTCGATGCAAATAAAAATGTTCAGCAAGATATTTCATATTTTTGCTTGTTATCGAGGTTTTCAATGAGGTTCATTGGGTATTTTTATGGAATTTAAATTCAAGCTTTTAAATGAAAGGTTATAAATGTAATAGCTTTTCATCATTGTTTGAAGTGCTTTTAATTCCACTGCCTCAACGTTCGCGGATATTCAGTTGCTATTGATTTTTAGCTATATATAAACTTAACATTTTATTGCAAAGCCATGAGAAAACAGCTATTCAAACATTGCCACTTACTAAGATCTTTGAAAGAAGGTAAGTAAAAGAAATCAATTACATCACCGCTAATTTCCATGTTTGCAGTAGTCTAAAAATTAAGGATTAGATAAGATGTCGATGTCGTTTATGTACCTAAGGGCACATGAAACAAATAATGTATCAACAAGGCAACAAACTGTCACGTTTAATCGTGGCCAATTTAACACTATAGGTTTATTCAGCGCTAGGGTTAAACCATATTTTATTAACGACTTGATGTATTAATTTTTCATGTTTTACAGCAATATAATATATTCAACTTGATAAAGCCTTTATTCTATGGCGAAACGTCGATTTTTGTAACTAATGTACTATCACACTGTGGTACTATACTCTAGTCTAGTATAATAACTAGATAGTGAAAATTAGACAAGAAATACTACCCTTTTCATAATGGAAAACTTCTTTCGAAGTTGATGGACCTAATTTGATATCTTGAAAATTTCTTTTTTGACTAAAAATTGTCCCAGTGCTCGCTCCGCTAAGTCTTTTTCTTTCTTTAGTTTTCGCTTCTTTTTTCTGCCTATATTGAAAACCCGATGGCCACTTTTTTTTTCTCTCGGGCATTTTGAAGTAATCAGTAATCACTAATAAATTAAAAATGCAAATGCATAATAAAATAAAACAGGCACATGTCCATTTTAACGCAGAATTGTATTATGTATTCTGTGATTTCAATTTAAAAAAGATATTGTTTCGTCTTAATCAAAAGCCGCTTCATAACTTTAAGCAGCAAAAATAAATACCTACAAGAAAAGGATTTATCTCCCTCAAAACATTCGTCAAATTAATCTACTTAATCAAAATTTCTAGAATTTCACTTGCTGAGCGAAGCTACCGTCGCTACCGGTATTCCACTATAATGTCGGTGGCTTGGTGCAAATTTCAAAGAATTAAATAGCCTAAAAACAACGTTAGCAATCGCAACGTTCTTATATTTCACTATAAAGATATGAAATAAATGGTCAAATTATCTTATACATATTTATTTAAATGTTTCTGAGGCGGCAATTCATATCATATACTTCGGCATGTTTTTATTTAGGCCCATTTTCACGGGTCGATCTGGGTTGAACGATTTGGGTCGATTATTGAATCGAAAGCTAATTGAACATGTAAACCATCTTTCGGCTTAGTCGTTCGACGGAGTGAGTCGATTCGACGCAAGTAGAAACCAGAAAGACCGTCTACTTTTTATCGGCGATTGTCGCCGAATTGACGTCGAACGACTAAAATGGAATGTGTAAACACCTCGTCGTACGAAAACAAAATGTGCCGAATGCTAAACGCAGTAGCCTAGTGTTATATGAAGTTTGTGTTTTTGTGATAAGCTGTCATTTTATGCAAAAAATGTCGGAAAAATGGTCAGATGCGAACATGGCGAGAGTTTTGGATGCTTATCAAAACTATGATGTATTATGGAATCCACAAATCGATCTTTATCGCAATCTATAAGCGAGGCGAGCAGCATTGCAAGCAATTCTACAACATATTAATAAACCCAAAATGTCCGAAAACGACTTGAAAAATAAAATCAAAAATAATAGAAAAACATACAGTCGTGAATTTTGCCATTTTGTACTACAATTATTCAACATGCATCGCCTATCGTGTAAACATTTTTACTTTCAACACAGATCGAATTATGGTTGAACAACCAAAATCGTTCAATCCAGATCGACCCGTGAAAATGGGCCTTTAGATTAGACGAAAAGACAGATAGGTAAATAAAAGATATAGAGTTTTGTTGTTATTATTACGGAACATCCAAATACGTAGTGGTGTCATGAATTTTATTTTCTATTAAATAATTTTTATAATTACTACCTTAGTAGTCCCAAACTCCCAAGTAGGTACCATTTGGCCGGCAATAACCAATGTGGAAGATTACTATTACGATTCGATTTTGGTAAATAGCGTTAATAAGTTGGCGTGGAAAGTCAAGTTAAACGTTGAAAATATGCCGGTTTTATTTAAAGTAGATACAGGATCAGATGTTAATTTAATCTCCCAGAACATATTTAACATCGGAAAACAGAAATCTGGTGCTGAATTCGACTAAAATAAAATTAGAGGCCTACGGGGGCTCGAAAATTGAAAATTGCGGAATGGTTGATTTAATGATAAAGACAAAAGTTGGTTATTTTAAAGAAAATTTTGTAGTCACAAAATTGAGTTCAGTATCTACCAATTTTAGGCTTAAGTTAGCTTAAATTAAATATCGTTAAAAGAAATGTAGATCAGGTAAAAGTAGGTACCAATGCAAATGGAATCGGATGTTTTCCACGTAATTAATAATTATGCAATTGAGATTAAAGAAAATGCTACTCCGTCGTCTAAACGTCCTTATAGAAATAGTGTAAGAGATAAAGTTAAATGTGAACTTGATCGATTATGTCAAATGGACATAATCGAAAAGTATGATAAGCCAAAGAATGGGCTAGTAGATTAGTAATCGTGCAAAACGGTACCTAGGTACCTTGTGATTATGTATGAACGCCGGTATTTTTTCGGTAATAGACTTAAAAAGAATAAGATGGTTTTTGGCAAATAACATTGGTAAAAGATAGCGTAAAATATTGTGCGTTTTCGACAATATTATTTTGGTTGTTACGCATTTAAAAGGCTACCGTTTGGTCTAAAAATAGTACCACACATTTTTCAAATGTTTAACACGGAACTTTTTGGTAATATAAAAGGTGTATTTATATACATGGATGATTTGTTAATTTATGCTGAAAATGAGAAAAATCACAATGAAATTCGACGGTAACACTTCAATATGTCGTAAGTCAGATTTCAGACAAATGTAAATTTCGCCCCTAATTTGCTAAATTCACCTCAACACGTGTCTTAAATCATTTCTATTGGCTTAGGTTGCGGAATAAGCCAATACTACAGTGACTCCTATTACAAACAATGACGACAAGCAGCTATTAGCTCCGCCCATCCGCCATTAGGAGGCAAAATTTTGGGCGGGTTTATATGAACTCAACGGGGGTATCCTAGCAACTTGCTAAATCCAAATAAAAGTTACACGCCCATCAAAGGTAAACTACACGTAATTAGTCGGCCCTCCATTAAGAGGCAAAATATACCACGGCCCATAAAAATCGATACCACGCTTGTCGCACTGTTTGTAATAAAGTCACTGTAGCCAATACCAAGTAAGAAACAATATGGCGTAAATCTGAAGCCGGTTGTAATTTGTCGTAGGTAAAATTGTATGTTATCCGTGAGTACCGTTATCCGTCGGTAAGCAAAATTGCCTTTTTTCCATATTATTTAATAGATACCTACTTATGTTATACAAGTGTCAAAGGTTCTATACAAAAAACAACGATTGAACATAAACTTCATCCTATTGATTGAACATTAATTTCCATAATTAACATGGTTTTCTATTATTGAGTTAGACTTATTAGGCATTCTTTTTTGTCGGATTGAAATGCTCGATTAGGACATATTGAATAATGATTTTTAGTGTTTCCTGAAAAGTACTGACTTCTGAGTTACGACAATTGAAGTGTTACCGTCAATATTAAAAAATGTATTTGATAAAGCTAGAAAGTTAAATAAGTGTTAAGTTTAATTTAAATAAATTTCAGTTTAAAACTAATAAAGTTAAATATTTAGGGCATGTTTTTCGTAAGAGTGTTGTAGAAATTGATCCAGGAAGAACAAAAGCGATTTTAGATTACAATGTAAGTACCTCAAAATAAGAAGGATTTGCAACGATTACTAGGAATGGTAAATTACTTACGGGCTTTTATACCAAATATTGCAAATCAAACGGCACCTCTTAAGATCGCTTTTGAAGAAAAACGCGAGTTTGTGTGGATTGATAATATTCACACTACCTAAATGTTTGAATGAAATTAAACGTATAATTTGTAATGTGTCAGAATTACAAAATTTTAATAATGACAAGGGAATTGTAATGCAAACTGACAGTAGGTAGTAAGGATGGAATTGGTTGAGTACCTATTAATGCAAGACAACAAACCTGTATGTTTTGCGTCGGAAAGCTTATCAGAAGCAGAAACGGGTTATGCGTAAATTGATAAAGAGTTTTTAGGAATTTTGTTTGCGTGCAAGCGATTTCATCATTACCTATATTTATGGCAAAAAAGTAACAGTTCAAACAGATCATAAACTGTTAGGGTCCATTATGCAGAAAGAAATTAACAAAATTAATTCAAACAGGTTGCAACGCATAAGTATGAAACTATCAATCAATGTATGTTCTCGATGTAAAGTACATTCCGGGAAATAAAATGTATTATTACAGATGCCATAAGCAGAGCATGTTTGAAAGCTGATAATACTCAAGTTGATTACCTATGATTTAAACAATGTTATTCATGTGGTAAATGTGAGCGATAATTTAAAAGACAGTCTACAAGATGAGACTAAGGAAGATAGCGTATTAATAAATGTAATGAACTATTGTAAACATGGTTGGCCAAAATGAATTACTAAAGTAGAACAAAACGTCAAATTTTATTTTAATAAGAGAAATAACATTTATTAGTTTTGAGGATGGATTATTCATGAATCAGTCAATTATTGTAACGACGGTATTGCAACAGATATTCTAAATAAAGTTCATTCATCTCATTTAGGTATTTTGAAAACTAAACAACGAGCAAAATCGTTATTTTATTGGCCAGGCAATAGGCATGGACTCCGTGTCAAAGATTCGCAATAGAAATATAAAGGA
Organism: Pyrocoelia pectoralis; assembly: GCA_036250285.1. NCBI lineage: Eukaryota > Metazoa > Arthropoda > Insecta > Coleoptera > Lampyridae > Pyrocoelia > Pyrocoelia pectoralis. The sequence continues at coordinate 4,126,100 of CM070082.1, forward strand.
ACTTAAGGAACCGATGTTATATCAAAGCACAGAATAAAGATGATTTATTCTGTGTATCAAAGTATACAGTAACTTTGGTTATATCACACAATTCCAAAATTACCGTTTGAAATAATAAATTGTGATATTTAGAATACTGAATATGCAAACAAAAACTATTTAGTTGTACCTAGTAGATTATTTTTCAAAATGGGTAGAGTTGAAATGACTAAAGTTCAAAGATTCAATATAAATATCAAACGTATTAAGGTGCGTATCCACCAAGCGCGCAATACATTGTTAGTAAATATTTGCAAACTCAGTATTTGTTGGGTGGAAACAAAAACGATGTGCATTCTAAAACGTTAGCAATTGTTAGCAATGATTTGTCCGTGTTTCGAGTGATTCCGGTACATCAAAGGGATTTGTTGATAGTGCGCGCGCGGTGTGCATTTTGGTGGAGACGTGGTCGCAGTATTCTCCGGTAAAATTGTTATTTTCCAAAAGGACAAGAACCTTATTGCCAATATCTAAACAGTCACTGAAATCAAAAATAATTAAGAATTTTTCAAAATTTCTCTCCGAAAGGAACGACAAAGTGAAAGCACAATACGATAAGAGTTCGAAAGTGCGACAATATAATATGAAACCAAAGTCAGGGAGTGACCTATAGATATGGCAATGAGTGGCGTCCTGCTGCTATAGTTTGGAAAGCAGACACTCCCCGACAGGACCGCGCGAATACTTAGTGGCGTCTGTGCGCAAAAATTTTCATGGTGCCCATGAAAATTATACGAGGGTAATCCACAATCTAACCTTCGTTTATGTGTAGCGCGATAAGTAGTGGGAGTAGCACCACCATTCCAACATCAGTGTGCGCAGCGATTCTTTACACTTCGAGCTGTGCAAGGAAGAGTATCGTACAGTCACACGTTCTCAAATTCAAAGCTGAAAACAATCACTCAGCAGCTAAAATTCATCGTGAATTGTGTGCGGTGTATTGCCCAAACATTATGTGACAGTGTAGTGCGTCAATGAGTACGTTCTTTTAAAAATGGAAGAACTAACGTGGACCATGAAGCCAGGAGCGGTAGGCCATCTCTTATCGGTGATGACTTACTGAACGTATTGAATGAAACAATTCGTATAGGCCGCTGCTTCACAATCTCGGAACTTGCCGATCATTTCCCTGAAATTTCTTCGACACGAGTTAGTGACAGAACAATTAGGCTATCGCAAGTTTTGTGCACGTTAGGTATCAAAACCTCTTACTGACGACCACAAAATCAAAAGAATGGGATCTGCCATAGACTTTATTTCTCGGTACGACGGTGAAGGAGAAGAATTTTTGAAGAGGATCGTTACTGGAGATGAGACTTGGGTAGCCTATCTCAATGTGAAGACAAAACAACAGTCAATGCAATGGGGTCATACAGATTCTCCAAAGCCAAAGAAAGCCCGTCAAACTTTCTCTGCGAGGAAAATTATGGTTACGGTGTTTTGGGATACTAAGGGCATCTTGCTCGCTGATTTTGTGGAGCGTGGTACGGCAATCACTTCTGCAGTGTATTGCGAAACATTAAAAAGGCTACGACACGCAATCCAAAACAAGCGTCGTGGTCCGCTGGGATCTGGTGTTCACGACAATGCTCCCCCTCCCAGTGATTATCACCTGTTCCCATACATGAAGCGGTGGCTTGCATCTCAGGGTTTTGCCAATGACGAAGAGCTTCAAAATGCAGTGACAGAGGTTGGTTATGTTATGTTCGCAGGCGGCAGATTGTGGATTACCCTCGTAGTTAAAAAAATTGTTTGGTATTGTTAAATAAGAAGTTAAGTAGAAACTGCCACTTTCCTTATACAGGACTATGAAAACTGACAAGTTGTGACAGATCGCGAGTCGCGACGTGAATGAAATTGTTGACAAAATTGCAGCCAAGGATTCAAGGAGCTGATAGCTGCTGTTAATTAGGCAGTGTACGGGGCGCCGGTGGTGATGTGTGCCAGTAGTATAGCAATGCCGCTCCTGGACCACTTTGACCTTGAGTAACCCCAGCTCCTCGAAACCGCTTGACGCTTCTGGACCAGTTTGACCTTGATCGCTTCTGGACCAGTTTGACCTTGATTGCTTCTGGACCAATTTGTCCTTGGTATAACTGTGTCATTTCTGGGCCACTTCAAAGTCGCGACACTCTGGTGGTGACTTTTAAAAGTAAATAGAGGTTATATTCGTAATGTTGCGCTTCTGGACCAGTTTGTCCTCGATATAATTATATAATTTCTGGACCACTTCAAAGTCGCGACACTCTCGGGGTGACTTTTAAAAGTAAATAGAGGTTATTCGTAATGTGGCGCTTCTGGACCAATTTGCCCTTGATATACTCCGTAACGATTTTCATATTAACAACGTATTCTTTGTGTTAAAGTGTAGATAAAAAGTTGCTGACTCATGAACACCTGCATAAGATATCATTTCTAGGAAAGAGATGTGTGTAGAAATAACACCTAACCGGATCTGCATAATAATAAAGTATTCTTTGTGTTCAAATGTTGATAAAAATTTGCTTATTCACAATTTTAGCGTGCACGTGCAGATACCGTAACGATTTTCATATTAACAAAGTGTTCTTTGTGTGTTAAAATGTTGATAAAAATGACTTCATAATTTGTCATTTCGAGACCACTTCATGGTTACGAGACCCTGGTGGTGACTTTTGTAAATAGAGGTTATTCGTAACGTTGCGCTTCTGGACCAATTTGCCCTTGATATAATTTCTGGACCACTTGAAGGTCACGAGACCCTGGTGGTGACTTTTAAAAACATATAGAGGTTATTCGTAATGTGAGATTCCAACTCACTTCACGACGCACCCTGATGGTGACTTTTAAAAGTAAATAGAGGTCATTCGTAATATAAAACGTTTATGAATAAATCGTAATTCTCAGGCAGTCGTGCTTCGACTCATGGACAACTGCAAACTACAAACGAATTCAATTACTATATGAATATCGCCATAAAAACTGTACATGTAAACGTATTCTTGGAACTGATAACTGTATATTTAATTCTATATTTAGATCACAATTTGAGTGTAAATTGCTGACGCTGTCTTAAACGCTTATCTTCTGGGAACGGTTGTAAGGTTATTAATAACTAACCTTTCGATGCATGAAGGTTATGGATGCCATTTAAAGTTAACGCCGCTTGCCCTCTAAATTCTTATCTATTCCCGGAATATAACAATGCGCACTGTAAGTAATGGTCACCGTGGCGAGGGTGTCAAGTGAACTTGCGGATGTAAAGTTATCGATGCCCAATGTCATTGCATACCTACATTCTGGGAATTGTTTTATAATAGAACTTTATTACAGATTACAATAAGTAAAAAAGGAAATATGAAATAATAATTTTAAAACTGCACTCATACGTACATTAACAGTTTTGCATGAATACAAACGAAAATCTTCGCAAAATTAGTATGAGTTCCCCTGGCGTAAAACCATACCTACTATTGTAGGTACGTACCTATAATGCGAAAAAAAATGTACTTACTTAAATTTTAGTTCAGCTATTACAGCTGATTACAATAAGTAAAGCAAAAAGTAAATATAAAATAATTCTAAAACTGCACTCGTACGTACATTAACAGCATTGCATATCTATTTATAGATATAAATTAAATACCCATAATATTATATCAGCTTTTAAGGTAAAAATGATGCAATTGCGTTTTCTGACTGTATATTTTCATAATTAAAGCGGTAATTTTGGTGACCTATTTTAAGTTATTAGAATATTAATCAACGTATCTATTTATAACATAGAGATAAAATTCCTTTCGTTACCTATAACAATAGTTTCATTCATTGCATAAATAATTTTTACAGGAAATATTCTTATAAACGAGAATGAGAGTTTACGTGCATTTTTTATTAGTGTACATGTAAATAAAATACTCAGGATAAAATTGCGTACACTTTAAATAAACATATTTATTCTGTTATTAGGTATTAGAGGTACTTAGACAAAAATAATATCTACACAGAATATAACGAATTCCATCGGTTTTTCGTATTTGATACCTAGAGAATAACAAAAATTATCTTGAACCGAATACTTTTTTCGACGTAAGAGAGTAACGCACATGATTTTCAAATTAATATTGATTGTTACTCGAATATTTGGTATGTACGAACCTCATCCATTTTTACTAAACAATTGACTTGCAATTTAAAATATTTGCTTATTTATGTAAGGGTGCTGTTATTAACATTTCTTAGATGCGGAAAGGATGCATTATCTTACTTTGTGTGTATGAATTAAGTCTACAAGCTAAACCCTTATAAACTACAATCCCCTCCCCCTGCACCTCATCTTCAGCATCTAAAAATAGTTTGATCTTATATCGAGCTCTGAATGTCACCTTCAATTCCCCTTGGAAATTTCTTTTCGCACAATCTACAAACACATCTACTTCTCAAGGTCGTGACCTACGACTCGCGTATTCATTTAGTACCTTTTTTTGCTGACACCTGCATTTTGGCGGTTTATAAAGGGGTGTCAATAAATTTATTCTTTAGTTAGCTGAGAATAGCTGAACCTACATTTTTTGCTCCGTAGTGAAACTTTTATTGTTAAAGCTAGTGTTTGCTCTTCGGTACGTTTATACGGCGTACCTATACTTTTATTTTGCGATAACGATTCTTGAATAAACTGTCAGTGTGCAATCAACAATACTCTTCGGTACGTTTAAATTACGGTGTGTACTTTTATTTTGGGGATAAACATTCTTGAATAAACTCTCAGTGTGCATTCAACAATACTCTTCGGTACGTTTATACTACGGCGTGTAGTTTTATTTTGGGATAACGATTTCTTGAATAAATTATAGGATTACCAATGGACGCCAAGGCGTTTTCTTCTCTAACGAGTGAAGTAGTGGAGGTAACTGCCAAAATATTACCGTTATTAAAAAGTAAAGAGGAAATAATGAGACATATTTGTATATTAAGAAAGAATATTAGATTGTTAGAGAAATTCATTAGAACTAATTTAGATGATAGGAATAATAATATGTTAAAACTAGAAAGTAACTTATCTCTTTTAAAATCATTTTTGGTGAAATTAAAGCAGTTAAAGCGCGCTTCAGAGAAAACAGGGGCCGGTACCTCTCATCGTAACCGTAATTTAGTTTGGAAAACCATTGATTCCTGCTTCAACGATAGACTCCTAACCGGTGTCGTTGTTAATTTAAATACGAAAGATCCTCTAACATTTTTGAAAAACGCTTATAAGAGCTTTGCAAAAAAGGTTAATCTGATGTTGAAACAATCAATGTTAAAGGTCAATTTAGTTTTAGCATGCCATTTCATTCAACCTCAAAATCAAGTAATCGATTTAAAAACGTTTGCAACAAAGAATCAAATAATCGACGTCGGTACCGACCTTAATCAATGGTACGAAACACACGTACTTGATAAGATTCAATCAAAATTAGAGGAATTTGCGGAAAAGGATTCAGGGTGGGCACTGCATGAAATTTTACACTTAAAAGTGAATATTAACAGTTATATTCCACTGAAAGGTGGTATTTCAACGTACGTTAAAGTACCACATTTTATAGCACTCAAACACGCGGTTATTAATGTTAGAAACAATGACAATTGTTGTTTTCTGTGGGCCGTCGTATCGGCTCTATATCCCGCGCAAAACCATGTAGATAGAACTTCAAGTTATCCTCATTATAGCCAGGTTTTAAATTATGGTTCCATTCAGTTTCCCATTAAACTTAGCGACATTAAAAAATTCGAAAAGTTGAACAACCTTAAAATCAACTTATTCTGCATAAAAGGCAAAAATGTAGTGCCATTTTTATTGAGTGACAACCTAATCAGTAATAGGGAACCTATAAATTTGCTAGTTTTGTCCCGTAATGATCGTGCAACTGACGAAAGAAATGATACCCACTATCACTTTACGTGGATAAAGAATATGTCAGCATTATTTTCAAAACAGTTGTCAAAACATCGTCATAAAAATTTTATTTGTAACCGATGTCTAAATCACTTTTCCTCAAATGCTTACCTAGAAAAACACCTCATTCATTGCAACGAAATTAACAAATGTTCTACTAGGTTACCTAACGACTCTAATAAGTACTTGGAATTTAAACATTTTTCATATCAAGAAAAAGTCCCCTTTGTGCTATATGCTGATCTAGAGAGCATTTTAGAAAAATGTTTGGACAATCAAAACAGTAATACGCGAATGTGTGAGAAACACGTACCTTTCAGTGTGGCTTACTACTTGAAATGCTCGTATGATGACTCATTATCGAAATTTCGTTTGTACAGAGGTGAAGACTGTATTCAGTGGTTTGTTAAAGAACTACAAGATATAGCAAACTGGGCAAATGAGATCTTTAGTACCGTCGTCCCGATGGAACCTTTAAGTAAAGAGCAAATTGAAGCTTTTGAAAACGCCACGGTTTGTCATATTTGTAAAAAACAATTTCTACCGGATGATATAAAAGTTAGAGACCATTGTCATTTCAGTGGAAAGTTTCGAAATGCTAGCCACCAAAATTGTAACTTAAATTATAAAGATACGCATATTATACCGGTTGTTTTTCACAATTTGAGTGGATACGATTCGCACTTCATAATTCGAGAGTTGGCCTTGAACATACCCGGTGAAATATCCCTTTTGCCATTGAATAAAGAGAGATATATTTCGTTTAGTAAATCGGTAGAAAATACCAACGTAAAATTTAGATTTATCGATTCCTTTAGGTTTATGAGTAGTAGTATAGATAAGTTATCATCATATTTGGACAATGAGAAAAAAATTATCACTAAACTAAATTGTAATAATGACGATGAGTTCAATTTGTTAGTGCGCAAGGGTATCTTTCCTTATGAATATATCGACTCGTGGGATAAACTAAACGAATCTAGTTTACCTCCAAAAGATGCGTTTTACAGTCATCTTCATGATGAAGGCATTAGTGACGAAAACTACATACATGCCAACAAAGTTTGGGATACATTTAATGTACAAACGTTAGGTCAATACTCCGACCTGTATTTGAAAACAGACGTGCTTCTTTTGGCAGATATTTTCGAAAATTTCCGTCTAACATGTTTGCGTGCGTATCAGTTGGATCCTCTTCATTATTACACGGCTCCCGGTCTAGCATTCGACGCGATGCTCAAAATTACACAAGTGAAATTGGAACTATTTACCGATATTGATATGGCAATGTTTATCGAAAGGGGTATTAGGGGAGGAGTTACACAATGTTCCAACCGTTACGCCAAGGCCAATAACAAATATATGGGTCATAATAACTACGATCCTAGTGTCCAAACGTCATTTTTGATTTATTACGACGTAAACAGCCTCTATGGAAAAACAATGGGTGAATTTTTGCCATATGGTGAATTTTCTTTCGTCGACGAGCCCGATATTGAAAGCATATTAAATAATCCGGACGATTCAGACATCGGTTACATTGTAGATTGCGATTTGGACTATCCACCAGAATTGCACGAGTCTCATAGCGATCTGCCTTTGGCACCTGAACACATGATACCCCCGAGCTCAAAATCCAAATTGAAAAAGTTATTGCTTACATTGTATCCAAAGCGTAACTACGTTCTTCACTATAGGAATTTGAAAATGTATCTGGAGCAGGGATTAAGATTAGTGAAATTAAATCAAGTTTTGCGTTTCAAACAGTCACCGTGGTTAAAAAAATACATAGACTTGAATACAATGTTGAGACAAGCGTCTAAAAATGAATTCGACAAGAATTTTTTCAAATTGATGATTAATAGCGTTTTTGGGAAACTGATGGAAAATGTTCGCAAATATAAGGATGTGCGTTTAGTCACCCAGTGGGGGGGCCGCTACGGTGCCCGTTCTATGATAGCACAACCCAATTTTAATAGTTGTACAATCTTTGATAAGGATATGGTGATAATCGAAATGAATAAATTGGAAGTTTTTTTGAACAAACCTATATATGCGGGATTTTCGGTATTAGACGTTTCAAAAACCTTTTTGTACGATTTCCACTACAACTATATTCTGAAGAAATTCAAAAATAATGCAAAACTCTTGTATACAGACACGGACAGTCTTGTGTATGACTTCTCTGTACCCGACATATACGAGTGTATAAAAGAGGATATTGATAGGTTTGATACTTCAGACTATGATCCCGATAATGTATATGGAATACCATTAGTTAATAAGAAAGTTCCGGGGTTAATGAAAGACGAAAATAATGGTAAGATCATGCTAGAATTCGTCGGACTGCGTGCTAAAATGTATGCCTACTCTCTTGAGGGGAAAGTTGTAAAAAAATCTAAAGGTTCAACTTCAGCCAGTGTTAAACAAATCACTATAGAGGATTATAAAAAGGCCTTATTTGATTTCAAAATTACAAAGCGACATCAACACTTAATAAGATCGAAAAAACATTTAGTATTTACCATTAAACAGGATAAAGTGGTTCTTAATCCATATGACGATAAGAGAGTACGAAGGTTCGGATCAACTAATACTCGTCCCTGGGGGTTTAATGCTACCTAAATTGGTTTTGCTGAAGCGCGCTTTCATTTGAACGTAATTATAGTAAGTAAAACTGTACATATTTTTAGATGGTTGTACTATTATTATTATTTACTTTTTAAGATGTAGTTGTGTATTGAGTTCCAAAAATTATATTAACTATTGTAGCATGACTATAAGCGTGTAATAGGTATAGATTGTACTGAATTGACCGCTCAGATCTTCACCTTGTACAAAATGTGCATCTAGATATTATTAATAGTTTATAGGTTGAATTATTATTATTATTATTTACCTTGTAAGATGTTGAGGTGTAAAACTGTAAATATTTTTAGATGATTGTGTTATTATTATTATGTATTTACTTTTTATTGTATCGATTGTACTGAATTGACGCTCTTCAACTTGCACAAAATATACATCTAGATATTATTAACAGTCTATATAAAGATTGTTCAGCTGTTGTTTAATGATGCTAATTTTACTACAACTTTTTATCAATGCATGTAACGAGAAGAAAAGAATCAAATCTGCAATTCTGAGATGGAGTTGAGGACCCCCACCTCCGTCCGTCAACGTTGATGAGTGGACATTCTTCGTAAAATTATGAATACCAATAAGCGAAGGAATATTGTTACTTTTTTGTATGTGGTAAATAAACGATTAATTTGCTGTGTTGAGTTTTATTTATAAAAAAAAAACATGTTGATTACATTTTACATATTTGCTTATTAAACTATATTATTTTTATCGATCCAAGAGTTTTCATTCAATCCCCACCACTTGACGTACACTTTGTCGTTCTTTCGCCGAAGTACCCTTTCTACCAAATATACGTCTGGATACTTCACCTTCTGCAGCTCCTGCTCATAAAATCCTCCCAATATCGGTTTCCCCTTCATGTCTTCTAACAAATACGTTACAGGATTGGTTACTTGTAATTTCGCAATTTTAAACAATTCGCTGGACCAGTTTGATGTATATCCCTTGGCAAATATGCTTTTATATTTGCTAATTCGTACCACATCGCCGACATTGAAGCGATGTTTTTTGTCGAACAGTGCTATATGAGTATATGCGTCGAGATGTGTCTGGGCGTTCACCTCACACGGTTTCATTCCAATCGTTCGATGTTTACGATTATTGTAGTCCTCTGTTACGCTCTCGAGCATATCAATCCACACATATTTACCGCGAAGACTAAAGTTTTTGTACAAGGCACTTTTAACGGTCCTAATGACTCTTTCGCAAATGGCCGCCTTTTTCGTACTATACGTTGAATAGTGATTGATATGGTTCTGCTGCATCAACTTTTCGAAATGTTTATTGTAAAATTCCTTTCCCGCATCGGTTTGTAGATTTTTAGGCGTCCGCTCTCGAAATATAGCTTGCATAGCTTTTGTCACTTCCGGACCCGTCTTTGTCTTCAACTCTTTCGTCCATAGATATTTGGAGAAACAGTCGATAACCACCAGTATGTACTTGTAGCCTTTATTCTGTTTAGCGTAAGATGTAAATTCGGCTAAATCTGCTTGCCAAAGGTCATCGTATCCTTTAATAATGGTACGCCTGCGTGGAAAATTTTTGCGTGCGAGTTTATGTAGCTCCTTCACCACTTGCTGCTTGGACATTCTTGCTGTTGTTGTTTATTAATTCTTGTAAAGCCTCTTTGGTTGCTTTCAAATCTTCTTCTAGCACCTGCACGTAGTTACGAAGACCGTCTAAAGGTACTTGCGCCATCTGAAGGCGAAACATTAGGAAGCCTTTATTTATGGCGTCGCCGTCGTCTTCTGGATCGGCCAATTGAGTCAGACGATTTCCTTTTAGATTTAACCTCGTCTCAAGATAGTATCGCAGAGTTAGAGCATCTTGAGGTTCAACGGGGTCGGCGACATTACTCAACCTCTTATTCTCGATATTTAAGTTGTTATCGTCAATGGAGAATTGAGGTAATTGCGTCCTAATGACTTTATTCAATTGCACGCGCGTATGAGAACGTCCAAATTTATCCATGGCCATTGTAGGTATAAACTCCTCGTTGGAACGGAACGGGTATTTATAGTTTGCTTAAAAACTGTTGAGTAGGTCTCTCTATGTACCCCTCCTCGTACAGTTCCTCCACGATTGATATTATGTCGTTTCTTAGTCCCGTATTACCGGCCATTTTCTCTGCCCATAAGACTTCTAAATCGCGTATAAGTTCGGATACGTTATTCCAATACTTATAATCGGTCGATCGACCGAGTTCTTTGAATAAACCACTCCCAGTTGTTGTTGGCTGAGGACCGAATGCAGTCAACAGACGTTTAATTATCTGTGTGTATTTTTTGCTTTTACTACCCCTTAGCTGTTCGCCCGCTTCATAGGAACGTCGCGCCACATTGGTGGCATTTAAAATTTGCCTGTAATTCTCTTCGTCTTCTTCACTTATTAGGTTTCGGTCGGGTTCGTTCATGACGATGAGCTCGTAAAGACCTGCAGTACCCTTGTACCGCACTGATTTAATTATCATATCTTCCCCCTCAATGTCTATGGGCGTATTACCCATTGTCCATTTATGCGTGTCGATGTTGTAATGTATACCATAAGTAGTGTCAATCGCATTTCGGGTATCTCTTATCATCCGTTCAAAATATATACGGGGAAGTGGTGCGTATTGCTCTAAGAACGTTTCCGCGAACACATTTCCTTCTTCCTCCTTCTCCTCCTCTTCTTCTTTCTCTGTTTTTTCAGATTTAATTTCGTATTTCCGTTTAGTTTCGAACTTTTTTTGAATGTTAGACAACGGTTCGATTAGCGGTTTATATGTCTGTACAAAATCCAGTTCTTTATTGAACCGATCCGTCTTGAGACGATTGTACTTTTGCTGTATAGCTCTGCGTGCTTGAACTATACGTCGTTTTAAGTTCATTTCCTTGCCATCCATTGTTCTGTAGAACTGCTTCTAGCAGCGCTAACAAGTATGAACGGGTAATGGACAGCTAACGAACAGGTACGAACGGCTAATGAACAGGTATGAAGGGCGAATGAACGGCCAACGAACAGCTATGAATGGCTACTGAACGACTAATGAACAGGTATGAACGACTAATGAACGGCTAATGAACAGGTATGAACGGCTAATAACAGGTATGAACGGCTAATGAACGGCTAACGAACAGCTATGAACGGCTAATGAACGGATAATAAACGGAGTAATGAACAAATATAGCAGTTTGTGCAAAAATCCGTTTGAAATTAAAGCTGTTCTGATGATGATGGCCGGAGCTGATCAGTTTGCTTCCTACTGCGTTGTTGATGTACTACTAAATTTCTAGTACGTGTTTACGGTATTATATAGTTATCGAACCCTTTTCTAAAACGCCCATTATGCACGTCGGCATCCTTATTTATCACCACAAATCCATACCGATTCCTCCAACATTCGGAACACATGTCACGAAACGACTCAATGCTTATAATGGGACTGACGTGATCCTCGTAAATGTGCTTCAAGTTCAGATCGTCCTGTTCGAACAGTATAATTAAATTGGCATTGTCCCTAATCAGTTGCTTAGGGATTTTCGAGTACGTCTGGCCCAAGTAGAAACAATCGATGTCGTTATGGCGCCCCATCGAAAAGTACGATCGAATGTTATCTTGCTTTTCGCATGAGATATCGTCAAAAATAAAAACCGAATTGGGTTTTGCGAGCCTCGGTTCCATAATGTCCGCATTATCCGTGAAGGTAAAATAACCTATACTCTTCATAGGTTTCAAAATTTCCTCCAACAGTTTGTACTTATCCTGATTTAACGATTTTGAGTAGACGTACACATGTTTAAATCTGAGACCGTTAGGTTCCGTTAGTAAACTGAGCATAGCGTTAGTTTTTCCGCAGTTGGATGGACCGCATAGTATAGCGCGCACAGTATTGGGAAGCAACTGCCCATGTTTACCGCTGCCGTTAAAACCCCCTCCATTCGTGAGATCGTGATTTTGAATAGGTAATTTCTCTTGCTGAACAACTACCTTCATATTCATCTCACTAGTGTGTGTGTGTGTATGTTTCTCGTCGTCTGGTTTAAGTAAAACTACGTATATTTAACGATGCACCTTTATTTATAGAAAATTCTACAATACTTTACTACTACTATTACTAATACTACTACAAATTACAGTTTCTTTACTTCCCCTGTAAGAGGATTATATTGCACTAAGGCGTCGTGAAGAATGAGGCAATAAGCGACGATTCCAGCTTCGAACGCTTCTACCGCCTCCATTTCCAGCTTGACATCCACCGTTGAATATTTTAGCGTTTCGTTTTGCTTGGAACAGTCCATTACGAATATTGGACACGTTTTGAAATGCGAATAATCGAATAAGGCATCTTGATCCTCTTTAGCGTAATAGTCTCGTCGAAAGTTTATATAATTCTGATAGGCCGTTATGTATTTGTTGGCATTAAAATCTAAATGCATCGCTTCGTAAGGGTAACTTTCCGAATTGAGATGCAATTTTAGATTGCGGATTTTAACGTTATCGAAGTCTGCCGCTTTTGCCGCCTTTGAAAATTTCTTTCCGCGCTGAAATGCGACGATCGCCCATCGAGGCTTCTCCAGTTGAGTAGATGTTTTGATTTGCCATATGTCGGACTGTGCTTGTTTCAAAGCGGGCAATTCGTACAGTTCCCATTGGCGGAACGGCATTGTAATTGCGGCATTTGCGTTAATTCGTTCGAATAGGCCAAGTTTAGCGCTATCACTGAGCGTCACGTGCGCCACTTTCCATTGAATTTTGCTCAATGTTATTGTGGCAATCGCTTCGCCCTGATAACAATCTGCATCGCTTCTAGACCGAATCAGAATTAATTCCTGTCTCATGTTTACGATAACTTGGCGATAATCCTCCATACTACCGAATATATGCTTTAGTGGTATACACACCGCAAAATGCTTTTCCAAATCTTTAGCGTTTTTAGTGTATTCCACTTGCAGCGGTTCTTCGTTTTTCGGCGACCATCCCAAATGATGCAATCCCTTGCTCTCGTTAGACGTATACGATATGTATCCTTTTAGTGCAGATGTAATTCCTGGATTTCTACAAACATCCACCTTCTGCCCTCCCAATTCGTAGCGTATTTCTTCAAAGAGAAAAGCGGGGAAATTGTTTGTTAGACTGCACGTTTTTCCCGCATCCTCATTTTTGCGCTCTATTTTTCCTTCGATGTACAGAAAACTGTCGAATGTGGCCGTTATTAAATCTTGACTCTGTATTAGTATACGAATTTCGTCGGAGGGTCCGTAATTGGAAGATCCGTACGGGAGGTAGGTGTGAATATCTGATTTAATTATGGTTTCGTCAAAATGTACGTCTTGAAAGACGTTCAGCGAGTCGACTGCCATCTCTTTTTTCGCACGCTACTAAACCGATAGATTTCAAGAAATATTTTTCGGCAGATGTTAATTCTCCAGGTGCATCCGCCCTCGCATGCGGTTGGCGATTGATAGTACACGATTTGCCATCGTGTTTCTTATTTATAAGGAATGATGGTAGCGGGCGACCCACCTGGTTAATTCTTAATCCCATGCTCTTTCAACTCTAGGCGTACCGTAAATGGCTCGTTTTCCCCGAAATCGATGAGTTCGCCCTTCTGATCGGTCAACTTAATCGTTATATTACTAATAGTGTTTGTGTTTAGTTGCAAGTATTGAGGGTGATTGGGAGTTTTGTCTAAGCGATATCCTGGTGGGACGGAGACATCTACTTCGTACAGAACTTTCGCAGGTGTTCCGTTGCGATACGATCCTTTCACGAGATTACACTCGATGTGTATATTTGTATGTTTAACTATTTGTATATCTAGAGGGGATCTATGTAAAACGTTAGCTTCCAATATTCGCGGTTCGAATCCGAGCATACGCCCAATGGAATCCGTTTGTGTGAAATCTATAACAAATTCGCAGCTAAGCTCGCACTTGAGCGTATTGTTGTTTGCCCTCAAACTAAATTTACGCGTAGCAATGTGAGCTTTTATATACGCGCTCAGTTCTTCCAACTCGTATGCACCATGCGGAATTGTAATTGCTTTTGTGTTCACGCTATTTGACTCCTCCTTATAGTGAAACTTATCGTTCCCTTCGTGAATGTTTCTTATACTGTTACAGCCGTAAAAGCCCACCACTCCGATTACGTGCTGTTTGTCTGAAGGAAGTTCAATGGGCGGATAGAAATCGTGACTGGCAATGTTACCAACACCCTCTATACTGAATGTCGTCGACATGATGACTAATCACGATACCCCCCCTTACGCGCTATTTATGCAAAAACTTTAGACACAAGTGCCCGCAGATAATACTGCCAAATTGTTGTTCTTGCCCATAATTGTAATATATTTTACATTCGCGAAAGTAGTCTACGACCTCTCTCGGTGGTGGAATATTTCCGAAGCTATCGTAATACCAGACATCGGCATTTCGTTTCTTGTAACAGACCCAATGCGTACCGGGCCCCAGTTGACTATCTAAATTAATTATGCCGGCTTCATTCTTCCACGGCGATTTAGGCATATTATCGCGCATGAACACGTCTCTAAAATAGGGTACCGTCTTGGCATACTTTCGCAGATCCACGTCCGTCAGCGGTCTATTTGGTAATTTTCCTAATTTTTTTTTTTTGGTTCAAGTGTAATCGAATACCGCCGCCATTTTTGTAAGGTTTCAAGTATAGCACACCACCACTCTTCTTTCCTATAGCAATCGATTCCATCGTGTGATTGTGACGCGATGTTTCCTCTAACATCTTTCTCGCGTCTCGCGATGCATTAACTGCCTTAGCAATTCCAGATGCACCGCCGGCCAAAGCACCGACCGCCGATAGACCGGCGAATAGTGGTATTAGAAATGGTAAAAAACCGCCTTCTTTCGGTAAGGGTATTACTCTCGGAACGTTGACATTTCCCTTTCCACCTAAATTTTTCACAGCCAGTTTTGCGGCTGTAATAGCAGACTTTATCGATTCTTGCGTGTTTTTGCTTTTTTTCATTTTCTTAGCAACTACTCTACGCAAATTTGCTAAACTGCTGCGCTTATTGGTTCTCTCTCCACCTCTTCTCTTAACCCCCATCCCCAATTTTCTTTTCACTCTCATTATACTGCCAATAGTTAAAGCGGCTGCTCGCTCTCCCGCCGTTGCGTCTGCTGCTTTCAAACGATCCCAAGCTCTTCGTTCCAAAATGCTGTCTGCCTTATGTCTACTTTCTAAATCTTTATTATCTCTATAGCTAATATCGTGTTCTTTGCAACTAGCGTCTAAGGGGTTTATACCGGGATCACCACGTTCGAGTCTTTTAGTTAATTTAGTACCAGGACCGCAATACTGATAACCCGGAAGATGTAGTTCGAATGGAAGCTTATTAATAAGCGTATTTACCAGACCACTACCCCCACGTACTTTACTCTTCCGCTTCTGAATTAACATTGCTAGGAAATAATGCAGGATCGGGATATATAGGTTGTTGGGGAAGTGGGGGGTGTTCATCAAAGAAAACATCAAGAAATTGTTGTTAGCGTTTATTGTTATAACCTACGGTTCGTACATGTGATAGATTATATAAGAAGGTCGATAATGTAAGAGTTCCATCATACAAACTGTATTATGAGAATTTCTATCATATTTATAATTTAACCAATTTTCAAAGTCACAATAGATGTCATCGTCGTAGTCGTCTTCGCCAAACTGCATCTTACGAAAGCGTCGGTAGTTAGTTATCTGTTCGATGAGATTCTGATAGAAACTGGGAAGGTTGTACGATTCCAGTAATTCGAAGCGATAATTAATTAAGTCTTTTAGATTAAACAATTCTTCAACCTCGTTTACATTCATCGTGCAAGAACGCTTATTGTCACGTGTTATTTGCATTGTTACACTTTTTAATATTTTCTCTTGGTCTTTAACACATTCCCAGTTATAGTAAATCGAAAATTTACCGCTAAGCGATTCCGCAGTCTGGGAGCTTTCTATATCTTCCTCTTCGTTAACCTCTGACCAATCAATCCAACGTTCCATCTCTTGAGATCGGAAAAAATTCATTTCTAGATACGTTTGACATTTGAGAAGCGTCTCCCAATCTTCTCTCTCCATCACTATTGTACTGCCACATACAATTCGTAGAACTGGTGCAAGGCCATGGTGTGTACTGTATCCGATTTCAATGTATTTTGAATAATTCTCCCATAGATCATAAACGGTACAATCGATTAAACGTCCATCGAACGTAGGTTCGGATGGGGGAGCGCATGCGGTTGTGGATCCATCTCCGTTGTCATCGTCGTCGTCATTACAACAAAAGCACGAGCATTTCAAATAATTATTATTGCAACTCTTTTCTGCATCCATGTAGAGTTTTTTAAAGGAGTTCATTAGAGCAGTAGCAGCATCAACAACAACTACGGTGACGATCACTGTACAACTGATTTATTTGAAAAAATTGAGCGCATTTTTATAAGGAAATGAGGGGGGAGAGAAAGAGAGAGAACGCAAGAAAATTAACATACATTTATTTTTTAATGTTATTTACATAGTTCCTTATTGGCTATTTACAATATTCTTTTTACATAAATTTTAAATTAGTAGTTTTTCCCGCCGTTCCAGCGCTTACAATGAATACGTCATTATTCGTTAAGGATTGCTTGAAGTCTTCAAATCGATCGTCTTCCTTGAAATAATCGTAGAAGCGTAACGGTAGCACACATTTAAAATTTTCAGTCTCCACCACTACCCGCTCCCCATATTTCGTATTAATCGTATCGATACCAATTACTTTATATTTCTCCCCTACCTCCATATCCTTGACGTTTTTAAAGGATTTGCAGAATGTGCTGTCGTTTAACTTGTTAAGATCCATTTTAACTAGTTCACAAAACACTAACGGCTTCGCGCAATACATTACTTTATATATAGCCATCATACAATCCCCCACTCCTGTTATCCATAACCTTCAACCCCACCTCCATTTAGTTTTGAAAGTCACCACCAGGATGCGTCGTGACCTTGAACTGGGTTAGAATCGGCCTTACATTACGATGACCTCTATTTACTTTTAAAAGTCACCATCAGGGTGCGTCGTAACCTTGAAGTGAGTTAGAACCGGCCTTGCATTACGAATGACCTCTATTTACTTTTGAAAGTCACCATCAGGGTGCGTCGTGAAGTGAGTTAGAATCTCACATTACGAATAACCTCTATATGTTTTTAAAAGTCACCACCAGGGTCTCGTGACCTTCAAGTGGTCCAGAAATTATATAATTATATCAAGGGCAAATTGGTCCAGAAGCGCAACGTTACGAATAACCTCTATTTACAAAAGTCACCACCAGGGTCTCGTAACCATGAAGTGGTCCCGAAATGACAAATTATGAAGTCATTTTTATCAACATTTTAACACACAAAGAACACTTTGTTAATATGAAAATCGTTACGGTATCTGCACGTGCACGCTAAAATTGTGAATAAGCAAATTTTTATCAACATTTGAACACAAAGAATACTTTATTATTATGCAGATCCGGTTAGGTGTTATTTCTACACACATCTCTTTCCTAGAAATGATATCTTATGCAGGTGTTCATGAGTCAGCAACTTTTTATCTACACTTTAACACAAAGAATACGTTGTTAATATGAAAATCGTTACGGAGTATATCAAGGGCAAATTGGTCCA
Organism: Pyrocoelia pectoralis; assembly: GCA_036250285.1. NCBI lineage: Eukaryota > Metazoa > Arthropoda > Insecta > Coleoptera > Lampyridae > Pyrocoelia > Pyrocoelia pectoralis. Next base: position 4,144,356 of record CM070082.1, read on the forward strand.
GAAGCGCCACATTACGAATAACCTCTATTTACTTTTAAAAGTCACCACGAGAGTGTCGCGACTTTGAAGTGGTCCAGAAATTATATAATTATATCGAGGACAAACTGGTCCAGAAGCGCAACATTACGAATATAACCTCTATTTACTTTTAAAAGTCACCACCAGAGTGTCGCGACTTTGAAGTGGCCCAGAAATGACACAGTTATACCAAGGACAAATTGGTCCAGAAGCAATCAAGGTCAAACTGGTCCAGAAGCGATCAAGGTCAAACTGGTCCAGAAGCGTCAAGCGGTTTCGAGGAGCTGGGGTTACTCAAGGTCAAAGTGGTCCAGGAGCGGCATTGCTATACTACTTGTGCCTTCCAATTGTGTTTTGTTTGTTCTACAGGATTTTCCTGTTTAAATGCAGTTTATAATTAATTAACAAGACAAGCCTTGCAGACAGCATTCTTTTTATTAGACCTCTATAATTCATCTCATATCTCTAACATGGTTTAAATAAGTCTGCAATTTGCAATTTATTAAATAGAGATGATTAAATTTGTAAATTATCATGGGAGATTTGGAATTTTCGGTGGCCCTCGTTTATTTATCAAATTATATTGTACCGAGTACTTAGGTAAGTACGCACGGAAATTTTTACACAAATGAGAGAAAATGCGCTTAAGGGTTAACGCTAAATTAAACGCAACAACGAGAAAAGAAAATCTATTAACAATTTTTACCCACTCCAACAAACGCCAAAATGAAGTACGAAAGGGCGCTAGGAATGGCAGTAAATACAAGAGATTCCAGTATTCCAAAATTTAAATCTCGATTACATTTCCTTTAAATTATGATCACTTTGACATTAAGAAATTATCATTGTCATGGTAAAAAAGTAAAAATACTAACAATTTTTAATCACAAAGTTAGTCGTGTTGTGCACTGTGGGTGTACATGTACACAGAGCCGACAAAAAGTTTTTCTTATATTGTAGTAAAAGTCTATGACATCTTGAATAAATTTAATCTACTCTTGACGATCAAAACGGAAGTAATAAACCATTTGTTACAGAGATCAAATTATTTACTGGGGTTGAAAAACTTAAAATTTGCAATGTGTTTCTATACCCAATGGTAAATGCCTTGTGTGGGAACATTTAAATTGTAATGTGAAAACATCACAATTGTACCTAAATCTTGTTGATTTTGTGCCAGTATGTGCCAAGATCGACTGGTGGGGTTGGCTATGTTAGCGATAGAGGATGTTGGACGCGAACTGGATCGTACATCGTACATCAAAAACCATTGACGTGTTTGCTTCAGCCAAAGCACGAAAAATCTATCTATGAATTTTTCTTTTCGATAGGTACTAACGCCCGCCCTGGCTGCAGTACACCTAACAGTAACAAATCAAAATTAACAAAACGTTAGTAATTCCAATAGAAAAGCAACATGTTCGAAGGCCAACGTACCAGTTCGTAGCAGTTTTATTTTGAATACCTACTTTTATTTTCGATATGGAGTGTGTAATTAATCCATAATACATTGTGGTTAAATATTTAATAAAACTTTTTTTCTATTTGTGGGTGGGAAATTTGCTAAAATGCTTCTCATATCCACGCATGAAATACTATGAACTCTTTTTATCTCCCAAATCAAAAAGCAATGACCTTTTTCCGCTATGCTAATTATTATATTAATGATTACCTACCCATTTTTAAAAATAGGTCACAATATACTTACGAAGCATATCATAGTCGTTCAAACATGATACGATCATCGCAATAAAACGAATGCTAGCTAGTTAGAGCCGGATTCAATATTTTGGCTCCTCAAAGCCAAACAGCGCAACTTCTAGGCCTGGATCCCACTACAGCAACCATGCAGGGAAGAACTACCACATCTATATTGATAAGTAACTTGAATCCCAACCAAGTAAAATCAACTTCCGGCGGTGGAAGTCCCGCTCTGACAGATAAAACTCTTACCAAAATGCGTCAACGAAACTAACATTATACTAATTCACTAATCACTAAACTGCACACGATGGAATATTGACAAGTCTATTTAACTGTATTCCGTCGGGAGACAGTGACTAACTAGCCAATGGAATGACAGATTTCCATAGCGGAGAAAGTGACCACCGTTCGTCACAGTTGAATGGGATTTGACACGGACCGACCCTGGCCATGGAAGCGTCCATTAGATCCCAACCTGATATATCCATCTTCACGGATGAAACGGAAGTCAACTGTATTGTTTGCAGAATTGGTATGAATAAAGTGTAGTGCGAAAAAGGTTGCCATGAGAACAAAATAAACAATATAACTATTAACTAGAGCAAGTAGAAAACAATAAGACTTTTAACCTCGCTAAAGGAGATGTTGAAATAATATAAACGTGAGTATCGATTAGTTAAGCCGTCTCTCCTGCCGGCATCCTCAGACATATCTCACGAATGATGTTACGGGGTTAGACGACACTAATTATCGGGACTGAAAGTGCTTAGATTTTTGTCCATTCCAAGTTCCTAAATTTACCCTAACGAAAAAGGTATTATTTTTTAGGTAGAAAGTATAAACAAAAGTACGTCTTCAGTCTATAAATATATAGGCATCCATAAACACAATATAAAAGTTTGAATAAGTAGTAAGATAGGATATCAATATTTGTGTCAATCAATCACAAACAAAATTAAACTTAATAGCTAAATTATGAACTCGTTTCAATTTTTTTCCTTGCTTTGGCCAGTATTGCTTTCAATTCTGATGATCGAATAGTGTTATACTAAAAAAAAGAAAATATATAAAAATTATCTAGTACAATTACTAAAAGTTTTACCCCAGAAATACTTCTCTGCACAGTAATTTGTGATTCTAAACGTTTCCTTTCGATTGTACCACAAAGTATTTCTAATTGTTGAGAAGATAACCCTAACAATTGATATCCAGATGTTCCTTTAAACTTAGCACATATTTCTGGGGAAAATTTTTTTGCTTCCAACCATTCTTGGACTTCCTCAGAACTAGATTTTTGATTAATATAAATTTCAGGTGTTTGAGTAATGTCATAATTTTTCTTATTATCGCGAAACATGCTCAATACAATATTGAGTTCATCCTGCATTTTTTCACTTGTAATAGTTGTTGTAGATCTAATTGAAGGAGATCTTTTTAATGGTGGTGGTTTAGGTATATCATTAATCAGTATTGGCATATCATTCAGTTGAATAGTCTCCACGGACGGCATCGGTGGAGGAGGTGGTGGCGGTGGAGGTACCGATTGCGTATTTGTATTTTCTACGAATATTTTATTAACTAAGTACTGAAAACTCAAAAACGCTGCGCATAAGCACAAATAATTCCCAAAAAGCACATAACTAAGCACTTACTACATGAAGAAATATAGGTATTTATAGGAATGAGTTTTGGTTTTATTTTAACACCTTTCCGTTGAATCACCAAATCCTGATTTTTAGATTTCTCTAAATTCTGAACATAGTGTTGCGATTTTGACTTCTTGGGCTCCATCAATTCAAGAAAAAAAAGCGAATTCATTCCAATTTCAAAATATCGCACTAATCCGTATTTAAATACTTTCCATACCTTTCATCTCGGTTTGTACATTTTTACCTAGTGGGCATCAGTAAAACAGTAAATTGTGTCAGATACAGAAACTGTATCTAAAAGGTCGGAGAGAAATGGTTTGCACAAAAAGCTTTCGTTGCAAATAGTGACATAGCACAACTAAAGCAAACGTCATAAATACACAAAAAGTACTTGTAATAAAGAACGTTCCTTTATTTTAGTAAATTATAAACATTTAAATCGTCTGAAGTTAGTATAAAACAAGATAAATGATCTACTGTAAAAATATATAACAATACGCATTTCAATCAGGAAAATGTAATTACGATTCTTTTAAATTAAAAATTCAACTAACAATGATTGTGATTGTGTATGTGTATTTGATAACAATTAAACATTTTACAGTATAACAATATACAAATTACACGAGAAAATGTCATAAATAAAACGTTTTGTACAAGAAGCAAGACAAAAGACAACTGCACAAAATGTAAGTTTAGGTACAAATATTACAGTAAACGACTACAAAACTTAAAAATATCGAAATTCTCCTTTCTTACCAAGCCTTTCTTTTCGAACCCAATCCGCTGGAGCAGCAGAAATTGAGGGTGAACTGGGTGCATGATCTGCACCACTAGGACTTCGACCACCACTAAAACGTTCAGATGGAGAATCCTAAAAGACATACCTATTTATTTTTATGGAATTATTGCGTGTGTCTTATTATGTTTATCGTCACTCATAAGTAGGGAGGTAGGTTACAACGTACCTATCCCCGAATCGAAATTTTAAATTCAAAATGGCGACGTAGAAAAGTTAAAAATCGCACCAATGTAATCCTTATAATCCGCATTAGGTAATTAAAAATTATATTTGTCGCTCTGCTGAATCAAGTGAAATATTTTTATTGTCAAAATACAACCTATTTTTATTTTACGGGAAGTTATATGAAGCATAAAGGTCCTGAACGGATTAGGAAGTTGTGTTTCAATTATGACTATTGTAAGGTTAATTTCAAAATGCGGAAAGGGAAAGGCAAATAATGGTGTAGTGATTATTAATACATAATGACCTTTCATAATTAACGTTTTCGTTGTAACTGTGTATATGTTGTCTATATTATCTGTGGTAAAAGCAAGTAAGTTGGTGATAACAGGTACGTAACTGCATCTCAAAGCAAAAGTTCTAAAAATTTAGCACTAAACGCAGTCAGGGATGGAAGCACCTTTAAGGCGCGATTCTCACTATACGTAACGTCACCGTCACGTTACCGTTCCGTTACCAACCCAGCAAATATAAATATGTTGTAAGTAATGAACGTATTCATACTTGCCGTCACGGCTACCTTCCGTCGCGGTTCATTACTTACATACAACATATTTATATTTGCTGGGTTCGTAACGGAACGGTAACGTGACGGTGACGTTACGTATAGTGGGAATCGCGCTTAAGGGTGATAGAGAGCAATTTCGTGTTTGTGTTCCATATATACCTATTACATCACAGGACAAAATGAAGTTGAGGAAGTCGGAGCCTAAAGAGTAGGTATCGAGCGCCAACAATTACTTTACCCACGTGCGCTTCAAACTGAAAATTACACGGTATGTCCCTCTATCAATGACTACAGCAAAATTTCAGTTACATGTTTCTAAACTTGAACTATAAAACTCGTGAGCGCTTAAATTTTGTAAGCTGTATAGTATCTACGTTGAGCATATCAAGAAAAATTGCGTTTGGTAATAGTGTTTGTGATATCCAATGGTGAGTTTCTCAGTGACTGTTAATTTTCTCGCAGTACGCTTTGAACGAAATCATATGCCTTGAGGAACCCCTCAAAGAGAGATAATGGTGGCCGATCCCTATTTACCCATATAAAAGACCATATCTTGAACCTTTAACAACATAGAAGCAGCTATAACTGCAGTAACAAGTGGTGCCTATTCGGAGAGTATTTATAATATTCCAAGTACAATACAACAGAGATTGAAAAATAAAAATAATAGGTGTTAACAGCTGTTACGAATGTCAATATTTTCCGCGGTCCAGGTAAAATTATTGAAACTCTTTTATGGAGTCAAAATCTACCACGTAATCGAAGAAAGGGCTAACTAATCAGACGTCTCACGTAATAACAACGACCAATGAAGACCAATGAAACCATGAGAATGCCGTAAATGTACCTAGAAATTGCTGGACAATAAGAAGTTATGAAGATTCCACTTCGATTTAAGTGTCAAATGGCCATGAATGTGCGGATAGAAATGCACTGACAAATCACATGTACCGTGTATGGTGGATTTGGCAAAAATAATAAGTGGGCACACAAACCACGTGCTTAATGATAAAAAACATATTAGTAGAGCTTGTTCATTTCCTTGTGGCGAAAACGTTGTATGCGCAGTAGACTAAGTGGGCGGTCCTAAGATACTTACGGGCAACTGAACCCGTTTTTCTTATATTTGTATCTAATAGTTTCAAATCTTTTATTGTCTAATTGGTGATAATTTGTAAATAATTAAAAATTAAAAACATTTCGCTTTACTTATTATTACTAAGTAGAAGAAATTACCTACGCTAATGACCAGATTAGAAATGAAGGGCGGAGTTATTAGGTAAACTAACCGCCATATCTGACATTGGTTTCGCCACAAGGAAATGAACAAGCTCTACGTGACTATTGTAAATAAATGATTTACTATATTATATTGGAGTAATGGGATCATATTTACCACCAAATTTAGTTTCCAGAAAAATTATTTTTGGTTCATGGTTTATTTTTTGTTAGAATTGAATAGAGTGCATTCAAAAATACATCTATTTTTTGTTATCGATTTCTGAAAAAATACATATTACAAGAGTCAAAATACTTAGAGCCTAGAGGACCACCTCTAGTTCCTCTTACAACGAAATTTCAACTGTTTTTTCTCGGGAATAAAATGTGAAATTGGCGGAAATAACCAAAGAGAGTATTGCTTATAATTACAACAAACACTTGTAAGGAAACCTGACAATAGAATATCGTAACCAGACTGGTATGCTCTCATTTGAGTCGCATTTATATCTTGGGAATAGCAGAAACCTTTCCTTGAACAGATCAATGTGTTCAATAAATCTGAGGTTTTGATCATATTCAAGTTTTTAATTAACAGGAAAAGAAATTATAGAGGAATGGCGGGGACACCGACACCCCTTGTTTGCTTGTGAAAGAGAATTATATAATCTACCTCATATATTTGCAAGCAAAATGAGAAAGTGATCACAACTTAACCGCCACTTATCTCAGAAAGAATTCAGCTAGTGGATCTAACGCTTTTCGTCTCCTCGAATTTTTTTGCTTAATTTGTGTTTCAATCGGGATACTCAAAATTGAAATGGATTTTTTAAATAACACTGAAATATCCTTGATTCACTGCGTCTTGCTTTCGATATTGTAATTCCTTATGTGAGACACGAAAGTACGCAATATCTGCAATAAGTCATCTTCAAAAAAATGAGGATCATTCAAAAGGTTCTGACTTCAAAAGAATTAAAGGTGCTACTAGGAAAGAACTGACACAATTATCATGGTGGGGACTGCAACGAATGAGCAATACAATACCGGCGAAGAAGATATGGGATGTGAGAATACAATAGAAAAGAATCAGAGGAAGGCCCAAAACCAGCTGGAACGAGAAAACTGGGAAAATAGTTAACATTAAAGGGAAATCATGGACTGCAGCCAAGAAAATCGCACAGAATAGAAAGGACTGGATTAAATTTGGGAAAAGTAATCAGTGCAAACCGACCCGACACCCTAATGGGTAAAAGGGATTTTGATTATAATACTGTTAACTCCAGCACTGGTTTATATGAGAAAATGGGCTTATTTCGAACATGGCAAGTGGCAATAATGTGCAGAGAAAGATAATAAAAAATCAGTAGTATAGCTAGGTCGATTTAACGTAGTTGAAGATCACCCATCTTTTGGTGGCGGGCTTAGACCATATAATAATGGACTCATAATTCCCTATGTACCAAATGTGTAAAAAGCTCACCAACCTAAGCGAGAGAGCAGTATTGCGCATCATGTTCATGGTTACCCATAAGGCTACTGCAAGCCTAAGCGAGAGAGCAGTATTGTGCAGCCTTCATGGTTACCCATAAGGCTACCTGCGTTTTTAAACGTTGCGTTAGCAGTCCATTATTATATGGTCAAAGGTGGCGGGACTCTGACCGAAGATAATCACACTATTTAATTTGCGCAATAGCCTAGAGGCTAGTTTTTTGACAGCTCACTTTTATTAAATGCTATAGTTAGTGCGATTTGATTTTTAATAAATCAACTACGTTTGAAGAGTAGAAGCTCGAATATTTTTCAAAAATTTTTAATCTACACTCCACTACGGTCTCTATCTTCGGAAGTATACTTCCCGCAAGTTTTAAATCAAACGGAAAAACGGATACATCCATCGCATTCTACCTATCCTAAACTAGATCCGGGGATACGTTATGTACAACCAAAACTGTCAATTACCTGTCGCTGAGAATTTCGGTTGTAGTGAGTGTATAGTGGATTATTAAAAATATCATCATTTCTATCGGTACCGTTACCACCTAATTGATAAGGTGTAACTATTGTATGTGGCACATGGGCAATTTGTCCTCTACTATTACGTGCTTTCCACCATTTACGACTGTCATCTAAAACCTACAAAAAATTTAATGAATAGGTACCTGCTCTTTAATTAATATATAACACAAACCTCTAAAAATTCACCCCGAGCAACTGTTAACTCCTTATCATTATTTGCGGTTCGTGGATATGTTACTTGAACAATAACAGCACCTCTCGCTTGTAAATTATCCAACCAATTATCTTGGCTTCTGGTAAAACCCCTTTCTTCTGTGCCATTTCTCTCAATGGAATCAACTGAAATATCACTTCTTGTGCTAGGATCTCTTAAATTTGGAGGTATATCTGCACTTGGCTCGATCTTTTGTTCTCTCGAATCGTGATGAGGAGGATCGTTATTTCTCCCATCATAAATAAACATATTATCTTGATTTGAATCATAGTCATTATAATCACTACTATAATGTTCATTGTGAGCATCTCGATACTGTTTATTCTGCACATGTGAGTCCAGCTCATCTATTACAGGGTATTCAGGTGTCCAGCCATCCATAAACTCAGGATGGTAGGGCAAGACGGCTCCTTTCCATTGATCTCTACAAGTTAAAAATTGTTCAATAAATGTTAACCATACATGGTAGATGGATTGGTACACACACTACGTAGGATCGTTCTTAAAACAGAAACTTCCATATTTTGTGCTAATAAAGTGTCGAAATGTTTATGTAATTGAAAAGTACAATTATGAATACGATCCATACGTATTATGTGGGTGGCGCATCCTTTTTTAGTTCACCCACAACTTAATGAAATAAATAAACAGTTACCTTGGTAACAACCATGCATCACCCAAAGAATGCCATAGTTCTGTTTCTTTACTTGTGACGCAATTCATAAGTAGATTGATCGCCTCTCTTGTAAGTAGCGGTGATACCACCTTCTGTGGCAAATGTAAATCAAAATGTGTATCGTGTGAGGCTTCAACAATTAGCGCAAGTGGCGTAAATAGAAAATGGACTAATTCGGGAGCGTTTGGATCATGAATATGAGCTTTAAGTTTGGCCAATAAATTAAAAGACAATTTAAATTTTTGAAAAATATCAAAAAATTCTTTTTCCGGTGGCGGTTTCGTTCTCATCGATAACATTCCATCTCCCATATCTCGTTTTTTGCTTTTACGGTTACGCCTTCGCCGTTCTAATTCTTTAGAAGCAGCAGCGGCGTGTTGTAATCTCGCTATAAATTTTTCTATATCGTCAAAACAATGATTTAGTATAGTTACATCTCTTTCATATTTTTCACTTGTTGTTGAACTAGTGTCATCATTATTTAACGTTAATTCGGAATCAGACTCACGATATGCCTCTCGTGATGGGTTTAATATATGCTGAGGCGGTGGTTTGTTGGACGGTGGTGGAATGCTACTTTTTCGACTTCGTGTTAAAGTTTTTCCCATTCTTAACTGTTTTAAATCTTCTACCAAATCTTGAGCAGATATACTTTGGCACTGAAATTGCACACTATTGCAATAAGCGAATTAAAAAAGAATATTGGATATATACCTGAAATATATGCATTTCGGGAGGGTACGATGGGTTTGAATTTGTTACAATAAATACAAGAATATTATTGTAAATTTCCATGGGATCGTGACTCGTGAAAGCTGTTGGTTCTTGAATGGAATTGGCTGGAAATCTTTCCATTACAGTCTGAAAATTATAAATGCAGATACCAATATTAATTATGACCGAAACGATTATGTGTTGTGTGTTATTAGTGGACCAAAGAAAACAGAAATACATATTCAAACACGGAGGGCGAGAACTACAACTTCATAGTTTTCAATATAAATCCTTTTTGCCTCCAGTCTCTTTTTTACTATCTTTTTGGGTGACCTTTCAACAGTTGATTATTCGAGCTCACTTCAGAACTGTAACGACGAAAGCAGTGGGTACAGCTTAATTGGAAACATGTATTACGTGCAAAAACATTGTTTTAAGTTGGAACGATAAAAATTCAAAATTTCGAATTGGAAACAAACGTACCTAGGTATTTTATTATTAGGTAGATATACCAGCTTTTTCCAACTTCATCGGTTTGTTAAAAATTCACTAGAAACTAACTAATTAAATTATACGATGCACAATTAAGTAGTACGTCAATTAAAAACTTTCCTATTTTCAAAGCGCTTCTCTCGTTTTATTATAAAAAACAACTATTTTACATTACGCGCTTAAACAATTTATACATTAATCAATGAATTAAATTTGTAGCCCCCCCCCCCCCCCCCCCCCAATGAGAATTAGTTTAGTATTAAGTATCGTCAGGATAATTACAAATTCCAAATTTGTATTAAATATTCGCCAATAATTAGGTATGTTGTGTATTCCCCCGAAGGAAAAATTTCTCTTAGCATAAGATTATGGGAAAAGTTGCAAGTCAAAATCATTTAGGTTAAAGGTTATACAAATCCGTAGCAAAAATTAATGTTCTTACCAGATATGGTACAAGAAAACGGTAACGTTTTTATTACTATTACTTTATGGCAATACTATTGTACCTTAATTAATTCCCTCTTACGTATTTTTTCGGATTAAATCTAACATTATTTTCACTGGAAGATAACTTGTACGACTGAAATCTAAAAGTAGGTTATTCACTAGTAGGTACCTATTGACTCAGAGATTAGATTCCTTTGGGGCTTTGGTATAATCTGCAAGTGATTATTGATTTAATGGGGATTTTGTTTCACAAAGACTATACGCTTCTTTAGTTAATTATAGTCTGCATAGTAATTATTAAATGCCTCTACATTAAAAAGCACCTTGATGATTCAACATTAAAATATTTATTATCTAACAGGCAAATAATGATACCGTTAAGAATATGTTGTAAAACCACATTTTGAGAATTGAATCATTTTGTTTACCGTGCCAAACCTTAGCCTTTTAATCCACTTCTTTAGAAAAATGTGTATGTTTCTAATTTTTGTTAATATGCCATAATGTTTCCACAAGCTTGAACCAGAAAATTAAGAATAATAAAAGTGCCCCAATGTAACATATTCAGCCAATCCAAAGACTGTTCAAAACAATTCTAATTTAACAATAACGTACATTCCTTACACACCTTATACAAATATATATCTACATTTGTAATTATGTACGACTCCTTATTGTTAATTTTAAAATAGCGCTAGAAGTATGTATGCAATTTTGACCTTAAAATATGTATTGGCAAGAGGGCGGTAGTTGTTGACAGAAAGGCGGTACAATTCGCATCAACTTCTAGTTCTAAGTTTCATATATCCTTGGCAAAGAACTGTGGTTCTTTACGACCAAATACATTGATTTCTTTCACTTACGAGCTCTGTCATAAAAATCATAATTAAACACTACCTAAGTAATAATATAATTACTTATAAACGATTTTAGAATCTCCTCGCTAAATTTCACACCATATACCTACCTATGTTTATAACTGTATTGTTCACGTTTCATCTACAGCCGTTGGAAAAATTGCAACGTGCTAGCTAAACATAATTTATGCTATAATAGTATAATTGCATAATAGTTCAGCCTGCGCAGCCTATTTATCATTGTTTTCAACTCTTACGTTTTATTAAGAGAAAGTATATGGGGTGATTTAGCTTTAACGCCACAACATTAACAGGTAAACTTTAGCAATCTAACACTTACAAGGTAGATACTGTGTAATTAAAATTATAATAAAAATATATAATCATTGTTAATGAAAGATTAAAGTAAACAATTTGGTGCTCGTCGGAGTACTTTGAAAACTTAAGGGGGCGAAACACAAATTTTACTTTTCCGTTTAGTGCAGAAGCCCTATTTCATGTATTTATGAGTCTAAACATGTATAGTTATAATCAAAATGAAAACAATTGTAACCTTTTTCGGTTTGAGAACGAATGACGCATTTCCGACTCACCTTATAATTAATTTGACACCTTTTATGTGTTATGTACACACTTATAAGAATAATAATTTGTTACCAAATTGCAGAGGATAGATAAATGTAACTCATTCTCGCGAAAATATTGTTTGTTAATGGAATGTCATTCTTTTACATAAAAATCCAAACCATCGATATGATTTTAATAAATAATAAATCACTAGGTAATATAATTCGTATACCTATGTACTTAACAGAAATAGGCTCTATTGCGAATTTATGGCTGCTGCAATTATCCGCAATATTTCAAACTATAACTAATGGTATTATCGAGGGAGATAATTTCATAAATTAATTATAAAGTGCAAACCCATCATTATCGGTGTACTATGTGATACAATTTTGAGATAATGTGTACCTATGTTATAAAATTATAATGCAATTCGTTTACCCCAGATTCAAAATCCATTATTAATACCCACGAACGATCCAAACAAAGTTGCATCTTTTGCGACCAGATACCATTGGATTGTTCCAATTGTAAAAGCCTCCTCATTCCATCTGCCGGGTAGACTATTCCGTTGTCTTTCGAAACTGTGAAAGTTGCCAAATGTTCCATGAGGTAGGTTGGTTTGTCACCCCCCTCGTTAACCCTGTCATCTCTATCAATTTCTCTTTCGTCTGGAGAATATCCGTTGGAATGATATGCCATGTTATTGTAATTAATTTTTCTTTTTTCTAAATAAGTAAGAAAATAAGTGATTAACATGCACTGCGTTAACTGTATGAGATGTCATTGGTTGTCTTATCGTATTGTTTCAGATAATTTTTGATAAGCGATATATGAGTAATTAAAGGTATAGGTAGACTATCAAAAGTAATGAAGATGTCAATAGATGTCACTTTTACTTGATTAAGTACGCGAATTTTTACAAATTTTTTTCTTAAAAGTATGCGAAATGTAACTAGGTACATAATGAAACTGAGGCGCATCTTAAAATTATACGTGCGATACGATCACTCAACAAAAACCTTACAAAAATAAATGTGAAACTCGTATTTTGATTCTCCCATCGCCACACCTTTAACCATAATGGAATTTAGAGAATGTTAATAATTCGAACATGCATTTCACGTATTATCGGTACTTGTACTTTTATGGACTAAGTATTGGTTACGCATACAAATGAACAGTTGCAACGATGAACAATTGGGGATTAAATATCTATAATAATAAAGATATGTAGTTTCAAATATCACTTTGGTTTCTGTTCCAAAATTAATAGCGCAGCGCCTTTCTTTGTAATTAAGTAAAATCGAAAGACTAGTTTAGTACAAAAATTATGTAGGTGCTCACTTTATAGCAGCAACACGTATATAAAGAAACTACTAAACTAAAGCCACGGTGGCGACCACAATAATAACAATAAATAAAGGTCGCGTAAATCGCATTAATTTAATAACTAGAAAAGCAAACAAATTGTAGTAGACTTCACTGTACACTTACCCACCTAATACACTACAATATTCAACATTTTTTTAATACGATTGTTTAAAATACATCACAAAACGGTATTATATTTCACGTTTTACTTCGCATATGATGATACACAGGTGAATATTTTACCTCTCTCTACTAAACAGGTAGTGAATAATACCTGTAAGCATGCGCCGTAAAATTGACTTAACGCGGGACTTACGGAGTGTTGATGAATATTAAAATCCATTTACAATTTCTACCTGTCCATACCGTATAGCGATAAGAACAAGGTGTAGAATCATCAATAATGCAATAGTTTCCTTTTCCTGTTTCGAAAACATTTTACTAACAATATCAAAATTTTGTAAAATTTTACAATTACTAATCCATTAAAATCATGGAATTCCTAATGACAACATGACTGTTAATGTTCTTGATAATATTTAATATTATGTAGTTGAATAAATGTATTAATTGAAATTCGCATTGCCTTCAGGACGCTGGCAACAAAAGGTGCATGGTAGGTACATAGTACATATTTCACTTTCTTCTTCAAATTTTTCATTTATTGCACTGTATCCTGTATGCATCATTCATCATGTAATTCAAAACCGTATTAACAAAAATTTTTCTGAAAAAATGCAGTGAGACTGAGAGGGAACTCGCGACTTTAAATGCTGACCATATTCCCAACTTTAATGGTGCTCTTTTTGTAAAAGAAAATGTGGTGGAACGCTACAAATTTTTTTTGCAATTTTGTATTATTTATAATTGTAATGTAATTTTATCGATCTTATAATACAACACGAACACGAGGGTGTGCGGAATGTGTCCGGTAGTCGGACGATTTTTGCATTATGCTGCGTTCAGTGTTTAGGCAACCGAAATGCAAGTCGGTTAAACGGTGGTGTAATTAAGGAACTCTTGAAAATCAAATCCGATTTGCTTTGCTCAACAGCGCGATTTTATTTAGACCAACAGGTATTTAAAAAAAAATCCGTCAAAAACAGGTGGTGGAACGCCGTTCCCAAGCCTTCCATGACAAAAAGAGCACTGCTTAACGCTGACATGGCTACAACCCACAACCTACAAATTTCGATATTGACCATAACAAGTACTGATGACCACAATGCACAACGTCTATTAGGAACTCACAGCATTAGAATATAATGTCATAATATACCTATAAGTACAGCCAAAGACATTTTTGAGAGTTTTTTTGAAGAGATTGCAAAAAGTAATATCTGTATCAATATTTCAAATAACTGCCTTGAAAAATTTAGAACAAAAGCAAAAAAGAAAAGAATTAAAACGACCTATACCTATAGCAAAAATTTAAACCTTTTTGACTGCATATTTATAACGATTTTTTTTTAAATTTTGTCTATCGCTCCTCTTAGCTATCTATGTGAAGTGTGCAGTGTAAATGAACAGATTTACAAATTAAGTTAATTATAAATGTAAATTGCTTCTAATTTGGATACTATTTGGTGCTTTAGAGTAAATTGAATACGGAAATCGAATCGCATGCAACGTGGATAGGGTATCTGTACAAAAAAAATGTATGAAGATCAAACTAATGAGGAGAAATAAAACATCTCAGATAACAATGCAAAAATTCAAATGTAAGGGTATTTTATTTATAGGCATAAAAGATCATTACGGGCCAAAATTCGAATATTTAAAAAAAGAAAAATAAACGAACAGCTGTAGTTTCTACCTTTACGAGAGATGCCAGCAATTAATGTAATGGTTTTGGCAGTGACCACAGCATCAAACGTACAACTGCCAGACAAGATGAACCACATATGCGAATGAATAGGTACGCGTTACAAAGCACAATATCGTTGCGGCTTGTGCATTTGCATCGCATGGGACACACGAAATATGAAAGGGTAACTATTTAAGGAATGCTGTGGGAAAGTATTCGTTGGTACCTAATTATGAAACTCTAAGAAAGTTCCAAAATCTTTAACATTTAACTTTAGGTATGATGGATTGGAATCGTAATGCTACATCGTCACATGTGTGGTTCCACAGCCATTATAATGTATACCTAATCTTGTGATGGTTTTGGAGGCACTTATGTGGCAGTGACCAAAGCATCGAATGTAGGACTGTCAAGGATGAAGAGCTGGATATCTGAAAATCGGTACAAGTTGCAACGCACAATTGTAGCAGTTTGCACATTTCAGTAGTATCATCGAACGCAGGAAAGGCAAGAGAGATAATTATTTAATGACTGGTACGGTATGTTATTTGTAGATGTAATTATGGAAACTAAAGATATTCTGATCGGTATAAAACAAAAACCTTTTTAAAGTCACGTAGGTCAGCCATAATATTGTGTGTCGAATAACGTGAATAATCTTGTATATCAGACGTATACCTACATCGATAGTAATGTTGAGTGTGCAAGGGCCCTTGAAGAAGGGACTACTTACTGTTGTTCAGTAAAATTCGAATAAATTATTATTATTAATATCAAAGATAATTATTGAACTTGAACTTTTCTGGTTTTCCAAAAAAGTGCAAGGCTATGACCAAAAAGTAACAAATTATAAAGAAATTCGTTGGTAAGTAAGTACCTAATTATGAAAATTTAAGAAAGTTCCAAAATCTTTAACATTTAACTTTATGATGGATTGGAATCGTAAGGCTACATCGTCACATGGTCGCTTCCATAATCATTGCAATGTATATTTAAGCTTGCAAGGCTTTTGGATGCGTTCATGTGACGGGGACTAACGCATCGAATGTAGGACTGTCAAGGATGAAGAGCTGGATATCTGAAAATCGGTACAAGTTGCAACGCACAATTGTAGCAGTTTGCACATTTCAGTAGTATCGAACGCAGGAAAGGCAAGAGAGATAATTATTTAATGACTGGTACGGTATGTTATTTGTAGATGTAATTATGGAAACTAAAGATATTCTGATCGGTATAAAACAAAAACCTTTTTAAAGTCACGTAGGTCAGCCATAATATTGTGTGTCGAATAACGTGAATAATCTTGTATATCAGACGTATACCTACATCGATAGTAATGTTGAGTGTGCAAGGGCCCTTGAAGAAGGGACTACTTACTGTTGTTCAGTAAAATTCGAATAAATTATTATTATTAATATCAAAGATAATTATTGAACTTGAACTTTTCTGGTTTTCCAAAAAAGTGCAAGGCTATGACCAAAAAGTAACAAATTATAAAGAAATTCGTTGGTAAGTAAGTACCTAATTATGAAAATTTAAGAAAGTTCCAAAATCTTTAACATTTAACTTTATGATGGATTGGAATCGTAAGGCTATATCGTCACATGGTCGCTTCCATAATCATTGCAATGTATATTTAAGCTTGCAAGGCTTTTGGATCCGTTCATGTGACGGGGACCAACGCATCGAATGTAGGACTGTCAAGGATGAAGAGCTGGATATCTGAAAATCGGTACAAGTTGCAACGCACAATTGTAGCAGTTTGCACATTTCAGTAGTATCGAACGCAGGAAAGGCAAGAGAGATAATTATTTAATGACTGGTACGGTATGTTATTTGTAGATGTAATTATGGAAACTAAAGATATTCTGATCGGTATAAAACAAAAACCTTTTTAAAGTCACGTAGGTCAGCCATAATATTCTGTGTCGAATAACGTGAATAATCTTGTATATCAGACGTATACCTACATCGATAGTAATGTTGAGTGTGCAAGGGCCCTTGAAGAAGGGACTACTTACTGTTGTTCAGTAAAATTCGATAAAATTATTATTATTAATATCAAAGATAATTATTGAACTTGAACTTTTCTGGTTTTCCAAAAAAGTGTAAGGCTATGACCAAAAAAGTAACAAATTATAAAGAAATTCGTTGGTAAGTACCTAATTATGAAAATTTAAGAAAGTTCCAAAATCTTTAACATTTAACTTTATGATGGATTGGAATCGTAAGGCTATATCGTCACATGGTCGCTTCCATAATCATTGCAATGTATATTTAAGCTTGCAAGGCTTTTGGATGTGTTCATGTGACGGGGACCAACGCATCGAATGTAGGACTGTCAAGGATGAAGAGCTGGATATCTGAAAATCGGTACAAGTTGCAACGCACAATAAAATTGTAGCATTTCAGTAGTATCAAAGACCATATCGAACGCAGGAAAGGCAAGAGAGATAATTATTTAATGACTGGTACGGTGTGTTATTTGTAGATGTAATTATGGAAACTAAAAATATCAAAAAAAACCTTTTTAAAGTCACGTAGGTCGGCCATAATATTCTGTGTCGAATAACGTTAATAGGTAATCTCTTGTAGGTATATCAGACGTATACCTACATCGATACCCAGGTAACACAACGTGACGATAATAGCGACAAAACAGTCGTTTAAAGGTATATTTGTCACTAATTCGTTACAAAATCGTGTGCATAATTCTTTACTTTGAATGTCTGTAACGAATACCTACGTTACGTTAAATACGATACATTCTCGTGAAGATTTTTTTCGAAAATTCTGTCACGAAATAGTGATGACACTTCACATATTGAAAAAAACGTATTAGTACGTTACGAAAAAGTGACGAAAAAGGCGTTATATTGTCGTTAGGCTTACTACGAGAAAAGGAAGTTTAAAAACATATCTTCATTCATTCCAGTCATCTATGTCTGCGCGTCCGTGGTATAGACCAAAGCGTTCGTTTTTGATGTGTTTACCACGTTTTTTTACGTTTGTTTTAATATTTGTGCAAGCTTTTGGGATAATTTTAAAATAAGATTTATTGTGACGTGAGTATTTATAATTAAATAATTAATAATTAAAGCATAAATATAATAAACTACTCGATATTGTTCATTACTTATATTCACTCCATGTATTAATGTTATACTTATTCTAATTTCTTATACAGGGTTATTAGAAAGTATGGAGACGGCGATTTATTGTCGTTAATATTCATTTTAGGAAAAATTGAATACAAAAGTTGTTTATGTAATTTTTATCTATACTTGGGAATACTTCAACTTTTGTGATCTGCAATTGTTTCTGAGTTACCCCGTTCCGCATAATTTTTTTAAATGAGAACATATTACATTTACCTTACCATTCGATAGAGCATTTTTTGCTCTTTAAAACAGCACTAAAGAAAAATTTTTAAAATTTATTTTAATAACATTTTTTTAAAAAATACGCCGATTCAAGTATTTACATGAAGTAGGTATATGGAAGACAAAAAAAAAGTTATGAATCAAAATCTTATCACTAAAAACAAATTAATAACTAAGTAATTTAAAGTAAGTGTTCAAATTGTCCCCCATTTGTCATTTGACAATGGCTCAGTCGATTTATAAAACCACGTACCTACTTGATGTAAAATGTTATTAAAATAAATTTTAAAATTTTTTTTTCAAAAATACGCCGATTCAAGTAGGTACGTGGTTTTATAAATTTATAAATCGACTGAGCCATTGTCAAATGACAAATGGGGGACAATTTGAACACTTACTTTAAATTACTTAGTTATTAATTTGTTTTTAGTGATAAGATTTTGACTCATAACTTTTTTTTTGTCTTCCATATACCTACTTCATGTAAATACTTGAATCGGCGTATTTTTTAAAAAAATGTTATTAAAATAAATTTTAAAAAATTTGCTTTAGTGCTGTTTTAAAGAGCAAAAAATGCTCTATCGAATGGTAAGGTAAAAGTAATATGTTCTCATTTAAAAAAATTATGCGGAACGGGGTAACTCAGAAACAATTGCAGATCACAAAAGTTGAAGTATTCCCAAGTATAGATAAAAATTACATAAACAACTTTTGTATAGAACAATTTTTCCTAAAATGAATATTAACGACAATAAATCGCCGTCTCCGTACTTTCTAATAACCCTGTATGTATAGGCATTAGTTTAGTGTTGTGTATTACAAAAATGTTTTGTGTAATAAAATTTTTTGTTAATAAAGCTTATTACTGTATGTCGTCTTTAAGGTGGTGTGAGATATCACGAAATCACATACTATTTATGATTATAAAACCATACAAGGGACTTACAAAGTTTACCCAAAACTGTACTTTCCCTTGAATTATGAATTGTGAGCCTCTGACTTTCACCATGGATTTCCCTTAAATAGCATGTGAGAAAAGTATTGGAATCGAAGTTTTAAACCAAAATTGAGATTTGATTATCAAAATCGCAAGTTCGGTTTTGGAAAACGAAAACAGTTTACCCTTGTAATAAGAGAAAGTATAAGACATATCGTTTTCGTGACGTTTTTCTGTATCGCATTCGTCACGTTTCTTCCGTATCGGTTTCGTCAAGATTTTCTGTATCGTATTCGTCACGTTTCTTCCGTATCGTATTCGTCACGTCTCTTCCGTATCGTTTTCGTCAAGAGTTTCTGTATCGTACGTGTTCGTCACAAATTCAATGATTAAATTTAGCGCGGTTTGGCCACTGCCTCAGTCACGAAATCTATATAGATTCTAAAACACGATAACGTAAAGTTTGATCACAATCGTCAACGTTTCTGTCAAGATTTCGTTAAGAATTGTTACCTGGGTAGTAATTTGAGTGTACAAGGGCCCTTGAAGAAGGGACTACTTACTGTTGTTCAGTAAAATTCGATAAAATTATTATTATTAGTATGAAACTTGAACTTTTCTGGTTGTCCAAAAAAGTGTAAGTCTATGACCAAAAAAGTAACAAATTGTAAAGAAATTCGTTGGTAGGCACCTAATTATGAAAATCTAAGAGAGTTCCAAAATCTTTAACATGTAACTTTATGATGGTTTGGAGTGGCAAGGCTACATCGTCACATGCGCCGTCATAACCATTGCTTTGTATATCTAAGCTTGTGATGGTTTTGAAGGCGTTCATGTGGCAGTGACTAAAGCATCAAATGTAGGAGTAGGGCTGTGCCGTGTGCATGCATCATTCAATCATCAATTCTTAAATGTCACTATATTCAGGTGAACTGAAAGGATGTGACAAGAAAGCCTTGAGGTTTTTTTAAATGAATAATTCGAAATATGGTTACTCGGTGGGTCCAAAAGGCAAAATGACAGCCACGGTAATAATTTATATAGTATTTTGAATTATTTTCACTTCGACTAGACTAGGTTCAAAGTTAAAAAATTAGTTATTTTAATGAAAACTGCAATGGTGATGAACTGATGAGTGAATGTTAACTATTGTTATTTTTATAAGGGAGGATGTCTAGCTTCTTTATTTAAAAACTACTTGTAAAGTAGGGTCGCCTATCATTATTATTTAGAAAACTTACTTGTTGTAAAATACCATCTATTTTAGGTTGATATAATTTTTGGACAAGTAGGTAATAAGACTCATTCTTGTATACTAAATCTGTAATTTAATGTAGAGGTATAAACACAATAATGTTGGAAGATATACAAGATAGGATTCATTATAAAAATCTATTTGAATTTTTGTATTATTGCCTAAATGAATGTAATTTATATTCACTATAGGTACATAAAAACTTGAATATTGTAAGTTAAGTTATCATCGGTGCTCCTAATTATTTATATAACATTATTTTATACAAATAATTACTTAAATGCATTATTCTAAATGACATTAAAATGACTGAATAAGGCAAAACCTTTTACCCAAGAGTTTTTGTTATTAAAGTGTCCTGTGCAAGTTTCTATTAGGTATAACTAAAATATATTTTGTTAATTATTATAATTAATACTTATATAACGCTCGATTTTAATATGTGTACGAAACTGTATGAAGTGCAGACCTTCATTCAGTAACACGAAGTTTAAACCTGTATAACATTTTCTTAACAGCTAGATATGAAAGTATGCAGATTAAACCTGTATGTCAGTTCTTGTCATACAGTACCTAATATGTATTTCGAACCTACATATTTGCATATCCCAAAGTCTGAACTACATATGTCAAGTACGTACATTAATACTGAATCTTTAATATTACATTTTTAGCCAAAGTCCCAAATTAAAGAGCAACAATAACAATATATAAATCCTTATAAACTTTGGTAACCCCAGAATGCAGATTTACAAAATTGTTTTAGCCGTTACCATAAAACGTAAAAATTTCATGTTCACTACCTTTATTTTAATACAACCGTATTACAACAAGTGTGTTCGTAAAATTTGTAAAGTACTTTAAGAAGTTAACACATTAGTTGGAAAAACTACACCACCCTGTATAAGCATTGATTATCATATGTACTCACAAAATTTAAGCATAAGAAATCTAATACTGAGCAAGAAGTCTACATCAGTACAATATTTAACAATTTAAAAAATTAGTTTGATATCTTATGCATTTAAAGTTTTGTAGACAACTTTTGTGGTCAGTAGGTAATGTATGAATAAATAACTGTCATTTATACTTTGATAGATTTTAAGGAATGAGATAAGAGTTTAAAAAACTACCACACTGTAAAATTGTTACTATATATAGTTATTAATTAAAAACGTTAATTAGAAGAAAGCATATCTGCTTAAAACAAGAACAGTTATTCATTCAAATCTAATTCTAATTCAAATTTCTCTGCGAATAAGAATGCAACATGAAGAGTTGGCGAAATATCACAATTAATAAATAAAACAATATGAAAACTCATTTTCTAACCAGTTTTGTATGTAAGTAGTGTTAGAATAGTAATATTGAAGTAACTGCAGATGTAGGCCTTAAAAAATTACGACTTTCGATGTAAGGTACTTATCAGTTCCTGAAAACAGCAGTAAACTTTACATCAGATACCTTAACATCATCACAATAAGTATTTTTTTCTTAGCAACTATGATTTATGATTCTTCTGCTTCTTCTCGAAACAAGTATGTAGACCAATATATAACATTAAATAACGCAAATACTAAGGGAAATGTGATCCTCGAAATTACGTCGATTCGTTTAGATCTTGTAGGAAATTTAGACAACCAAGAACGACAGCAATTAGGTCTTGCAGGTTGCATGTGTATTTCACATTGACGAACTTTTTCCATACTCAGTGGATCACCAGGGTGTCGTACCAATGGCTTCTGAAATAAGATTTTTTACATAATTGTTTTATAAATTGGCCAGATAATCTGCAGCTTTGAATTTAGTATTCTAATGTGAAATTAAAAGAAATTGCTTTCAACTCACATCTTGACAATGAGTTCCAGAGTGAGTGACATCGATATATCTGACAAATGAAACAAACTGGTTGAATGACAGAACAACATATTGAATTCGGTCTATTTTTAATATTAATGTTGTTAGTCATGTCTGGAGGTATTTTACACCATAGGATGGGGATTGGAACTCGATACCCACCAAGTGCAGTTTAGTGATATACAAGTACATCCACAATTATTATTATTATTATTATTATTATTTATCTTTCATTTTTAGTGGTATTTAACGTAACCCTGGTGAACTAGCTCCAGGATCAAAGTCAAGTAATGATTATTATCATTATTATGTTTTTCTTCCTCTTGGCATAAGCCAGTATCATCTACATTTACAGGCCATGGCCAAGTAAATACATAGTGTAGTGTACCTAAGCGAAGTGCAGTGTTAAGTTTGTTGAGGGTTGGAGTTATTTTCTTTATCATTTGTTGCTGGAGGATCGTTGATTATATATTTCCTGTAGTTTTTAGTATTGATGATCTGGTCTTGAATACCTATTATAAATCCTTCTGTCTCCGGAAATAAACTGCCTATTTTCAGTCATTTATTAGATGCTATTTTGTTAAAAATCATTATTATTATTATTATTATATACAGGGTGTGTATAAATTGACGGAAAAGCTACACGCTGCGACATTCTTCGTTCAATTCTGAATCGAAAATCTTAATGGTAAAATGTTGTATCATGCTTCATACGTCTTCACGAGGTTCTCCAAGTTAGGACTTTTGGTCTATAAATAAGTGTTAATTTCGATATCTGTTTGTAGAGCTAGCTGCACTTAAGAATAATGAAGGAATTTTGATAATTTTGTTTCGTTAACGATTCCTCTTTTGGCTTCAAAGTTTGTTTTTAACATTTCTTTATTAACGTATTTTTACCGAAAACACATTTGGCAATGTTGTAGAACAAAATTTCCATTCTAATGCGATTTCAAAAGATCATAAGTATCATAGCAACGGTAGGTATTACAGTCGTATGCTGGTTTAGAGTGTTGCCAAATGTATGTTTCTTTTAAGTGGCTCCTGAAGACATACGAAGCATAATAGAGCAATTTAACATTAGGATTTTCGATTCAGAATTGAATGAAGAATGTCGCAGCGTGTAGCTTTTCCGCAATTTATACACACCCTGTATTTACATATTTTATATTTTATTTATATATTTTATATATATATTTATATATTCCTTAAGCATAAATTTAAAACACTCGTCATCAATATAATATTAATGATGTGTATCACTGTAAACAATAGAAACCAGTTGATGAGCCTTACAAACTCGACTGGACTACCTACCACTGTAAAATTATGGAAAAACGATTGAGATAAATGAAAGAAGTACCTATAATACCTAATTGTAACTTGAAATTGAAATATAACAAGTAACAACTGAATGAAACAGTTCATTGCCAGTTACCAAATGGGAAAATGGGTAGACTACCATCAAAATATTTTACGTGGTTATAATTGGTTGCCTAAGCTACTGGTGCAACACAATCGAGTAAATATGAGCGACAATAAAACCGAAGTATTTATATTTCCTTTGTAAAAGAACTATTCATGCTATTTCAACTAAAT
Source organism: Pyrocoelia pectoralis (assembly GCA_036250285.1). NCBI lineage: Eukaryota > Metazoa > Arthropoda > Insecta > Coleoptera > Lampyridae > Pyrocoelia > Pyrocoelia pectoralis. Next base: position 4,168,672 of record CM070082.1, read on the forward strand.
TTTTTAAAAGAGTACAAAATCACCGACATTATGAGTGTATAAAATGTCGTGAGTAGGTAAATGACAAAAACGTTCCAAATGAAGATTTATAATTATTGTTTGTTTTCTCGATTATGTAATATTTTTAATTTATAAGCAATGTTGGAAATCCTTGTAAAATAGAAAAACATTTTAAACATTACATAAAGGACATTAGGTTTGAAATAATTGCTAATTTTTGTTATACGAATAACGAAAGCCTTGAATCAAATGAATTTTCAATTCACTTACTCTAACACATACCTATGTACTTATGTCGATTCAGAGCTTCAGTGTTCCATTTTAATTACTTATTACAGGCGTGTTGTTTGGTAGTAAACAACAAGCAAAAGTTTTCGATTTATTTGACGTAATAAGTGACCTTTCATCAATTACTCCAAATGTACCTACCTACACTTCTATTTTGGTTTTTAAATAACTGTCGAAAACGGCACTTCTCGCTTGCTTTTGGTTTTAGTTTTAGTTCGCGAGTGATTTTACCATTTGGTATACCATCAAAAACAGAATGCCTACGTATCTGTAGCTGTGCAACTCCCGTACGTAGTAAAACACGAAAAAGAAACAAGGAGATTTAAGTAGTTAGGTATCGTAGTTGAAATGAAAGGATAGTTTGGAGCGTTATTACCAAATATTAAGGTAATATTTGAATAAAACAAGGGTATACATACCATGGCGAAGGTAGCATTGCTGTCACTATCCATTAAATCTGAAGTAGCGTCCATGGAAGCGGCGTGTTCCAATTCGCATTGTCGTCTTTGCTTCTTCATGTTTTCTCGATGCATGTCTGATCGAGATGCGTAGTTGACTAACGCAAATTCCAGTAAAGCACCAAATACAAAGGTCAAACACACTCCAGTCCAAACGTCGATTGCTTTAGTATACGATACAGGAGGAAGGGAAGCATTAATTCCCGACGTCTGCGTTGCCATGGTAAGTAAAGTCGTTACACCTACACGTGGAAATGTTTTAATTGTGCAAGCTTCTAATGATAAACGTACCTAATGAAACACGAGCTGGAACAGCTCCTTGGTCAAGCCAAAAAGATACCCACGAAACTATAACTAACATACAACATGGGATATAAATTTGAATGAGGTAATAACTAAATTCGCGTTTAAATAATAAGTCAACCTTTAGGCAGCTATACTCCCCTAAAAATAGAATGAAACAAGAAATCTTAATAATGAATATTGTTGAATTGGACGTGTTCGTACCGGTGTTAGTTTTGCTATTGCAGTAATCCGTAAGAAATTTTTCTAGAGTGAACCTCGGTAAATGTAAATTTTTTACAACCTGCACGGGATCTATTTCTTTCCATAAAAATACTAAATCAGCCGTAGTCCAACCATCTAAAATGCGAATGTGTAAAAAATGTATTTAGGAGATCTGGACATCGCCATATTCAGAAAGTACTAAGTAATGGTCTTTAGCTTTATAAAGTACCTACTTCGACAAAAATAGACTTTATCAACACTTACATGCTAGACGGCCCTTATGTTACATACAATTAAGTGCCTTTTCAGTTTATATAGCTTCCTCGTGTTTTTCTTTAATTCCAATAGTGGTCTAAAAAAGAATCATTGGTTATTTACTGAAACAAAAACATGTTTTGGCACTTCCATCGTATTTTTATTTTGTAACGAACCCATAGCAAATATCGATAGTTATAAAAAGGAAGGAAAAACTTTTCGTCTTAAAGCAACTTAAACCTTAATATGTAAGTAGCCTGCTTAAAAACGTTAGGAATGATACAGGCCGAATCGTTCAGTTTCATACTAATAAGAAATATAAAGTATAAAGTAAAAACATGCTTATTTACCTTTAGGTACGTACTGTCGTTATATTAGAAACTAAAATCCGAGGTCTAATTTAATTTTGCTCGATAACTACATGCACTATAGACATGGATCGCTAATTAAAACTATTCGCTAAGATTCTAATGTCAGTTACTTCAGTACTTTTTAAAGTTATGTCCAGTTCTTAGTAGGTAGGATAATTCAGTATTATAACTTTGCAGCCGCTGTACTTACAGCTAGCCATTCTTAAGGAACAAATCTGACGATCTAGTGGATAAAGTTTCAGATTCATAGGGCATGAGAGCGTAAGTGATATTCTGAAAAATGAACGTTCGTAGCAAGTTTGATGAGGAATGACGAATATGAAAATACCTTATACTGTACAGCACGGACCCATCTGGATATATACGGATGTAGACATTCGGCATAATGATATCGTGAAAATGTCCCTCCTTTTCGTTAGAGAAAAACAGGTCGGGCATCCAAACACGACTGGCTTCAGTGAGTGTCAGGTACTTGAGCCGCTCTCCGTAATCGTTGAATTTTAATCGTTCGTCCAGCCACTGCTCACGGAAAGTAAGTTGAACGCTGTACTCCTGGAATAGCCAAGGCAATGAAGGGACGGTCGGCGATCTCGAAAACAACCATGCTAGTGGCACATGCAAGCTAGGCAAGCGGCACAAACACACATGCAGCTCACACCGCGTGTTATCTGCAGGGCTGCAGCGCCACACTGCATGCTCGCGCTGGTGCTGGTGCCCTCATTGCAACATCGCCACTCGGCCTTGTGCAAGTGAACGCAACCGAGTAAGTATTAAGTATACACATCCATCCAATACTTGACATGACTGGCAGACCGCGCACTCACCATTTTATAATCGTCTATTTTGCTGATAGATCGCAGAAAGAAGTTGATGTATACAATGGTCGGGCCGTCTCCTACATTGTGTGAACAAAACAAACAGTATTACTCAGTTAGTAGATACAGTCTCGGCTGCGGGGCACGGCGCCAATCACATCTCGCATTGGCCACTTCCGCATGCAAGCACGCGGCTGTCGATGCGCCGCCCCACTAGACACCGAAAGCACACGCACGCCGTCCCGCCCCACAGGAGATGAGTGATGAGCTATACTACCAGATAAAGTACCAATCAACACTACACACACACTAGTCAAACCATCATTCTCCGCTGCCAAGAGCCACTTACCATAGTTACATCATCTATCTTTGAGATACTTCGGATAAATATGTTGACATGGACAACAGCGGGACCATCTGACAGGTGAAAAGAAAATGGCATCAATTAGTGGACATCGTCACCGGCGATGCGGATGCAATGAAGCACCGGCACCAGTGCCACTGGCGGTGAGCAGCGACTACCTAGTGCCCACTCAGGAAAGGCATTCAGCAATCAAACGCTATCAACCTACGAAGCTAAACTGGTGTCGGCGAGCAACGGAGGAATATAGCCCCGCTACTCGCCGCCGCCCCATGCTGGCTCGTGTAGCACCTCTACCCTACCCTACTGCATGGTGTGGCCTTCGGTCCACTTACCATCTTGATGTCACTAATTGTAGCAATGCTGCGGACAAACAGGTTTACTCGGACAATGGCTGGCCCATCTGTAGTGATGGACAATATGTTACATTGAATATAATGTACACCAAGCAACGACAAAAAGACAGAACCCTCCTTTTTGACCATCTCACCTAGACAAGACACAAAACAACTCACCAAAAATACACTCACCTGTACCGTTTACACCGGAAGGACGAATCCGTGCATCGTATCGACCAGGTCCCAAAATTTGATCAAGAATTTCCTTCTCCTTTTCACGAAAGTTTAGTTTGGGATTGCTGCACCTATTAATAAAATCGATTAATGCATTAAACCGAAAGTAGTCTCTGAATACTCACAAAACCACGTGTATGACTTCAACGATTATCATAAATAAGGTACGGTTGTTCATCGTGAGTGTTATCCTAAACACGCTGTAGCATTAAATAAACTCTTGGGCCATTCTCCACTTCCTTTCCTCATTTATTCATATTACAAATTTTCGCTCACCACATACGTAAAAACGGAGACGACATCGGTGATACTCTCACTTACACGTCTCACAGTTGAATAACGCGACAAGGGACGCTGTATTGATCGCTATATCTTGAATCTCGCGCAACTATCGCGCTTCTTTTTGACTCGTGCACACAAACTAAGCGCATACGTTTTTGGCCCGGGAAGAACGTCACAAAGTACATTAACTTTTTCAACGTTCCGACGTAAATTTAGCTTCATCATCTAACGGGGTGCGTTGCCATTAAAAATTAGCGTTCCCTCTTCTCTCAAAAGCAACAACGTTAGAAAAGAAGTAATACAATGTTCGACTATCGATCCAATACCAAAGTAGTGCTAAAAATAGAAATAAAACACAAAAGCCATCATACTGGGTGTTAATAATTTAATATACTCTGCATCTATGTCACCACTACGTCACTAATTCTATTCCATCATTATGTTTTATTTTTATACCTAGGTACCCTAACCTGTTTTTAAAAACTATAAAATGATACTTTGAAGCTTTTTAAATTAACACTCACAAACGTCTATCCCAGGTGTTTGTATAAAACTCTTTGCAACGGCGTATCTAAAAATTTTGTTTCGGGGGGGGGGGGGGGGGGGTTAAAAATGCACAAATTTTTTAATTAGGTACTGTTCAAATTTAAAAAACATCTTTACCAAGTAAGCCTTTCCTTTGTCCGATTATAATAGGTAATATTTATTATACTAACGTAACTTTGGTGGGGGGCGGGGGGGGATTACCCCATTACCCCCCCCTTAAATACGAGCTTTGGTTCTTTGCAATGTATAATAGTACCTACATTTGAAAGGCAATCTAAAAGATAGAGAAGATAATTAAAATCTAAATTCTAAACATTATTGGATAATAATCAGACCACCTTTCTCACTCACGCTACAATGAATCACAGAATTGTGTTTTACAGTCACTGAACTTGGAGATGACCAAATCACAAACTTCTTGTCTGAAAGTAGTACCTACATGGTACATGGTATTTGACCAACACGTTCTTCTGACCATGCACTACCCACTTCCTATTAAATTTGTGTTATGACTTATGAGTTATGACAATTGAAATCTTAATTTCGTGTACTCTTCTAAGAAAAATGAACCTGAAGTTTGAATTCACTACGAGGATCGTTTTATCTTTTAGTGAAAAACGGATTGGGATTTCAAGGTCTATAAACTATAAACTATAAAACTATAAAACGGAAAATTCACGTTGCAATTAGTGAAAGGGGTGGGAGTGGATTTTACTCCGCTAAGCGTTGTAAACAATGAAATAGAAAGCTCATGACTGTCTATCTAAAAATATCTGAAAGAGTTTTAGTATCAGATTATACTCTTGTATTAAAATGTACAAAATCGTTGCTAATCGTGCACGTTCATGTAGACACTCAGACTTTTTCATAAGGTGTTTTCACTGTTTTTCGTCAAAGGATTACTCGAGTGCTACTTTTTAGTTTTCAGGCATTTTTTGGGAGGACCAGCTTTTCGGTAATAATCGTCTTCTGTTTTGCCTACAAAATTGTAATGTCGAAAACATGTAGCAGTCTCGATAGAAACCAAAATAGGTATATTAAAAGTTAAGAAAACAACCAAAATTGCACTTAATCTGAGCAGATGATAGCGCAAGCAAGCATTTACAACGTGACATTTATAGGTATATAATTCAGTCCCTAAGTTATGAAATGAATAGGTACGATATATGAATGAAATTGTTCAATGATTTGATGGGTATTATGGAAAATAGCACTGCTCTCGGTATTACCTACATTTATTTTATTGACAGCGTCGGTTTTAGTTTTTAACGTTTGTATGGTATCGGTGTATTTTAAAAAAGCTATTGAATGAGTAAACTCTTTAAAATATTTATTCAGAACTAGTATTTGAATGCAGCTTTAAAGCAATGTTCATTCACTGCTAAAGTAGAGAGAGCATTGAATGAATAAGCTTTGTAGCTGCGCTGATTCATGCACGTGCAGTGAAATGCTACTACGTACTACCAAAGACCATTATTATATGGTCTTTGCTACTACCAAAGATTATATAATGGGTAGTCTTTGCTACTACCTACTTAGAGTTTGCATTCGCTAAGATAGACATCCTTCAAAGACAAATAAATAAGTAGGTATAATCCGCATACCTACATTGTTCGTTTATGAGTTACGTAAATTATAAAGTAGAAGTAGACCTCTCATTATCATAAGATAGGTATTGTACGCCCTATAACGTAGCGTTACATACTAAAATTCAAATGAACTGCCTTTGGTCCCAAAAAATGTGCCCCAAGTTATTCATTCTCAGAAACGTAACTGTGTTCTAAAACAAATCAAGTGTATCACAAAAACATAAAAAACAATTGACGCCAGGATTAGAAAAGGAATCTATAAATTGTTCTTTGTAATTCTTTTTCTGATGATAGATTGTTCCTTATACCCTTAGGTATATAAACAAGGCTTATACTTAAGCGAAAAGAAAGTGACAGATAACTGACAAGTAGTCTGTTACTTGGATTTTGTTTAGAATCTCTATAAAGTAACTTTGATGTTGTATTTACCCTTAATTTTATATCAAACCTCCAGAAGTGAACTAACACAATATGTCTGTGCGACTTACAACCTTCACTTAAAATTTGTTTTTTATTGTGTAGGGCAGGCATATCAAACACGCGGCCGGCGATCTGTAGATCGTTTTCCTAAAATGTTATCGTTTGTTACGCGTAGCTAGGTATACTGGCTATGTTCGGAAGCACTTACATACATATTTATGTGAGCAACTATTTTCTTTAATGAAAAATAACAAAAATTCAGAAAGGTCAAGATTAAAGATTAAATATAGAATATTTATAGTTTCAGCGTAAAAAATAACTTGAAATATAAAATGTCTATGTATGTAATAATAATATACAATAAAATGTAAAATATTTTTAGTTTAGTTAAAAAAACATTCCAATAAATGCATTCTAACAATCGTATTTTATTATGCGGCCCCCAACTTAGAACAAAATAGATCATGTGGCCTGCAATATCATATGACTTTGACATGCTTGGTGTAGCCGTGTAGGGTAACATTTTATTGAGATGTCCACTTCAAATTACCAGATCTGTGGCGACACAAAGAAAATGTTTGAACTCATTTATGAGGACCTTTTGGCTTCGATCCCAGTTGAGAATGAAGAATGAATACAGATTTGTTCGCGACCACAGTGTCACTGTGTAACTGATCCTAATTTTATATGTACCTACGGTGTACGGTGAAACCGACAGAAGCGTAATTGAGAATAACCATAAAAATATTGATAAAGTAGAATAGAACCACAGATAAATTACTTATCTGTGATAGAACTAGAACTGTGCAATGCCGGCAGGGGTAGCAATACATGCACGACCAAAATTACTCCGCCCTATTTGTTTCAGCCATAATTAAGTTTTTTTGTTTTTATTGCATATTATAAAAAAATGCAATTTATTTTATTTTAAAAAATGTAGTTACACCAAAGATTTTCATTGAAAACCAATAAATGGTTGTGATCGAAATGTTAAACATAAAAAAACTTACCTGACAGCATCTCTTATCTCTTGGTTAACATACAAAATATGCAAAATTGACTTATGGATTTCTCAAATGTAGAGAGAAGCTTTTCTCTATTCTAAACTTTTTGCAAGAAAATGAAGTTATAACTTTACTAAATTCTCCACGGTGTTCCTTCAAAGCAAAATAGACCTATCTAATGTAACATTTTATTCTTAGACTCAATTGTTGCACAACTCTACAGAGAAGGTTTGGTATAATAATCGGTTACGAAACATTTATCTGCCAAAACCTACTTATTATTGTCAAAAATTACGCAATTGTTCGCTTTTTTTTCGACTTTGCCACTATCTTCTCGGTTTATAAAATCGAAGGGCTTACACAATTTCGCTCTCTTCCTTTTACTCTCGCAAATCTTGTTTTGTTCAATCTCGCTTAGAACCTTTATTTCTCATTCCTCGTAGAACTTTGATTGCTTTGCTAACCTTGTATACGTTGCTCGGTCTTGACAGTCTTGTATTCTTAATTCGGGGAATCTATCAAAGTGAGTGTGGACGTTAAGACCTTCCATGAAAAGAACTCGACGTTATTATTTCATTGTGGTTATAAAGCGATCACTGAAGGCGCGCCTGAAATGTATTAGTTCTTAGCATAATAGAAGAGGGATAGTAGAACAACCTGTTCGCGCCAATTTTTTTGCCAGTGAAAATAATGTACAGAATGTGCTGCCGTTTGAGGAGAGTAGCGTAATGTAAATGGAGGAGAGTAGCGTAATTTTGTAAACGTACTTATCGTTTTCGTTATTGCCGGCTTTTGCCTCGACGTAATGAATGCATTGTTTGCGTAATGAAAGATTTTATTTTTATAATACCACAAATAATTTATCTGCAATAATACGTATGTTTTAAGTTATTACATCCGGCGCATGATTGCACATTTTGTCACCAGTTTAATTTTTATTTATGCACCTTACTGTCCTTACTTAACCACAACGACCTAACCAATCGAATTCAATTCAAATCATAGCCAGGTGAATTTAAAAGAAAAGACCCGAAAAATATGGAAAATTTAAAAAAATGTAATTATCTCGGTAGTAGAAGCCGATTGAGATGTAAAGAATCTGTCACGTGATGTCTACAAGGAATGAAAATTAAAATACATAGTCAGCTTATTATTTCCGCTCAAAGGTGCAATTGCACTTAATTGCATTTAGAACTATTCAATCTTTATGTTTGTACAATTTTTAATGATATTTTAAGTTGTACAGCTACATATTTATTAGTTTCTTACAGAGTAAAGATCACGTGACAGGTTCTTTACATCCCAATCGGCTTCTACTACAAAACCTAAGAAATACCTACAGGATGATGCAAGAAACACAAACGTTTAAATTCATAACTACCACCACAGATGAATCACATATTTATACAAAAAAATATAATAAGGAATTTATACCCTTATTTACATTTAAATGAGTACAATTACCTCTGTAACGAGGTGGAATTACTTCGGAATATACGAGGGTTATCCGTAAAATAAGATCTACAATTTTTTTTCAAAGATAAACACGTCTATTTGCTTGGATCACTACATTGTTGGAAAGCCCCTTCCTATCGCAAAAGACAGTCGCCATCGCTTTTCCGGCAGACAATGTTTGTTTAAACCTTCGCGGCTTCGGCGATCCTGAATGCTGCCACTGACGGGACTGTTCTTTTGTTTCTGGTGTCGTACAATGTACAATGGACTCAGATTTCGCCGCCAGTGACAATTGAATTCACAGGCCGCTTGTCGTTACCGTTTCTGATCTTATGAGGACCAATCTTGTGATAATGATAATGTTCTGTCACAATCTTGTCAATAGTGGTCTTTCTGACATCAAGGATAAATTCGCACTCGTCTATTTTCTATTCTCCACTTTTTGATCACTGACGGACAATTTGTAAATCACGAAAAAATGTTGGAGGAAAAAAAATCAAAAAATATCGTTTTTCTCTCCCTTTCCGCCCCAAAAAAGGGGTTGCAGTTGGGAGTGAAAAAAGCGCAATAAAAAATAGGTGTTCCTATTTAAGTTTTCAAAACTCACCCCCGCTCCACCCGACAGAGGGGTGAGGGTGATGTGTATTGTGTACGTATCATGACGTTTCATAAAATGAAGGAAGCGTGTTTTTTACTTTTTGTAATTGGGTGTGTCGTTCAGTGGCGTACCTAGAATTTTTGCCGCCCGGGGCGGTCTCCAATTTGCCGACCCTTTCTAAGTCAATCAAATGGTGGTTTTTATAAATTAATAAACATAAATGAATAGTTGCATTTAATACGAACTGTACGTAGGGAACTTTTTTACCATTGCATGCAATATTTAAATTAGGCAGTAATAAAGAAAGCCGCATGAGGCATAAATGCAAGATACTTTTTAAAGGCCACAAGAAACTTACGGAGGCCGAAGGTTCCCCGCCTATGAGACAAAACCTAATTTTCAAAAAAAAATTACCATTAAATATTTTTTATTTTATATTTATAAATGCCTGCGTACATTCCAAGCACCAACATAAACAAAATGCCGTTCGGGCAGCGAGAGTTGGCCACTGCCGCCCGGTGCGGACCGCACCCCCCTAGGTACGCCGATCAGATCAAAAAATTTACCAGAGATTTGGAATCAGTAAAGAATTTCCTATAAGATGACACCACTTCCAGCTTTCTAAACCCTCTAACATCGACCAACGCAATTGAACAATTCCGATCCGGTTCGCAATTAGCACTATCAGCAAGTTCCATTAATGTTGTTGTAACATATGCGCGGAAGGAGTATTTAAATTCTTGTGCACTCCAGTTTCTATTACATCCTCCTCTTTCCCTCATTGTCGAAAAGAAATGTTCGAGACTGTTCTGGTTTAGGCCGGCCGCACATGAACGCAGCACAGCACAGCACAGCGTAGCACAGCGCAGCAGAGGATTTTGTAACACATGGAAGTAAAGCAAACACCGCATATTGCACGCAGCCGAGACGTAGTACCGGCAGAGGATTATTTTTTTCCTCTGCTTGCCTGCGTCCTCTGTAAACTGTCGGGCTCCGAGATATTTTATGTGTAGTACCTTATATAAGCGTATGTATTTCAACAATCTGCTCCTGGTTTAAACGAAAATACATTTTTCTTCGACTATTATTTAGTCCCTTTAAAAGGAGAAACTCCCCATGGGTATTCCCTTGTTTTAAATAATCATGCATCCATACAGACTTTCTACGTTTTTTAGTCATACTGTATTACTGTATTACGGTTTCCATTTCTGAATCTGATTCTAATTCAAAATCGAAATACATTTCGGTAGCAGTACTCATAATTGCGTACTTCACCCGAAAACTGCACAGAGGATTAGAGGAAATTAAAATCCCTGCGTTCAATATGCGGTGACCATTTAGTCGCAGAGTCGAGGAATAGTTTTCCTCTCCTGCGCTGTGCTATACTGTGCTGTGCTGTGCTGTGCTGTGCTGCGTTCAATGTGCGGCCGGCCTTAGTCCACCAGTAATAAAGAAACGCATTTCTTCATGTCCCCGACCATTATACTTTTTAGGTTTGGCAAACATTTGAGTCACTCCGTTAACAGTTTGCAAAATGCCATCAAAGGGGGGTGCTGTAGATATGCTTCGTTAGATTTTCAATTAAATTTAGTTAGAGTGCTAGACATGTCAAAGTCCTTTTTGAATGCTTGACCTACTGCTATGCCGCTATCGCTTAAAGAATAGTTACATGGTGTGGTAGAATAAATTGCCCTGCTGTTTAAGACATCAACCAAATTATCCATTCCTTCGACAAAATGGGCGGTGGGCAGTGCTGTTTTTGGTTCTTAACGGTAATTTTCAGTGCACTGGACACACTATAACATAAAACCAGAGTGACCAATTTTACGCTAATTTATTGGAATGAATTAGGATTCATATTATGGCAGTGTGTTGAACGAGTAACGCTCTGCCAATTCTGTTTGTTTTATCCAACTGGTATATTTATCTTAGGTATATATTCGAAGGAAATATTGTTTCGAACACTTTTTATCAAATGTGAAGCGTCAAAAAGGCAAAATATTTTTTTATTCGCGAATGTAAATGTTGGTTCATTTTATATCCCTAAGTAAACATCTTTTGGTTTGTGGTTGACTGATGACTGGTCACTATAAACTACTCCCATCACCGTAAAACTAAAACCAATTTTCTCCCAATGCGCTAAATTACTTTTTATGATTTGTTGCAGTGATTTGCTATTCACGCCCTTTTCCGAAAAATAAAATGCTATAGGATGCTTTCAGTTGGAAAAAATTCTTCTTATCATTAAAACTATAGCGTATTTTGCGGAGGTATCCCTCCGTCGCAATTCTCCCAAATCTTGGCAACCCCGACGGCCCGACAATGTCATATTTACGACTATAATCCATCCAAAGCTTAATTCATAATTGACATTTAATCCAAGAGCAGCATACAAAACTTCTCGCGGTTTGTCACTGAGGATGCTTATTTTATTGTGCAATGCCAATGCAGGAATCGCGTACCTATTTACGAAAACGGGAGGATATTTGCATCAAACAAACGAATAACAAATCCGCGGGAAATAGTTATTACATCGATTTCAATATTTGGATGCATACTGCATATAGAAAAACATAGATAAAAAAATGGTATTTATTTAGGGTGCATTTGTTTATTTTACGGAGTAGAGGGATGAGGTCAACTTATTATGCATTTTGGTAATTAAGACTTAAGACAAGTGATTCTGTCATCTATTATAGGAGGTAAATAGGTAATAGAAGATTCCACATTTTACTATGAATTATGATAGACAAATACCAATAGTAACATTATAAAACCGGTACGGGTGCTGCTATAATATTTTATCATCCATAAACATAATAAAACTTCAAAAATTTGGTAATGTAACGATTACGTTATTTTGTAAGTGCAAGCATTGTATTTAATATGCAATGGTGCAAGTAAGCAAAAATCGCGACTGCAGGGTCATGTTTTACAGCACGCCAGTGGAATATTCCCTGTATGATCTAAAGAGCCAAGTTTTTACCTATTTTTAATATGACTAACTATACCGCAAGTTTGCGCCATCTTCAAAAGTATAGTTCCAATCACAATTAATAGCATGCATGCCACATCATGGATATAAACCACTTTAAAAATATGGCGATCGTGAGACGCGTAGGGATCACAAATATGAACTAATAAAAATTCAAATACGTTGTTTTACTATCCCTCTTCTATTATGGTTCTTAGCAAAGAGTAGGTACATATAGCTTGTACTGTACCACCCCCAGGTGCAACGTCGAAAGACTGTCGCGCAATTCGAAAACCAAATACAACTAAATCTCCCGCCAACTAATTGAAACCCCATGGCACGTGATCGTCAATAACAAACCTCTCAAAATGGTAGGACTCTGCGTTGTGAACGAATTGCTCGTGATGTGTGTGTGCTAGTCTTATAAGGATCGAATCGGTAAACACAAATAAAACACAAGAAATGGGAAAAACAAATAATTTTAATAACTTAAAATGGGTGCCCTCTCAAACAAGTTGAGATTAGCTCCGGGTCTTCGCTGATTACAAGGAGGGAAAAGAGCTACAGAAAAACCCTCCAGGATAATTACCTCACCTTCAACCTTCAACTCTAGCTATAAAATTACATTCAATTTTACTGCAAGTTTGCGTTCAACTTGTGCAATTCTCGTCAGGCATTTCATTTCCCTTCGTTTGACATTTTATATTAGAATGTTTTAAATATCATCTGCCAACACCTTTCAAGGAATGAAAAATGATTAAAGGCTGTTATGTAACGGATTCTAACATTCACACCACGGTTCACGGGCGAAGCTTTTGTCTTTGCCTTAGGGCGCTAGCCTGTGGCTGAGCGATCACCCTGCCGGTAGATAAGAATAGAGAGATAATTAGCATTGTTTTAGTATCCATCACATAAACAGTATTTATATAGTATAACATAAAGGGATGAAAATTTTAATAACATACGAAGCTTCAACATAAGATGCTGGCAGAGTACCATCGCTTTGTATAACCATAACAGCAAAAGGGGGACAACATGATGACTATAAAATTGTAACATAATCCGGTACTCGCAGATAACGAGGGGGAAGAGAAGTGGGCAATTAAACCATTCAATCGACTTTGACTTCCGGGCCCAACCAGGCCAGCGTAAGACCTAGCTCCGAAGTACTGGGTCGACAAACTCCCGCGCATCCCTCATCCTGAATAGGACAAAGATAGCTAACTAGTCAATCAAATATAACAAGTCGATCTAGGACCAGAGTTGTTAAGGAGCACAATCCACGCTGTTTAAACCCGTCAGTATAACCCAGTTGCCAACATTTTTGAACAGAGGGGTGAGTTGTTGCATTAAAATTCACATTCAAGAAATCCACCGAGTCGCTTACCGTAATTGGTGGGGAGCGCTTTGCTAACTCACTTGCCAGCCATCTGAGCCATCACATTGTAATCGCATCAATGATCAATGGCACGTATACCAGGAGGGTGGGAGGTTTTACCCCTTTATCGTGGTGCGAAAACCAACCATGTTACAATTCACAACAAATGACAACAGTAATGATCAATCAATAAAATACATTATGGCCGTACAAACACGAATACAACGAAATAAACAAAAAAGTATTCCGCCCCCACATAAGCTACCACCTGACGATCATCGCGTACTTAAAAATGTAACTACTTTGTCATAATTATACATCTATTAAATATGACACCGCACATGACACCGCATCGCATTAACTATCACGTAATGTCTAAAAGCGTACTTCAAATTCTACTAAAGCATCCCCTAACAACATATACAACAAATAATAAAGCATCCCCAAATTAAGACGTGATACCTAAAACGTAGCTCAGTAACTTTTCATTGCATAAGTAAATTTCACTTGCGCAATGATATTTAACGTTCCAAATTCTAAAGTTTATGATGGTAGTTACAGATTAAATAAAGTTGAAAATCATACAATGCCAAATTTAAAATACACCCTATCAATTAATAGAATAATTTATCCATCCCTAAATAAAATTAGTACCCGCATTACTTACATAAGATGTTCCAACATTGATTAACACCTTAGCTATTAACAAATCTCACAATTTCGGTAACACATCCCTACTAACTAAAACAAGAGCTATCACATAGACAAATTAAAACAACCCCTAAATATTAAATTGAACAATTAAGAAAAATAAAGAGATTATACCTACTATCGGAGTAAAAATGCAAGGCCTCTGACTTTAGAAGCTTGTATCTCAGTAATTAGCAATCATAATTTAATGAAATAAAGTGCATTTAAAAAATCATTTATTCCTACATAAAGGTGTACAGTTTTAGATTTTTGCAACACATCGTTAATTTTCTGTATTAATTTATGTGCGAAAAAGCGCTAATTATGAGTCAAATCGCACACGCGCTCGACTTTAAAAATTAATTACGGCTATATTATTGAAACTGAGTGGTAGATACTTATATATTTGACAAGTGTATACTTTTTTGTCGGTGTGAGATGCTTTTGAGGCCAATTGGTTTATTAGGCTTAAAGCTATAATAAAAAAACGACATCTTGTGTAACTGAGTACCTGAACGTTCGATATTAATAATATTGACAGTAACATAACAAGCTTAAAGCAATGATATTGTGGTCTAACACGATTCACAAAAATAATGCCATGTATATACATGTATTATTTAAAAGAAATTTGGAAAAAAGGATGGATGCTTGCGTTCGCGGAGCGAGGTGCGGTACGGGGTGTAAGATGGTGCCGTACACTATTGCTATGAAGCGCATGTTTTCGTACAATGCTAAAGAATAATCACATTGTTGTGGTTTGCCGCTCACGATTTACGATGTGGTAGATTACCTCTCGTGGGAATATGTGCGTCTTTCTTTCGCGATAATTAAACATTTACTTTGAATTACAAGAAAACAAATTTTGTTTTCAATAAAGCAATAGTGCAGATCGATTTGAGTAATACAAATTTAGCATTTAAAACAAGAATTTTTTCTTCAGTTACCGTATATTGCAAAATAATCAAATTTTCGGTTACGGCTTATAAAACCAGTTAATTATATGAATAATCAATATTTATTGGCTGTCGACTTTTCAGAAGTATGTGTGCTACAACATTTGTAAATTTGGTAACAATTTATGAAACAATAACAATATTATGATAAGTTAAAAGTGACCGTCAGCCAGGAAAATACTAAATACAGCGTTTTTATTGCTGTTAATTAAAATAAAAGTTAATCAACTGATT
This sequence comes from Pyrocoelia pectoralis, assembly GCA_036250285.1. NCBI lineage: Eukaryota > Metazoa > Arthropoda > Insecta > Coleoptera > Lampyridae > Pyrocoelia > Pyrocoelia pectoralis. Next base: position 4,184,425 of record CM070082.1, read on the forward strand.
CTACCAATTTGATTTTTACACATGTTAAACATATATAAATGACTAATGTACTGCCCAAAAATGAAGAAATTTCACCCCCCAGTTTCTTCGTAATGACCACTTAAAGTCAGAGGCCTTGCATTTTTACTCCGATTAAGTGTAGGAACGTTTCACGCACCAAAAATCACTCACTAAAAAACAGCTTCCCGGTACCCAAAGGAACTGAACTCTGCCCTCCAGTAACCCTATTCTTTTTCTTACTCGCCTTTGTTTCTTCCCTGCCTCCTTTCCGGCTATCGAAAATACACTGACCAATATTTATACATTCCATCACGTACATTATTTTTAAAAATAGACCAATTACGGTGGCGTAACTTTTTTTCAATACCATCCACCCAAAAGACTAAAATTTTACCGAGAATCTTTTAAAATCGAATTACCAATTGCGATACATCACAAGCTATATATTCCCCTGTTGTTATACTGATGTAAGTGCAAAGTTTGATATAATAATAATATAAATAGGTATATAATACTACCACGTCCATGCAGTTGCTAAGTGCATAGGTAGGTATACACATACGATGAACACAATACGTTTTAATTAAATTAAGTCTTCAACCACCGTCCATATCTACGATATTATACATATAAAATAAACCAGAAATGTTTATTTCACAAGTTGTTATATTACGCTTTGTGATGTAAAAATGAAACGACAGCATTGCGGTGCGTTCTTTCAAAGTTTTCAAAAGTGTCGTGCTGAAATAAATTTGTGAGTTATAGCGATGGGGGTATGCCAAACAATAACAAACACAAAGTTGTTACATCCTAGAATTCGAAAGAACATAAAGTAAACAATAAATACATTTTTTGCCTACCCCTACGGATACAAATGGTTTAGAGTGGTGGCCATTATTTTAGGGACAGACAAGCTACTACATACGTACATATAACAATAATTACATGTATATGGGCTCTACAAGTGGAATATCGTTGAAGCAAATGGAACGTGAAAAAAAAGTTTTTATTTAGAGTATAATTGTATATTCCTCAATAGTCTATTCGGGTACGTACATAAAAGGTAATAAAAAACATTCGTTTATCCACCACTTTTCTGTGACATCACAGTAACCTTGCTTGAATAATTTCAAGTTCGATTTCGCAACCAGAAAACCTGTCAAGGCCACAATCTCGAATAAATGAATAATTCAAGGTCGTTTAAAACTACATAAAACACTCAAGGCTGTTCACGTAACTATTGTTGCAAAAAATCGAAGATTCGTCGCTCCTGAATATTATTTCTTGAGTAAGATCCTATTCATATCGAAGTAGTCCAATTCTCTCAAAGGGGTTTTTTGATAAACTTATGATAAAACTCACAACCTTCTCTTTAAAAAATGTACTTGTTTAATCGATGAAATGTATTTATTTTGATAAAAACTTCTTAGGGCGACATGTTTCAGGATAAGCTTATCCCATTATCAAGCCAATGGCTAGCTAGTTCGAAGACATTTATATTAACATATTAGTTGTAAAATTAAAATCTAAAATGAACAAAATTAGGAAACCATTTAAGTGTATGAACAGCTTACCTTAAGAGAACACTAAGTATTCAATAAATATTTAACATAATCTTACTAGGATTCAGATTAGAGGTAACGTTTTATTAACAAAATAAAACGTTACCTCTAATCTGAATCTTATTCTTATACTCTCTACTAACGTAAGCCGAAATGAACTATCGTCTATCTGAGTGAAAATATCTTTCATTTTCGATTTCCGCGGACGTGAAAGTTCCTTAAGGAAAGATTACACATGGATTCAGTGCTAAAATTTGCGTTCTGTTACTGTGAAAAAAAACTGAAGTTACTTGGAAAGTTTTAGTTTTAAATTTGCCATTGCCAACAGAAGGAAATTCATCTTTTTGTGGAATGAGAAAACTCCCCAATATTGTCTGGTTTGATTGGATCTTACATTTAATTTCTCAGTTTTCGTAAAGAAAATCATTTTATACCTAGACGACCTTGTAATTTATTGATTACTTTCATTCAAATAAGTTTAAGAATCATTATCGCACATATTTCTTTCCAGTTTTGAAAGCGCTTAAATGAAATAATTACGCTCGTTAGATCGCTTCATCCCAATCATTTGTATTTTTATATTATTGGAATTGCTTCGTGTGTACGTGCTTCATACAATAAACACATGTCTTCAAACCTTTGACATGGAATTGATATAAGTATAGGTAGCACATTTTTTCCATTCAATCACCATCAATTAGGATCACAGGAGTTGTTAAACTTGTGTGCTGATATGCCATGTCAATAAATATTTCTATCACGTGTTTCAATTATTTATTGTTTTCAAACTGTAATTACCGCGGGATTTTGTAATGAATCACACTGCCAAATGTCCTTATTTTCGTGCACCACTGAACGATTTGGAAGAGTGTGGTTTATCGGTTAAAGCGTTAAAGATGTTACGCAAATAACAATATATACATGCCGCTATACTTAATCGAACTGATGCCCTTTGTGGTGAAAATTAGAATGTTACTCAAATAATGATGGTAGGTACGTGATATTTTATGAGCTTGCTTTGAACATTATATAAAGTTTAGTTAAGGAGCAACAAGTAACATTTATTTGATAACGGTATAATCTATAATATGTGACAAGTATTGAAAAATAAGTTTCATTTACTACCTAATGCCATATACATACATATACATACAATAACACAACATTCAGTTAAACCAAGCTTAGAAACGCCGCGAGTAACTAACTACTAGCGTAAGCGATAGAGCTGCATGTTTGTGACGTGTATTCATATTCATACGCATAAATATAAAAAATAGTATGTATGTACTATGTAGTCTTTTCAAAACTGTGTTGAAATTTGAAATATCTAGTGTTGGTTACATAAGTGTAAGTATAGGTATTAGATTTCGCAGAAAATGTGGATGTATGTATTTACGCATAACAATAAAACTTATGACTCTAATTGTACATTTAAAAAAAATTGTGTATACAACTGTAGACACGTACGTGAACGATTGGGTCAGATCACGAATCACGTCACACAACACGCTCAGACTGCTGTGATTGGATTATACAATCAATAAACCCATGCTTATTTGCACTATGGCGTTTTTGGAAATTCATTTTTTCGTGTTCTCCCAGGGCCCCCTGGTTAATGAATCGCTCTTCAATATTACACAACTTTTAGTTAGCGCACACAGTGTATCAAAAAGTAATATTAAGGTTTCTGCCTTTTTTTTCAAATGAAATACCTTGCGACATGTCGGAAATTGATTGCTGCATTTCTTTAACTTTTGTATAGAATGTCTACGGCCACTGGGGTGGTTAGGCATAGGGAATGTTCAACAAAAGTTAAAGAGCAACTACGCGGCAATTAATTTTTGACATGATATAGAAAGCTTTCCATAAAAGAAGGGGAAACTTTCGCTTTGCTTTTTGATGCACTCTGTATAATAAATGGAGGTTTTATAAAATTAAAGTCGCATTGGTAACTTTATCGTAGCATAAGAATTTTTCGAAATGTTTCATTGGTTAGATACAGAGCGCTAAACTGGGCCCCATAACTTGTATACTAACCTGTATAAAATACTACAACATTGCACTAAAACAATGATTAGGATTAATAAATTCTAAAATTATATTAATATTTTTTTATTAATTTTATTTTATTAATTTAATTAATTAATCCTGTAAACACGAAAATAATTTTGAATGGTAGTTTATATTAGTACCTATAACTTTTCTACATATTTGAACCTTTTCTGTATCACCAATAATAAAGCCACCCTGTATGTACCTATTGTTAGTTTTATTTTGTTTTGCATTGTATTGTATGTCCTTCTTAGATTTGTGTAAATATTTTTATTATATGTTTTTTGTGTTCAAGAACAGTTTTGAAACAACACCATGTAGGTACAACAGCCAAATCATTGAACAGGATTAGTTGATATTTCTCTTTGATATTATCTTACATGGGGAGGGGACGTTTCTGAGCTTGATGTCACCGTCTAAGTAGTTATATTGTAATAATGACAAGTAAAACAAGCACTTATTAATCAGTAGTGCAATTGCTACACGGTGTATGTAAAATAAAAAAAATCGATTAGGAAGGGATCCATAGCAATTGCGCCACTGAGCTGTGACCATGTCTATAAACACATGATTTTTAACAAAATACACCCTGTACACCGATTTATACACAATAAATAAAACTTCCGCTCAGTCTCTAAAATAAACAATAAAAGTTGCGCTTTTCATTAAGTACCAGTCACCAGATATTGGAGGTCAAGATGAGCTTAATTCTTAAAAGCGATTCCTATAAAATCTGAAGGCTTTGACGTTTAAAGCTTAAAGGGAGAAATTTTCAAGTATAAAGTATAAACACATTCTATTCACCATAAAATGACACGTTGAAATAGAGCAATTACATCATCGTTAAAGCATATCTGTCAGCTAAGTATTATTGGAAGCATTTGGCTTACTAAACTTGACTGATATGCTGAAATTGTTTCTAAAATAAACAGAAAATACCTAAATCTGTATGCGGAGATTATAAATTACTAAGCCACAATATGGTTTTAATAAAATTTGTTACACTCCGCTAGTGTGGGCTATTTGATTCAAGTTCCATCGCCAATTTATATCCCAATTCAGGCCGTCTGTCTCTTCCTTCAACCATGGCCTTAACTTGATTAGAATTCACGATAACTCCGTTATTTTTAATAACCGTATTTTTTGTTTTTTCAATATCAAGAAGATCGACTCCCCTACTGCAATCGTCCAGTAAAATTGTTCTATAACCAATGGCCAAAGCATCAACGGCTGTTGCACCTTTAAATAAAACATAAAACCTAACTAAAACCACAAGTTGCTACACATACGCACCAACACATACATCATAAGCCAACCCACAAATATATATATCAGTAGCATTCTTTAACCTCAATTGACCACACAAAGTCGTATCTGTCAACTTTTTGTTATCCCAAAACACGGAGTATGAATCAACTTCAGGGTTGGTGCCCTTATATACCTTTATCGCCTTATCAAGAATCTAAATAATGAAAACATCAAAGCAACGATAACCAGAAAATAAGCTTACCTTCAAGTCTTGATGTAACTCAGATCCCCAAGTGTCTTGAACACAATGACGTGGCCAAAGACGCTGCTTCATTGGAGAAGGTCCAGAAAATATAACAGTATCATACATGCTCGCCGTTTCTCCGGTTAACGGACTCGACGGATCTAATTCTCTCATGTGTAAATTATCAATGAAGGATATATGATCGCTCGGATGCCAGTCCAAGGAATAAAAAACTGCATCAAAATGAACTGTATCCAATAATCTATTGATAGGCTCAATCACTTCGGCCCCATTTTGTTGGGCAGAGCAATTACTTATATTTAAAGTACCCGATATGAAATCATTTTGAACATCTACTATTAGAAAAGCAGATATTGGACGAACTATCTGTAAGTTAATTTCTAAATAAGTAAAACATTAAACAACCAATAGGCATAATACAATAACTATAAATAATGTTTAGATATCTGCTGCCATACCCAAGAAGATGAATAGCAGAAATACAAGCTTCTCATTCCGAAAGTAAGTTTCTCAATTTTTCTCACAGAGGGTGTTTCATACAAAGTGAGGAAACACACTGCCGTAATAAAGGACCATCTTAACTGATCGACGGAAAAAGCGGGACCAGGATGGCAAAAAGATGTGATTAAAACAGGAAATGTGCTATGAATAGGCGCAGAGACCAGCGTTTCATACACCTACAGAACGTCAATGGAAACGACATCATGTCCCGTCAAATAATTTCGTGCTAGTGTTAAATGTTCAATGAAGCTAAGCAGAGTATGGTAGATGCTCAAGATGGGTGGGAAACCCTTAATCACAAGACTGCAAGAATGACAGTAAGCCTCAAACACATGATGCGGTATGAGCGCTATGAAAATGATTTGCATAACATTACTTCAAATCCAAGTATGGGAACATCCCAGCTCATCCGTCATGAAAACATTACAAGTGATGCAGCACGCATGGAATATTATGCCGACATTTTGTTTGATTTCCTCAGCGAATGTACTGCCAATTGCCACACGTTAAGCAAACTAAAGTCCGCTATTAGCACAGTATACGTCTTAGTAAGACGTATACTGTGCTATTAGATACAAGAGACCAATATGGGTTCTTGAATCGAAGGGTTTCGTCCCCGGGACAATGCTTTGACCTTTGTCCATTCAGGTTTCCTGCATTGAAATCAGCACTCTCGCGACGTTACTACAGAAATAACAAAAAAAGGTGCAAGAAGCTGTGAAAAAATCGTGGAATACCTACCGAAATTAATTTCACGGAACAAAATGTGACGATTATGTGGAAAAGGAGCTAAAACACTGTGCTTTGCCATTAGGTACATTGAATTTGTAATAAAGCTTTTCTAGTGAAAAATTACGAAACCTACATTCAGGATGTATACCAATTAAGTTTAATCCAAGAAAAATAGTCAAATAAAAAGTAAGATTTTAAGAGAGAGAGAGAGTTTTACATTAAGGAGATATTTTTTTTGTTATTCTACGGTAGCATCTCTACCTCTGTATTAAGAACGATGAACTTTAATTGTGTTTACATTACTTTTGTTTGTTTGTTGTTGTATTTTCTAAATAACGACGCTTCATCCCTTCGGATGACAAACACTTTCTTAAATTGTACCCCGTTTAGTGCAAGAGCGTTTAATTTCCAAACGCCTTTTCCTTTTCAATTTTCCCTGCTGTTATTATTTCTATATGCATTGATATTTGGATAAACTTAATTGTCGAATGTTCAGAAGTACGGAGCAGGCCGAGCTATGTGAAGCCATCCAATTGTTCTACTCCTTCAATTCGGAACGAAGTTCAGCAATATTTTACTCATTAATCTCAAAAAATTTAAAGTGCCATTTTCTTGCGCGCCACAAGAGCAGGAGGCATAATGTTAGTGCTCCTAGTGTGGTAAGGTCACAAACAAGCTCAAATTGTAGGGGTTTGGAAAACAAGGGGACATGACTTGGCCGGTCACTGGAATGATTCACCATAAAAGGCCACCATAATCCACACACGGAATACAATACAATAAATGAATGTGGTATACGCCGTGTTCTTTCGTTGGGTATAAATATTCCCGTTATCTCGAAGCATCAAAAAATTCGTAAAGTACGACTACTTTGTTATTCTCAAAAACTACGTTTCTACTTAGCAACATCAATTGTTGGCGCAACTACATTGTAGTTTCGAATGGGATGACCATTGACCAGTCACCAAACTATGCCCAACGCTTTAGTATGCTCGGGGGAAAATTCGTGAGTCCGCCTACGAGCATACTTCGATCGTTCTGTATGCTTATGCTTAAAATAACGCAACGCATTTGGGTAGAATACAGAGATGCAAAAGTAGTTGCAAATTATTATTTGTTCACGGATACGTGGAAAATATCCGGCTGTACAGTGCCTAAAGAAATTAATCTTGCATTTTCATGGGGATCAGTTGCAAAAAAGAAGATAGCCACAAGGCCCACAATTGTGAGCTATTCTGAATTGTCTGTGGCTAAGACAAAAAGCTTGAGCAGACTAGCAACATAATCTCAGATTTTGTATGGCAGTGCTGAGTTACACTTTCGTCGTTTCGTGCATAGGTATCATGTTCACAGTGTTCAGAAACACATTGTCAACTGGATTTAATCGTGTTTAATTCTTCATTTTATCTTTTATATGTATGTATTGTCATACTACAACTTACAATACCGTTGAATTTCATTTTTCAGTTAAGCAATTGAACAGGGTTTGTTGGAAGAATTAAATCTATCTCGTACATCGAATGGCAAAGAAAAGAAATCAAGAAAAATGCAAGATTTTAAATTTCTCTGATGCACGGAATTCGGAAAATACTTTGAGGGAACGCTATTGATATGGCGAAGTACCTAAACTATTTTTCATTACTAAACGTGACAATCTCATTATTGACTTCCTTTTACAGGTACCTCATGATTAATGAATGTTTCTGTTGTTAAAGTTAAAACAATGAATGAGGTAAGTTGCAGGTTGCAGGATGTTACTTTGTAATGGATACATTTCACTTTTATTTTAAAGTGGCAGCATACGTAACGAAAAATTGTTTGACTAATCCTGTGAATCCTGTAACTTAATCGAAATGAATTTATTTATAATCGTGTAACCTAATTAAGTTGTACGAATCCTTAATGTAAAGAAAATGCTACAACACAAATTGATTTTCAAGTAAAAACCAATGCGAAACGGTATCACTTTATAAAATGATATACATTCACTTTATATGTATATCTATCGTGAGCTTTCCCAAGTTTAGGGTAAATTACAAACATAATTTTCAGATAAGAGTCTATAGCACGTCAAATGTCAATAAAATAAATACAATTTACCGGTTCCACCCACTATTATGTCAGTTTGTTTTTCACAGAAAGGAAAACAGAAACACGAGCAATTGTGTGAAGCAATTAATGATTTAATTGTATTAAATTTAATTTGCCACGTTCCGTGTGAATATTGGGAAGTGCCTAAAATAAAATCAATGTCGTACAAACTACGCACTTTAATTGTTGAATTACATTTGGAAAATCATCAGTCGGAATTGTTTGCATATTATGAGCAGCGTTGTCAATATTGCTATAATTACGGGGAATATTCCAAAAGTTATGGGGTGATGTCAAATGTTAATCACTTCAGAGCTAATTAGCTTAATTTAATGAGACTAACAATAACAAACGATTAACGAAAAAATGTTTTTTCGTAATAAACCCTCGCTAATATCTACTGTTGGCAGGTATAGGTGGAAAATATTCGAAATTTGCGCCTTGGGTTGTGAATGCTGAAGGAAGAACAGTTTGAAGCAAATGCATAATCCATAGTAATATTCGACCTGAAGTAAGCATTAGATCGTCTGTAGTTTGATTTTTAATAAACCCCAATCGACGGTTCAGACCATTCATATATCCAGATAGGAATGGACTATTCGCATCTATTTCGAAAGTGGACCCCAACTTAATGCCTCTCCTCATGGATAGATTTAAACCAAGAGAAGGTGCTGAACTTCCATCGCCCAGAAAGCCGATAAGTTAGCCCGACTGCCCTCAAAACAACCGTTTTATGGTCCAGAGTCGGCTCTTCCACTTACAGTATCAACTGTAAACAACTTAATAACTCAAGAGAGCCAAGCCCAGCACAAGGCTAGATGGGACTTGATGTTAGATTGTCGTCATGCAAGAGAGACCTTCAGGGGACCATCTCGCAACATGGCGCGTTTCTGCACAGGTCTATCAAGGAAGAAGCTGCGACTACTTGTGGGTATACTTTCTGGGCACTGCAAATTAAACGAGCACATGCACCGCATTTGCTTGGTCGAATCACCATCTTGTAGTGTAGAGGATGCTACACAGACGACGAGATGGCGCACCACTTACTTATGAGTGTCGCACCACTTACTTATGTATGAGTGTCGCGTACTTGTCGGATTGAGACGATCCATGTTGGGGGAATCCTGGCCGGACATGGTTACGATTAGAGCCGCTTCCCCTTCCAGCATCCTCAGGTTTATCTCACCTGTGGGATCACTTGAGTGGCGTTACGGGGTCGGACGACTCTAATCAGGGAGGTACCACAAAGAGGCCGAATAGGTGGCCTATTAGTCTAGTCAAAGAAGGGTTTGTAGACAGACTTTTTGATCCTAAAGATTTTATTTCTGGGATGTGTTTGGTGATGATTGTACGAAAAGTCCCCGGCCCTACGGTATGAGCTAACTCCGTAGCGTAACAAAATGTGCGGATTTGTTTGGTTTTCCGTTTGTATCTGTTGAACAGGTGGTCGTGGGAAACGGCCAATTACAAAATAAAAGCTAATTAAATTTCCAACAAGTGTGCTTCTATGCGTTTTTTCTCTCTAGCCGTTGAAGAGATATTCGCTGTCAAGAATTCATCGTAAAAGGGAGGATCACTTCGTGAAGTTGCTACTGAAGGGAAGTGCAATCAGATTCCCGTAATAATAACAATTTAAAAGTACCAGGAGTGGAAGAAATGTCCAAGAAAAATTTCATCCAGAGATGAAATTGTATTGTGTCGAATAAGTTCGATCGATCGCATTCGAGTGAAGCAAGGAGTATCTGGAGGCACCTTTGTACCTAGTGAAAAAGCGATTTCAGAATGTGTGAGTTTAAAGGCTTATGAAGAAAGTCACACCTCTCACATTCCATCGTTTTTGAAAAATGTTATTAAAAATAGTTAGAAAGTCAGAGTTGTAATACTATGCCCTATGTATCAAATCACTTTTTTAGAAACTCAGGAGGCAATTATTAACGAACAACTGTAAGTACGTAATATCGAAGAATTACTAGGCCTGGTCTAGCACATGGATTTTTAAAGAAAAATATAGCTTGCCTTGTACTTGTAAGTGAATTAAATCATGTGCAAAGAAGCACAAGGGAAATGGATAATTACCAGAAACGTACTTGAATGCAGTTAACCAACATAGTGAGATGGTGCACACTTGGGTTGCAGTACCTCCTCTGTGGACTGAAATCTGATTCCTTTCAAGAGCGCACTTCAAGCTTGGAAGAATCCAAAAGCCACACGGGAAAATATAGGTACCTTTTTTGTGTGTGGCCAGGAACTCAAGTGTATCAAATGTTAAGAATAGGACAGTGCTACGACCAAAATGACCATGGCATTGATACTAGCTCGCCTTGACCCCGAGAATGTCGTTGGCTAGAACTTAGTTTTATAACTGTAGGTTTTCAGGACTAATCGCAGTTAACAGTTTTCACTCAACAGTTCGCCGCTGGCGCCGGTTCGAAATGATTTGCTTGACGCGGCTGTAGTGTGTCTAATGATTCGCGAATTATAATTTTCACTTGGGAATCGCGGAACTTTTCACGAGATAGTAGCGTTTAAATTTTACAGTTATTTTGTTAAAAACGAAAATTGTTCTAAATATAAACTGTAGGTTAAACATTACTGGTTTTATTTTCAAATTAAAGAGAAGACTACCGGAATCAAAATACTGAGCCTAAATCCACCAATGCACCTCAATGAAGTTTCTCAAATTTTTGAAGATGAGATTTCCTTGCTGCTCCATAAACAGTTTTGGCAACTTGCTTCGTTGACACCAAACGAAATATAGAGAATAGGTCGCTCATGGACATATACATATATTCAGTGGAAGTCAAAATTACTTTAACTTACTATAAGTATGTAATTTAAAAAAACAACGATTTTCCAAGTTTCATATGTTTTCGTTTTCAGCTGCGTGTCATTTTCATAAATGGGTATTGGTTGAAAGTTTTTATCGCTGTTTTTAAGTAATGTATGCCTAAAATTCGTTGCTAATAGTGTGCTTAAAACCCCCACTTCGACTTTCTTTTGATGTCAGAGTCAAGTTTCGAGAACGACAAAAAGTGACGGGCAACGCTTAAAGCGTGAGAACAAGATCCAAAGAGGTTTCAATAAATGCTCACATGCCTTCTTCTTTCCTGTTTACGGACGGATAACATTGGCCCTTCTAACATTATTCGAAGAGGAAAAGAGGGGTTGTATTTGCATAGTAGCACATACGGAGCTACACAACTTTGAAAACGGATTCCTGACAACAGCACGATACGTGAATGATCTTCAGAAGAGATCGCGGTGCCTTTCCTTTCCCATAATTGAAGAGAAATTGTTAGGCTGTTAAATTAAATAAGAGAAATTTGCAAAAGGCTAGGATTTTTATCAAAGGAACGGTTTTGTTTTGGGATACTGATAAAATAACTATTATTTTTAGGTCATCAATTTGAGTAACTTGGGTGATTATTCTTAATTACATATATACAGGGTGGAGTTGGAAGATTGTGGGTTTATTAACGAAAATTTTTAAAGTTTGTTGCTGGGATATGGTCACTGGTCAGGTACCCTTAAGGCTACAAGTTGCATTTTTTTAATGGAACCCTCTGTATATTATTGCATATTTGGATTCCTTGGTCAATTTTAGTGCGACTTTATGTATCACACATAATACCTAAAACGAAGCGTTTAACCGGAATTCGTCATTTTTACAAAAAGTAGATGTCTAAAAAAAATTGAACATCGCAGGGATCTCAAAACTTAGAAGGCCGTGACTACGCGATGTTACTAAGCATGAAATGTACTAGCGTAGGCCAGACGGTCAAATCCGAATTCTTCTTGTGTTCGGAGAAATTACTACGTCAATTTACAAAATTTCTATCAAAGATAAATTGAATTTTTTAAATGGCACGTTCAATTTTTCTTTATGGCATCAAATGTAAAATTTTATTACCTTAAACTTTAATATAAATCACCCTATACATATATGTAATGCGATTCAATTTTAGGTTCGTAGGCTTAAGGGTACCTGACCATATCCCGGCAACAAACTTTAAAAATGTTCGTTAATAAACCCACAATCTTCCAACCCCGCATTGTTGGACCACCCTGTATATACCTATATATTCTTAAATTACGTACTAAGCAATAAGCAATGCAAATATGAAATTCCTCGTCAGCTCAAGTCAAAAATGAATTTGACTTGACCAACTAAAATTTCAGAAAAAAGTTAACGTCATCAATATTAATAATAATATTAAATTACACAACATTAAAACACACCACAATAAAAATGTATTAAATCAAATGCGTTTCAACAGAGAATCTGCCATCATCAGTGTTGTGTAATTCAACGGCCACAAGCAGTGCCGGATTTAGGGTACTTGCGCCCTAGGCCAAATTAATCCGAGCGGCCCCCGCCCCGGTCGCCTCTTAGGTGAAAAATTGAAATGTACCTTATTTCAATCTCACGTTAAAATAAGTGAGTAGTTAGGTTAAGCATAAAGCACATTTTATATTTCTTTCCACAATCCACCTGCACTCTGTAGCCTCCTGTACCCTGGCAAGCGCTAATATTTATTTTTGATATGTACGTTGGTTATTTTAATTAGATTGTATTGTTTATATACAAAAGTAATGTATTCAATTTACAGCTGCGGTAATTATTAATTTTAGAATTTTTGTTGTTTTATTTTACAAAACGCTGCGGCCCCCTTTTGCTTGCGGCCCTAGGCCGCGGCCTAGTCGGCCTAGTGGTAAATCCGGCACTGGCCACAAGAGTTCCAATTCTCGCAATAAAATTAAAAAGAACTATGTACTTACAATTTTGATCCAATGGTTCCAACAGAAGGTAAATTCCTCTCTATCGATAAAATTGTCATTATTTTTATCAAATACGTTGAAAATGTCTCTCACTTTGCTTTCTTCTAAACTATATATTTTTCCTTTATCGTTTCGAAATAAAGCACGACAAATCAATTTAAATTCTTCTAAATCTAATTTACCATCACTGAAACAGAAAGGAATTGTTATTAACGAAATTTCACTGGCAGTTTATTTTTTTCTGGTAAAAAAGTAATTTAACTAGTACGTACATAAGTACATACTGAAGTGAAATTTTTAAAGGAAAACAATAAAAGATAAAATTACTGATTAAAGAAAGAGAGGCAGACCATGGAAGAGATGGAAGGTGTAAAATGGAGGAATGCGCAGGATAGGAGGACAGTGGAAAGAAAACAACATAAATACAATACACTTAACTCCGACAAGGTAATGGCACGTGGATTAAGTATGAAAGTATGTACTAAATAAAAATAAACTATACATTAACATTATACAGTGCAGTCTAGTTAAATCGGCTGGTATTAACTGCTGACATTATACGTTATTAAATGTGCTTTTAAAATTCCTCTTTATTTATTGTAGACTGAATTTAAAGTGTTACTTTTACCTTGTTTGACCTACAGTTATTCTTTCCTTTTCATTTTGGTTATAAAAACATCTATGGCCGATTTGCATTGAGAACAATAAAAATATGCTAGATCCGCTGCTAGCGATTGTAATGGTAATAATGTGAAACACAAATACCCTCTGGAATTCTAAAATAAATAGGTAGTTGCCTCTATTTTCTCTTTCTGTTATTTTAAGCAACTTTTAAATTTATCTAGCAAGTTTTTTGAACCGAAAGGAACGAACAAACTCTAAACCAAGAATTATAACACACTACCTGCCATCGCCAGTATTGCTGAGAGTCTTTGTCTAATAACGAACCTCCTAGCTGAATTTATCCTAGATCTCAAATCAAAATTCTGAAAGAACAAGTACGAAGAATGAAGATTGAGCAACCAACACCCAGATGATTTGTTAAGGCGGATCCACATCAATAAATATTTACGTTGTGCGTTGAATTTGACACAAATTTGCTCGTGTGCGCAGAAATTTTTATCGATGTGGACTATGCGGCGCACGGAAACGTACACAAATAATTTCGCGACGAACAACGCACGCTATCCGCTATGCTGTCGGTTTTCCAGTCAACTTCAAAGAGATTTGCGCCGCAAAGTAGTGTTAATGTGGACTACTTATTTAAGTCGCATACAAGTGGATTCAGCAAATACAACACACAAGATAAATATTTACGTGGTAAATACATGACCATATTCAAATTTGCGCGGCAAATATTTTTGCTAAAATTCAAAATACAACGCACGACGCAAATATTTATTGATGTGGATCCGCCTTTAGATGCGAAAACATTTCTGAATGAATTTCTCACCTTCGTGAAGAGCGCAGAAATACGTTCACGGACGATTGTGCCAACTGTTTTATAACAATGGCCTGCAAGGGCTTTATCTTGTGTGTTTACCGTGGCTTTATCTATACTTCAATAAAAAGGGGGAATGAACAAAGAGTAGTTATAACGGGGGGGGGGGGGGGGGGGGGGGGGAACAACTGAATAACTGTAGGTAGTAGATTTATAACTGATCCTCATTGGGACATTGGAGTCTCGATGTTTCCATAAAGAACACATGGAAAAGTCATAACTTAACATAAAAAGGACTGAGGTATATTGTAATTTAGAAGATCCGTAACTACAGGCATTCTTCTTTTTCAATATGAAATGCCAATGAAAAGCGAACAGGTGTAATTATTTTGGCTATCAAATGCAAATAAGACACGTGCTTTGCAATTGGCGAGATAATGAGGTACATCATAATCAGGCAAGAAAAAAGCGTTGTGCCTCTTGCGCGTCAACTACAATAAAAAACCCATAAAGTCGCTTTATATGAAAAATTTCGAAAATAGTTGCGGATATCATTAACGAGAACTTAGAACGCTATTGAAGTAACGAATTTTGAATCGCTACTTATTTTTTGGACAAAATATAATAAAGTTATATGTAGTTTTAAATCTAGCATGCATAAATAATAATGTATCAACTGTGTACAAATAATTTGGAGATACCATATAGGTAGGTCGTAGGTATTAAAACACAATTTTATTGAAGTAGAAAATTCATTATCTTTAAAACACTACTTTCTAATTTCTAAAACAAGGTGATTTTATTATTCCTTTAACCACTAACGTGCCGAATGAGCACACAACTGCTAACGAGCGGTCTCACAGACCCCCCATTTTTTTATAACTTTAAATTAATAGTAAAAATAAAACATCATTTTATTACTAATAATAGTTTATTTACAAACTATATTAAACTGAAAAAACACATATTTGTACATAAAAAAACTAAAATTCACTTAAAAAATAATGAAAGTGGTTAATTTCACGCATTTCTTGCTCTCGCACATTTATAACATATTTTCTTCAAGTAAAACTCCTCCTTTTCTTCTGTAGATTCGTCTGGGTCATCCTCTGATCTGCCAAGAACTACAACTTTCATTTTGGGTGTAATCCTCATCGGAACTTTCTTCAGAAAATTCTTCCACATCTTCCTTATCACGAAAGTCGTCGTCGCTCTCTTCAAATTCTACATTTTCGTCATCTTCATGCTACAAATTTTGTGCCCAATTCATAAATCTGGGGTCGTCAGGGTGCATTTTGTCAGGAAAGTTTTATTTTTGCTCATTTTCACACTAGAACTGTGAAATTTCGAAAACTTGATTTCGTAACATATTCGCTAACGTGAGGCCCCAGAGACCGCTGAACGCGTTATACCTTAGAAAAAAGGCGTTATACTAAAAACTAAGCGCCCGTACACCTAGCTGGCTTTACACACAAGTAGATCATTAACTCGTAGAAAGGTACATTGATCACCCACCCCGCAAAAAAAATTATCGCGAAAAGGTACATTGATCACCCACCCCGCAAAAAAAATTATCGCGAAAGTTGGAACTAAAACAATAACGCCGGAGTCTCACAGACCGCACGTTAGCGGTTAAAGGTTAATTATTGACGTGCTTTCAGTTATTGACAGCGCAAAAATAGTTTGCAGAACATCAGATCTGACTAAATAAGACACAAAAATATAAATTCCGAAGAGAATAATGTAAGTAATACGCCATAGGCGACGAGTTAATCTAAAAAAATTAGTTTCGCCAAATCAAAATGCAACTGAATTTAGTATTTATTTTTACTAAGAGTTTTTTGAAGTTTTAGATTCTGAATAGTTATTTGCAAGATATTTAAATGTTTTCAAAAACATTCAGCCATTTGTTAACATATATATAAGAACAAATTCTACTACAAAAATACAGATTTATTCAAAGACCATATGTATAAAAAAACATGTGATTAAGCATTTCATTCGCCAGTACGCCAGTTCAAATAGATCTGCCTACTGCACATTGACCTTCATTCGCGTTTCCCGTAAGTTGAAAGTTCAGCGTTTTCAGTACAGCCGGTTGATAAAGCTGACGAATAATGCTTACATATTTATTTTCCTATGTCAAAAGTTCCGATTTCGGATGTATTAAAAATATAGAGGCCCTAGTATATTATATCCTTTTGGTAGTAAACCGGACATATTCAGTTTACAGGGCGAACTTGAAGTGTTCATTGACATTTGTATTGAAAAAAAAGTTACATCTATGGAAGATGAAAGATGTTATGCATATTGCCAAAACAAGGAAAGATATTTTTAGATTATGTTTTGAAAGATTGAAACTTGTGTATACAGCTACCAACGAGAGCAAATTTTGTGCCTTCCTACTTTAAAATGTTATAAACTTCATCATTAATGCAAAATGAGCGTTTAGACGGACTTATGGACATAAAATCCGAAAAGGATATTACTTGATGAACTGAAGTTAGATGCTATTGCAAGGGTTGTTGTTTTTATAGAAATTTCTCATTTCCACAGGTAGCAATCATACTTGTTTAACAATAACTACGAACAACTTTTAATGCACGTTTCAAGGTTTGTATTTTACAATTTAAAATAAACAGTATTTCTCTCAAAGGTAAATTTTTTCGTCCTCCCCCTCCAAAATAGGTAAGTTCGATACGACCCTACACTGGTCTTCCATTAACTAATATCAACATCAACGCAGGGCTGGAAACAACCTCTACAATTTAAGTGGGTTTGAGTGATAGGTACCTCATTTTAAAGGTGGTCCAATTACCTTTTCAAAAATACCGTAGTTGCCTTCATGATAAATGACGTAGCAAATTTGAGATATAAATTAATCCCTTTATTAATTCACCCGGTTCTTTCTTGAACACAAAGCTAGGGTGCCAAAATCTGACCTACTAAAACAACACAAAAACCGTACTCTACAGAGTACAGAATATTGAAAGCTTTATAATGCAAACAAAGCTATTTTCGTATATAAATTTGTTAGCCAATATTTTGATAATAATACTTTAAATAAACCGGTCCTGAAATTTCGTTTTATTACCTAACTCAGGCAGATAGACTTAAGTACCACCAATTAAGCTTAACAATGGCGTAATTGACACTCTACTGCGCCGTCAATTATCATGAAGGCGCAACTGTAGGTACACTAGATAGGTACACGTGACTCTTTTTCGGTACTTTTGGAGAAATCAAGCAAAAACTGTAAAAAATTCTTCAATAGCTAGCTTCTTTCAGTACGATTTCAACAAAAGGATTGAATTTTGTGCGATATTAGAGCGAAGAAAATTCGCGACTAATACGCCAATTGACCAATATATCAAGTAAAGTAAGTGAAGAGTGAACGTTTGGACTCATTGGCGCCGGAAAGGGGGGAAAAGAAAGGCATTTGCCCCCCTCTGGATACAAATTGGGAATATAAATTAAACTAAGTAAATGAAATTACATAGTTCAATTTATTTTTATTTTTTACAAGAATTGAGTCACTTTTCGTCCTTTTGCGTCTTTCATAATAAAGCCTTATAAAAACTTCAAGGACTTTCATGAGAATGCAAAAAAGCATAATTATGGGCTTCAGAATGGAACCGTGAAGGCTATGAATTTTCGAAAAATTATTGAGGCCACAAGTACACGTATCACTGAACAACTGAACAATTTTAAAAAAGGAAAAATTGAATCAAATAGAAAAAAGTTATTCCCATAATTTCAACAATAATTTACTGTGGGACCCAGATTTAGCGCTTCATGGTAAATCATTAGGAAATTTTGATGACCTTTTGAATTTCAGAATAGAAAGTGGCGATACTGTTTTGAGTGAACTATTGAAAGATCATTTAGTACTTTGCGACCTGGTTGCGGTCCACTATGTCTGAAGGAAGGTTGACTGGGTTTTGTGCGCTTAGTGTGCATAGATTGTTTGTTTAAAAAAAGAAAGAATGTTTTATTAATTTCAAAAGCAAGAAGTAATATTTCATTGCTTTTTTCTGCTCAGAAATAAGTGAACATGTTCAAGTTAAAATTAGGTAATGAGCCTGTATCTTATTTCCAAATAAAAATGAAAGATATTGAGCAGGTATACCAATTGGTGGGAAATTTCATTGTGCCCCTTGAGTAGGTACACCAATTGGTGTTTGGGCTGGTATTTTTTGGAAATTCTTTCATTTATTCGCGAAAAAGAGAGTTGATGTAATTAAATTGAACAAAATGTGCGCTTTAAAAACAAACGTGAGGTGCTTTTGCATATTTTTAGATTTTCAATAGGGGCTGAAATATTCAAAGTCGTGCGTTTTCAATTTGACACACGGTACTTTAACAGCACATTACTCTACACCTACAGGTATGTAAATGTAAGCGACTACTGTGGTCGATGGTAAGGGTAAAAACACACTTAGCAAGTGATTAAAGGTGGAATGTTTGATTAGGTCTTAAATTATTTTTAAAACTAGATTTGGTATAATACTTTAATGTTTTAACGACTTTAACCTCCAAAACTCCAAACCATATCGAAAATAAAATTAGTTTGAAATTCTCAAAACCCATCAAACAATAACAATAAACCTTAATATTCGATGTAGTGCCCCAATTAACGTAATGAAATAGTCATCCCTTGAACACTTTTCCGCGAAATAAGTACGGTTGGTGGTCAGAAAGACGGAGAAACATTCGAAGATGTGTTGCGGTCAATCAAAACATTCAGTTCTCTCGAGGTGCATGGTATAAAACGTTTCATTTCCATTTGATTGTTAAGTCGGAACATTTTTGTTTAATAATGGTCAGAATTCTTTAAAAAAAATAATAATCGTTCATATCACCTCCTCCTCTATAAATTGATGGTTCAGTTTTAATAATTCTTACTAGTGGTGTGACGACGCTGAACGCTCCCTAATCACAATGCGTGTATAGGCAAAGTTTTAATTTCCGGTTCTAATATTTAAGGATACGCTTGGGCTAGAACCCCGTTTAACCTTTAACACGTTTATACATATAATTATTCAATGTTATAACTTCTACCAAGGCTTCAGGTAATCAAAACGTTACCTTCGTAAATTGGATAATAGCGCCGTTATCAATGAGTTGCTACAGTACAAAGTTTTGTAATAAATAATTTAACATAATCCTTGAATAAACGTAAACAACGCAGTAAATAAACACAACTAAATCAAAAAAACGTATTAGCTCAAACATTTCAACGGATTGGGCGATTGTTTTCAATTGTTTCTTTGTAAAATTCAATATATTTGAAAATTATTGTACAGAAAAATAAGTAAATTGAAACACGGTATCAGTTGTGGCGGATCCTTTTGTTTTCAGGGCCGGCCCAAGGCGAAAATTTCAAGTGTGCAAGACTCACATTTTATGCCCCTACCAGCCCTCCCCGATTGTTTTTTTAAATTCATCATCATCAAGTAGTGATCAGCCCGAAGACTGGTTGGAGTTGGACACGTGTCTCCATTCTTTCCTATCCTGCGCTAACCTACGCATTTCCCTAAAAGTGGCACATCCCACATCCCATTTTGAAATTCAAGGTCTAAAAACACAGTGTTTGTGCACTTTTGCGCTTTTGGCTAGAAAAACAAAGACTTGGGAGGGGAGGCAGGAAGATTAGTCACAATCCTTCCCGGTTCCCGCGTCCCGCCACACGGGCAGACGACTGACCCTGGACGACGGACGTGCGTCAAGGACATCAGACTACTGTAATTCGGAACTCGTTGGGGAAGATCTTGAAATTCAACTGTAATAGTTTTGAGACAAAGTTCCTTCTAGTTTAAATATTTCTGCCCAACATTTAAATCAATTTCTAAAAGTTTGCCAAATGTTTTTTTATACCAAAATTGGACAATTGTATGCCCCTCCAAAAGGCTCGAGTGTGCGGCTGCATACGTCGCACACCCCTCAGGCCGGCCCAGTGTTTAGCATCCCTTTGTTCGATACTTAACATATTTCCTTTTAATTTTTTGTGTATACTAACCCACACCTGTTAGATTTAGTCATAAATATCGATAATTTATTTGAATTAGTTATGTCCAGGAAACCAAAACTTCATATTTAGTCAAGCATAACATTTCTTAAATTATTACCTTAACACCAATAAATTGCAGTTGACCCTATTAAAAACGTCAATCATACTTAAGTGCATGTTACCGATTAGTTCTCACAGTCAAATTGCATAAATCTAAGTTCCCACCAATCAGAATATTATATTTTCCACCCTTTTTGTTTATACCGATGTATTAAATAAGGTGTAATATGCATTTTTAGAGCAGTCGTACCGACTCGTACCGAGTCGTACTATAACTCATAACAGTCATAACTATAATCATAGGCTAATAAATACATAGCCTATGCTATAATCTCAAGAAGATTCTTACTTTAACTTTATAAGATTCATAACTATAATCTTTACGAGATTCGTAACTATAATTTACGGGATTCTTACTCCCATATTTACGCGATTTTTATTCCAATCATAACGAGAGTCTTACTCTCTTAATTTAATGTAAATTCACCTGTTAATCAATTATTACATCAAACTTATACAAATATAAATACGATTAAATATTTCAAGTGTTTTACTTATAATCAACTTTATCGTGCATTGTGTCACAACTACATCATCATCAACAAACATTGGCCCTTCGAATTATCCGAATACATCGGTCCTTCGAATTAGCCGCAAACACCCTTATTCCAAACTGGTTGGTGCTCAATTAACAATTTCCCTCAACCCAGAGGCGGATTTACGAATTTGCCACCCTTGGGCTGGAAATATTTTGCCGCCCCTCATCTACAGTAATTTTCGCTAAAATATTGTATTTTTAATATGATTTGAATTTGTCTAGATGTCATTTTATTATTTAATTTCTTGAACTGAATTTGCCACCCCCTAAAATTTGCCGCCCTAGGCTATAGACTTTCTAGCCTTATGGTAAATTCGACTCTACCTCAAACAACCCTAGTAAAGCTGGCAGCGATTTTAGTATGTGGCAACACTGTATAGCAAAGCAAACCATGTCCACAATAATCAAACAGCTAATGTACTAATAAAGCGATTAGATATTTGTGATTTAGAATTTAGTGCAGCATGTTAACTTATTTCGGGGAGGGTTCACCCCCCCCCCCCTCCCTTTATATACGCTACTGGTAGTTATAAGGTTGCCACAATCTCTTATCAAAATCATATTAAATGACGTTGTCAGAATATGAAATTCGGCACACACATCGAGAATATAATGTAAATGAATAAAAAGTAATGAAACTGGAAAGTCTATGTGGGGAAAAAGTAGCAGCGATTTTTCGCTATGAAAACATATTCTTGTAACTTTTATATATATATATGTATATTATAATTTCCCCACACAGACTTTCCAATTAGCTTCACCGACTCGCGGGAAGATATTGCAACGATGAAAAAATTTCCAAAAATAAAAAAAAACGTCACATTTCTCGACGTTTCAGAGCATTTGCATCCATTTTGCATAAAAAAATTTTGGTGTCTGTGTGCGGGTGTGTGTGGATGTGTGGTTGTCGCCACGATAACTTGAGAACGGATTAAGATTTTCGGGATAGATTTCTTGTCGAAATATGAAGGTTAAGTTCGTTAGTCAGCCATATTGCATGAAAAGGGCCAAAGGGCCAAACTGTAGCTCCGTTAATATTTGTTGTAGAAGGTCGGAAAAAAACATAATGTAGAGAACTATCAATCGTATAAAAAGTTATCAACAAATTTTTTTCATACTGCAGCCCGGTGTAAATCGTAAATGTCGATCAATTGGGGAAATAGTTTATACAGCTAAAATGTAAAGTCTTTGGTATACACGAATAATCCACAAACCCACGACGAATTAAAAACCAAAATCAAACGAGTGCTTCACGACATTCAGCCCAACTTGTTGGACCTCGAGACCCTTCAGTAGCAGAAGAGGAGTTTCTATTGACTTCAAATTGCGGTAACATCGGTGAAGCTCCTCTTCAGGTCTTGGGCGTACGTGCAGCGAATTTTATTACTTTTTATTCGTGTGCCGAATTTCATCTTCTGACAAAGCCATTCGTAAAAATGTGTTTTTATAGTGAAAAATCGCTGCTACTTTTTCCCCACATAGACTTTTCAATTTCATCACTTTTTCATTTAAACTATATATTCTCGATGTGTGACGAATTTAATCTTCTGACAACGTCATTTAATATCATTTTGATAAGAGATTGTGACAACCCTAAATTTGGGAATATATTTATTTAATTTTCTGCTACTTAATGTTTACTTAGTTATATATTAATATAGTCGGTTTATTCTTAAATTACTATGGATAGCGATAGGGAACTCCTTAAAATTGCTGTAGCCAATGATAAAATGGGTTTCACTTGCAAATAAAAGAATAAATGTCATATACAACACGTTTCAAGCGAAAGTAGTACCTACATATGACTACAGCATTATGATGGAATTTCCTTTACACTCCCTGATTACCTGCAATTCTATTGTATTCCTAAACCCTGACAGAATAAAGCAGAAGTTCTACAACATTTTTTTAAATTAACGTTATTCCATAAACGTATTATGTCTTGAAATACGAAAAAAATGTAGAACTTCTGCTTTATTCGGTTTGGGTTAATGTTTAGGAATTGAATAAACATGCAGGTAAACAAGTGAGACACAATTTACCATTGGCTACAGCAATTTGAAGGCGTTTCTTGTCCGTAGTAATTTAAAAATAAACCGACTATACGTAGTATCGCTTTATAAAGGGAATAAGCGAATAATCTTTGTGGACATGGCTTACTATAACAGTGTTGCCACATACTAAAATCCTAGTTTTCGCTGCCAGCTTCACTAGGGTCCATTCCATAAACATGTTTAATTTTTTGGATAACGTTAATTTCAGACCTATTCACCTGCTGTTACAAGAGCTTTTTAATAGATATAAATTATTCATCATCGTTAATTTCTGAGATAAATTACATCCACAAAAACCCTCATATAAAATTTGCACCTGTAGAAATATTAATATAAAAGGTAGAACAACACTTTTTACGTTTTTACACAAAGGGGTTTGTCAATTTTTATGTGATACGGTTACGTTTTCTTCAATGCATACATGCAATACATGTTTTAGCGAATCTACCGATTTCAAATAGCTTAACTAAGCATGTCTAAACACTAAAGTACACCTGGTCACCTGACGTAGCGATAAGGCATGTATTTAATCAGCACAAAATGTTATCATCAAGTCTTATCTTCTTCTCCAGTTAATCAATAATGTGCGGGTTCTTTTTATGTCGGGACGCAATAGTGCTAGTAAAGGAATTACCTGAGAACAATGGAAATGATTCGTTAAATATTATCGATGGACAGCGTCAGAGACAACAATTTAAAAACTGCGTTCTATAAAAATACTAAATAGGGGTAGTTGGCGTATGCGCGCTTCGCTCATTTTAAATACTAGGGTTTTTGGTTTCCTTAACTAATTCAAATTTTAAATAAACAAGGTATTGTAAACA
Source organism: Pyrocoelia pectoralis (assembly GCA_036250285.1). Classification (NCBI taxonomy): domain Eukaryota; kingdom Metazoa; phylum Arthropoda; class Insecta; order Coleoptera; family Lampyridae; genus Pyrocoelia; species Pyrocoelia pectoralis. Next base: position 4,208,642 of record CM070082.1, read on the forward strand.
AAAAATTGCTAAATTGTATTTAAATGTTTATAGGTGAAAGCATGCTAGTAAAATAGAATTACTCACCCATTCTTATCGAATGCGGTAAAACACGCATCCATGTTGCGCTCAACGAGTTAGACAAATCAATGGATTGTAGGGAAAATATAAGCATGGATAAACTGCAAGGTTACGTCGCCAACTGACACGAAATAGTTGTAAGAAGTACCGCCACTAGGTGGGGAAGGGGAAAGTATAGTTTTCCGATTTAGCATGGTCATGACACATTAAGGTGCCAACAGGAAGGGTGCTTCCGCCCCATAAATTACTTGTATGCCCATTATCACGCTAGATCACCGCATTGCTCCTATTGTTACCATATTTCGGATTTTAAAATAAATGAAAGGTTATTTAATAAAATGAAGAAGGCTCATATTAAGTGTATTTAATGGAAATTTGTTAAGACAAATTTATTAAATTTTATTAAGCGCTGTTTAACAATCTACCATTTTTACAAGTTTTTTTTTATTCTGAATACTCCAAGAATGTTCGGTTCACCAATTGAAATAAAGAAACATTTCTGATAAGAAAAATCTAGATAAAGATAAATTTAAATATTTACAAGATAAACAATTTCTCCTGTTAAGACTGGTGACGAACCAACTGGGAGTTATCAGTATATAATTATGTGATAGGATATACTTCAAAAAATTGTTTACACCAATAATTTATTAGCAATAGTCTTAGACAGTATTGTAACATATGATTAGATATATTTTTGTTAATTATTTTGTGTATAAGTGATGCTCAAGATGGATCAATACTTCCGACATATTTATTCTAGAATTGACTATGATACCATGCGATATATAACATATGTCTGAAGTATCCATCCATCAAACACAAAAACCTAAAAAATAAACAACATTCTTACATATTTAGAGAATTAATAAACAATAGAGGTATATGTTTGAAAATGTATCAAAATTCATTGATTTATAACAAATTTTGGTAAATACTAAGGTATCATTCTTTTTAAATTTAACATTTGACAAAATAACATAAAAAACTATAAAAACGATAGTAAGGCATTTAAGGTACCCTGACTACAAATGCAATACAGTACAATACAACTAAAACTAACTGTGCTCAAGATACAGAGTGCAGAACTTGAAATAGCGACAATTCAAGATCTGCACAGCCGATCCATAATATATTACAAAACGATTCAATGTACATCAAGATGACTAGTAAAGACCAAGTCCTATTCATTGGAAGAATACACACAGAACCCTGATCAACTTGCGATCCTCAACTGTGTAACAATATTTATCGAACAATACAATTAAAAACTACAAATAAAATAATGTTATCTAGCCTCAAATAGCAAGGTGTATATTTTCTATGGATATAAGCACATTAAACATTGTAAAATGTGGTTCTAGTAATACTGCATGTTTCCACTTCTATTGAACATAACATTTATATAAATAAGTTAGAATTTAACAAATAATTATAAAAATAGAAACACACAATTTACTTCGGTTTAAATCTTTATTCAATTCTTTGATCAGGATTATAAAACATACTCACTAAAACAAATACTTAATTTACATAAATCGAATTACCGAAATAACCAGTCCGCGTTTATTGCACACTTGCAGTAAATCATATATGAAAGCTGAGGAAGATGATAAACGGCAACTCTAACCAGTATTATGTACGAATTAAAAGAAAGTTGTGATCTTCAAGCACCTATTGTGGACTCCTACGAGCTCACATTAACAAATCTAAAAAACAAAAGGAACTTAAACCAGGTTTACACTATTTCTCAACTTGTACTCTGTCAAGGATTTAAACAACAATCACAGTTAAATTGTGCATTAGTATTCACACACTCGGTTTTGTGTATACCAACATAGAGATCGTTTCAAGACTAAAGAATGATTGCGCAGAACCAAAATTATGTTCCGAATGTCAATACACTTACGTTAGGTTCACAAATTGTTTACAGGATGTTTTTAGTTAGAATTTATTTCGCGTCATCGTCAAATTTATACTATGCGCACCTCAGCGCTCTTTAGTTTTGGAATAATTTCTACGTAAATTGATATGTACACCAAGAGCACAAACAGACATAACTTATTTTCTTATATTGACAAAAGCAACACAAAAAAACTGGAAAAGGAATGTTATCAGATGGGTTTAAGTTAAGTGGTAGACATACAATGTTATAATCTTTATTCCGTTTGTTGGATAATTGTTATCCCCTCAATAAAGGAAATATGATCATTATCAATTGGTTGGGTCTGCTAAGCAAATGTGTTTCTTTAAATTTCCTAGCGTTTTTTTTCCAAAATGAACCACAATGTTACAACCTTTTTGGAAACATCTACGCAATATTGCCAATTATTTGTAAAAACTAGAACTTGCAAACAACAAAATTACAAACACGTTGAAGTTTTGACTGTAGGATAATTGATGAAAATTAATATCAAACACATCACACATTTTGTCCAGACCTATTTTTTATATTTATCACAAAAAGGAGTTTATCATGAAACATAGATTGAATAAATCACAAAATTCGTTTATTCAAAAACAAAGGGTCACTTGGTAAGTATCACAATTAGTTTTCACATACTACTGTTTAAAATTTGCCTAATCGTTTTATGCACAAATTGCCTATTCAAATTTGTCTAATTCTTTAACATTCGATACTATATAAATAATTAACACAACTAAAATACAAGAAATATACATCTATTCTTAAATAAATAAAACTTTTTGACTGCAAATGAAAAGGATTTTAACCATAGACATCCACTTCACAATGTGTTCAAATTCCAATGATAGTACAAGTCGAGTCTTTTTATACAAACACTTTTTATTTTTCCGAAACTAAAAAATAGTTTGTTAAATGTTACATACACTGTGACACAGGAATGGGCTATAGTGCCATTAATTTTTAATGATGCAGTTTTTTTGGGCGATTCATCTTGTCTGTTTTTTAAATGAAATAACTTAAGTATATTATTGCATTTTTAATCGTGAATGGGAAGTTTTAATTTAAAAACAACTTCTGTCTGAAAACTTAGTTCAAACGTTTTGGGAAGACTCTCTCACAAATATTAGAATTCTCTCAAAGAATAGAGTAACTTTTTAACCAATTTTTTGAAATAGAACATTACGCTATTAAATTGCACTTTTAAAAATCTTTAAAAAAATATAGGTTTCTATGACTTTAAAACATGAATTGTCAAAAATGGTTCTAAAGTTTCTATATTATTGTGGTCAATGTAAACATTGAATTCTGATCATTTTTCAATAATTCTCATCCAGTATGAGTTTTGCAAGGAAGCATACAAAAAAAACATATTTTTTGAAAAATTATTAAAAATACACTTTGACAGCATAGACGTATTTATCTCTTATTTGAAAAGATGAGGTAAATAATAAATACTTTCGAAAGAACTGGGATTAGACCCATAGAACACATACATTTTTGCACAGGTAATTCAAAAATGTCGTAATATACTGGGTGTTCCATTTAAAAAAATATAACTTTTACAAGACAAATATTTTTCTTACGTTCAAAAATACGCTTTGTCACATCGCCACTGCCGCCCGCATGACATTCCTTGCTCATTCTGTATGTAATTAAATTCTATTATTTGCAATACTATCAATTACCTGTTTGAGAGTTTCGCTGCCAAGCGTCATTTGAATTAATTGTGTCATCTGTGCTAATTGTGTTTACATTAACTGTATTAGCATTTTTTATAGTATCAACTGGAATACTGTAAAGAAGTTATTAAATAATATTATGTAAAACTGCCACTTACATATTATCTACTGTTTCAACGTCTTTTCCATTTTTATGACCGTTTTCTGCAGCATCAGTTTTAGAGCCATTCACTTTGACATCAAATTTATTTTCTGCGTTTTTCTCTTCAGTCTAAAAACGGTCATTACTTACTAGACAGGAAAGATTAATAATTAACCTGTACCTGGGATGCACCAGAATTATTTTTCCCTCTAGTGCGAAGCATTATTGCTTCAACACGTTTACGTCTTGCTTCCCTCTCTTTTTCTTCGTTCTTCAATCGTTCTTGGAGCTCAGCCTTTTGTCGTTCTGCCTCCTCTCTTGCTTTACGTTCAGCTTCTTCTTTTAGCAATTTTAACCTTAATTCTTCTTCTCTTCTCTGTTTTTCCTCTTCCTCGCGACGTTGCGCTTCTTTAATTGCCTAAAGAACATATTAACAAAACAATATTTATAGGAATGCTAGTTACCTCTTTTAAACGTTCATCTTCTGCGGCTCTCTGTAATTCAATTAATTGCCTTTGTTGTTCTTCTTCCCTTTGCTGCCTTTCGTATTCAAGCCTAATTTCTTCTTCTATTCGAAGCCTTTCTAATTCGGCTTGTCGTTCAGCTTCCTCACGAGCTAAACGCCTTCTTTCGGCTAAAGCAGCTTTGGCTTCTTCCTCAGTTGTAATTCGCGGTTTGGAATTCACAGAGGTTGTCATATCAATTTCGCTACCTTGACTTTCGAACATGTCCAGCTGATTATCGGCTACAGCTGACGGTTCAGATTTTCCAAAAATATTTTCTTCGACCTTAACTATAATTTGATCAATTACTTCCTTAACTGTATCACTTTTTTCATGATCGGTTATATTCATATTGTGAAATTTAATTTCTAAGTTATCGGTGTCATCGGCAGAAGCAATTTGATCCGTTTTTATAAGCCTAAAAATGTATAATTTAGTGTAATACCGGGACAATGCTCACGCCTAGAATTCACACAATTGAAAACACTTTCTTGTTTGGAATTCTAGAAGAGTATAATGTGATCGAGTTGTAGATAATAACTATCTAAAAATGTGATAAGAATGCTTACTGCATGGTAGGTTGTTTGTTATCCAACTCGATGCTGCAATCTTGACCATTGAAAACCAATTTATCTTCGTTAGAAATAGTTTCTGTAACATAATTTATGGGGTGTTTATCTATATAAATTAGAGTATTTGTAATATCACTCTCTGCGGTAGTTGTCACTGGTGTATTATTTGTTGGTGAAAGTAAAGTTTTAGGTGAACCATCTGTAGGAGAGGCGAGAGATTTTTTCTTTCCTATTTTCTCTTGAGATTTAACTAAACTTGACTTTCTAACTTTCGGCAAAGGAGGTTTATTATCCGGTTTTCTACTGCAATCTGCTCCATTTTTAATATCCGTCGTTATCCCTGTAATGGCAATACTCGCAGGTCGAGGACCCCTGGGGGCTGTGGAAGGACGGCTTCTCATCACAACCGAACTGGTAACACTACTTGTACTTTGCTGACTTAGAGAACTGCTCGGCCGTGATGGTGCTGAATGAAATATTCTAATTTAAAACTTACGCTTCATCATATTTAAGTTTGATTTCATTAACCAGCAGGAAACATACGGATGTATGGAAATAGGAATGGAAAATGAGCCAACACCATGAATTAATAGAATTATAAGAAAAGCGATTTTACTTTTAAAATACCTTCGCAAATAGAGTAAAATAAAACCTATTAAAAGTGCACAAATACTACTATTTCTTCTCTTCTTCAATACAAAAATGTGCGAACTCTATATTGTTGTTTCGTGTTAGGTCTTTTCCTAACTGTTTGCGACTTGTAATTTTGAGACCGTTCGAGGTGCAGAATTTAATTGATAAAAGAGAAATAGAATATTAGTCTATAAGTAATGTTTGTATTTTTTTTAAAATAGAGGATTAATACAGATCCGCATTATTTACAGAAACATAAAAAGCGAAGCTAAGGAGATAACCGTTTATGTGCACATATCAAAAGTAAATCGGTGCATCCCTTACCAAGCAAAGTTGACCAAAACCAGTATGCAGAAATTTCTCTTTTAATATAAATAATTCGGTTACCTTCAACCTGAGAAAAACAGTTGGTGGATGCTAATTTCTTCTGTCTAAGTTCAGTTGCACGTGTGGTGCGTGGTGGTGGTAAAGGTACGGCAGTTGTAAGTTGGTGCATACTGCGGCTGTCGGCTTTTCGTAAGGGTTTTTGGGTCTGTACCGTTTGTACCGGTTTATTAAAAGCTAGGTGACTCATACTACGACTAACTGGGGATTGTTGTGGATGGAATAATGGTTTAAAGGGAGAATGGTTTGACATTTCTGATAAAGTAGGCAAATCGGTCGGCCTTTTCCGTGGTTTAGACAATTGATCAAGACGAGACATGGAGTATGCCCTACCTGGTGAACGCATGAAAGGTTTACGGGATACTGTTGTTGGAGAATCTTTTGCTGGTATTGTGGGCATCAAATCTGTGCGTCGACGGCCCACGTATCCACTAATACAGCCAGCAGGATGCTGGGGTGTTGTAGCTAAAAAAAATATTCGTTTAAAGAATGTTCAAAACCAATACTAAACTATGCTATTTAAAAATAAATCTACTACCTAATGTATTGCGAAAATATATTTTCAAAAAATATTCCGTTTACTACCTATCTATCGAATAGTTCTCAAATAATACTAATTCAATATTACAACAAAGTGAAAAGTACTTCCCCACATGTGCAACTTTTTACATTTTAAAAAGCTAAGCAATATAAGAAACGAATACCGCAAAATTTTAAAAATATTTTAACCTGTATATTTCATACAATAAGTTAGGTACACTTGCATATTTGGAGTCACTCTATCAATTGATAGTGATGTCCATAATACTTAAATATTTCAAATTTTACTCTTATTGAAAATAATGCATATGTTTCTGTTAATTTAAGAATTTAAACTATGTATATCAAATTTTTACCATGCAATGTATCTAATACCATAATTCACACTGTTTTAAAATACCTACAATTGATGTCAAGCAATATTTTAATATATAGAACACAAAATTGTACACATGCACGTTAAAGTTTAGTGCAGGCAACTCTTCAAACTGGACAACTTATCAATATACATCCAGTATTAAATATATTCATGCCTTTTGTTATCATAATTTCAAGGGCATCACAAATATGTTAAATTTATTTACACTTAATTGATTTTTAAGTTAGGGTACATAGAAAGTTAAACTATTTTTCATCAATGTCAAGAGACAATTCCTTTAACAAATAACATTATTACAAAAACATTACATTTTTGTCTCGATAAGTTGCATAACAACTGAGGTTTTTAACCAATCACATTCAAGATGTGTACAGAAATTGTTGTAACGCTAGATGGATCATAAATAGTAATTGTACTATATGTTATATTTTTATTACCAAAAATGAAAAAGAAAAATCGATGTACAATTTGAAGGAACAGATTGAAAAGTTAGAAGGGGAGATCAAAGTTACCTCTTTGATATGATTCAAGGTTGGGAATCAGCTGTACATGGTTAAAAAAGGTTTTAAACCTCATGTTTTTGGTTCACAATAGATAGAAATAACTCCATCTGCCATAATGCACAATTCTGTTGAGTGTAAATCTAACAAAGCATAAATGCAATTAAATTAACTTGCAAAAAAAGGCACTCGAAAAAAAAGAAACAAAAGAGCAAGCATAAAAGCATTCAATGACGTAAGAAGTCTGACGCTATACCGGAATTGCTCGAAGCGTTGAGAAAAATTGGTTGTGCGGGTAAACTAGCAATGGGAGACTTGGACGCGTCAGGGTCGGTATCCCAATGGAAAACTGCATACATAGAAGTAGACATTCGCATATCTGTAAAAAAAGTAACAAAACTTTCTAAAACATGAATAAGGCAACTGAACTTGTACAAACGTCAACGCTTGTAATGCGCAAACTGAGAATAATAAACAATAATTAGAGCAGGAATTGACACACACAACAAAAAATACTACATAAAAACTACTAACCTTCACCTGAACGTTCTAAACCCCCAGCCGAAGTCGCTCTTTTTTTACTGCCACCATCAAGTTCTCTCTCTGATTGTCTTCTAGTGAGAGGAGCTGGTGAATAAGTTATATTTTGGGTAGAGGTTGCTCTCCTATGTCCCCAAAATGAACCAGAACTATCTGCGGGCCCTAACATTCGTGGAGTAGAAGATCCAAATGCGAACACCATTGAACTTCTTTCATTTTTCCGTTTGGCTTCTATTCTAGCTTCCCTTTCTTGATTACGTTTTAAAATTGATTCTAATCTATCTCTTTCTGCATCGTTTATTGCTTTTTTCCTTTCTTCAACTTGCTGCCGTCTTTCATCTTCTTTAAGCCTTAATTCATCTAAGCGCTGCCTTCGTTCATTTTCTTTCTGTTCTTTAAATCGTTGAGCTGCTAGTGCCTGATTTTTCATTTCGTCTAACTTTCTTTGTCTTTCTTCATTTTGACGTTCCTTGAACGTCTTTATTCTAGCTTCCTTGTCGTCTATGAGACAAAAAAAAGTTTATAAAAACTAAAAATTTAAGCGTAAAAAATAGATTAAGAAGCAAAATATATGTGCACCTCTTTCATAGTTGAATAAACATTCTGTTAAAATAGCACATTGTATAATGTAAGTTAAGAAAACAAACTGCTTAACTAAATATCTTCTACTGGGAAAAATTACTCCTATAGGGGTGAGGTGTAAACATTAAAATATCTCCAGGGAGCCAAAAAAACGAATATTGGGCGAAATCCGAAAATAGCTAATGGGAGGTGAAAGCCAGGTAACTTTTCTGAAATCAAAGGATTTTATAGAACTCATTCTTACCAATTTGTGCACTAAAGTTAACCAATTTATGTTTATAGTCAATAAAATCTTATAACCAACCTACGACACTCAAATCGATAAGTTAAGTAAAACCTTTACTGATAAGTGTACATTAACAACATAAGTAGTATCAATACACAATAATAGTATAAATCATATTAAAAATCCTAGTTGTACTTCTAACATTGAGATTCCTTATAGTATAACGAGATACATTTCTACATGTTTGCAAATGGAACGCATAAGTTAACATAGGAATTTTTGGTAAAGTTCCAACTTGCACAAAAGAATATTTAGATGACGCATATTGAATACCGTTGTAGAATGAGCGGTTATCTTTTAAAATTTGCATAAAATGAATATCGAGAACTTTGGATATTACTAATTTTGTTACTTAACCCATATACAGTGCGGTCCAAAGGTATGGAATAAATTCATTTTTAGCGTTATTATGTAATTTTGGGAAAAAACCTGAAACACGTCGATTTCTATTTATAATTTACCATTTTCTCGTATGAAAGTCTTACCACCCTCTTGCACCCCCTCGGAGGTATGAGCAACCCTTAAAAAAATTTAAATACGAACGGGTGGCTTGTGGCACCTTGTTTGAAAGGGATTTTAACTCTCTATTCAGAAATATAAAAATTTTTAAATTTGGTACACTCGTAACTCAGAAATTGAATTTTGAAAAAGAAATAGTTCACAAACCTCCGTTTGAGTTCTTGTTCTATTACCACATCCAATCATAATTAAAATGTCTATTCTCTGTGTTTCTGTTAACTGAGCCATGATTTATTTACTGAAATGCACACACAAACAAAATTTGGCAATACACAAGCGTCTGTCAAAAATAACTACAAATATGAAGTAGTCTACTATGTAGTTAGATTTTTTGTTATTTTTTGTTAAACGCTTTTTTCCTCAACAGAATCAGAACAAATAAGAAAATACCTGATTAGTATTTCAAATTAAACAGATAATTTTATGATCGCCTTTAGTTTTTTTTCAAGAAATGACTGGTGGTCACTTTGAACACTTAATCTAAAAATACACTATTTCTTTTTCAAAATTCAATTTCTGAGTTACGAGCGTACCAAATTTAAAAATTTTTATATTTCTGAATAGAGAGTTAAAATCCCTTTCAAACAAGGTGCCATAAGCCACCCGTTCGTATTTAAATTTTTTTAAGGGTTGCTCATACCTCCGAGGGGGTGCAAGAGGGTGGTAAGACTTTCATACGAGAAAATGGTAAATTATAAATAGAAATCGACGTGTTTCAGGTTTTTTCCCAAAAATACATAATAACGCTAAAAATGAATTTATTCCATACCTTTGGACCGCACTGTATGTATATTGTGTATATATAGGATATGACAACAAGGATGATGCACATATCAGCGAGCTAGAGAGAAAAGCGAAAAAAGTGGCAGGGCAGGTATAACGGCTAGGAGAGAGGACATTTAGTAATGACGGGGGTGGCTATTTAACAAACTAGTGGAAAGTGTTATGACATACGGGGCTGAAATCTGGGGTTGGAAAAGGTACAAATACGATGCTGAGAGTGGGTTTTGGGGCTGGATAGGAAAACACCAAGATATATCGTGCAGGAAGAGGTGAAGTGGGATAAGAACTCAAGCAGGCAGGAGGGCTATGAGATATGAGAAAGAATTGGGAAGAGGGAGAGGAGGGACGGTCCTTCGAAGCTGCTGGAGGGAGGTAAAAAGTGGGAAAACGAAGTATGGGGAGGAGAAAATAGTACGAAAAAGGCGGATATGCTAGTGGAGAGGTGCAGAGTAAAAGGGAGAGAGGTATGGGGGGAAGCCCTTTATGTTACAATCTTGAATTCTGATTTCGATCTTGAGCACCATCTACTATCTAATCCAAGCATATAGTAATTCTCAAATTTCACAAACTGACGTCGATAAACGAAAACTCAATTGCTCAGGAAAGACACGGACACAACGCACCTTGAACTTTTAGGATAATGTGTTACAAGTTCTGTAAAATGTCGCATCTTCCATATAGTTATAAGGAAGAAAAATCACGTTGTGCTGTCTCGTTTCATATTTTAGTCCTGTGCGTTATCCTTATCGCAAACGGATAATTTGTTCTCGGTCAACCAGATTTTAGCAGCTCAACATCTCCAATTCATTTCATTGTCAGTGAAAGGCATAGTCAACTTTTTTAAGGAGCTAAATTCTAAGTAAAATACGTATTAATTGTGATTATGTTCGGAAATATTAGTGTACATATAATATTTTCAATGAATTTTTGCATGTGCTATACTCAATTAATCGTCAAATATCATATTTAAAGTTATGATCTTGCGCTCAATTTTCCAAATATGTATAGTATTGTATTTAAACTTACGTATTAAAACTTAACCATCAAATTAATTGATTTACAGGGTGGCGCACCATATACGATGACAATTTTTTAGGGAAATAACTAAGTTATTAATTTGAAGTGAAGTGGTCCTTTAAATAATACAGAGTGTTGAAGTTAAACGTGCACGAGGTTTAGACGTAAACAATATTGCCATATTACGAAAGAAAAACGATCCAACCTGAGTTGTTTCAACTGGCAAATTAGCAAAATACATATGTAAAAGTGCGTGAAAATTTTCAAGCGGGTTTTGGTTTGACTTGATTTCATTTCAACCAAAAGCTTATTTTTGCTCTAGCATTTCGCCCCAAAAATAATGACAATTATACTGAAGATGCATTTTGGTTTATCTAAATTTAATTGAGAGACGACTGAAACAGAAAAATATTAAAATATGCTGTACTTAAACATAATTATAATACGACAATATGGGTTAGTGTTCAGAGGCATGAAATATGTGAATACAATACTTCAGATTGGTTATGTATGATCGGAGTCGTGCAAAAATTTATGTGGATTAGGTTGGTGTTAAATATTAACAATGCAGCGTATGCACTGTTCCGCCTTTGAATGAGAAAAAGAAGGTGTTATAAAATCACTCACACACGTTACAATAGAGGTATACTACAGATAATCACTATTATATTTTAAGATTTAAATTGTTAGTAAGTTTGCAGATGCCACACAATTTACCTTCCGTATTATTGGAATCTGATCCCAAGTGGGCAAACCAATGCATTGTACCTGGAACATAATAGCTTCATTACGCGTATTGATAAATAAGTATAAATAGGGAACAGGTAGGTAGGTATAAGGATTTTACGATTAGTATAATATGTATATATTTAGGAGCAGGCGAATTCTCACAGAAAAATCAGTCTGACTCGAGAACCAAAGAATTTCTTCTATTGGCTCGAATTTAATTTAAATTTTTGCTCCTTTTTCTTTCAATATCGTCACAGGGTAAAGTGAATGCAACGTATAATAACACAGGGTGGTCCAACAGTGCGGGGATGGAAGATGTGGGTTTATTAACGACTATTTCTAAAGTTTGTTGATGGGGTATGGTCGGGTACACCTAAAATAATTTCATCTGAATCGCAATACGTATACAGGATGATTTATATCAAAGTCGCATTTTTTTTAATGGAACCCTCTGTATATTATTGCATGTTTGGATTCATTGGTCAATTCTAGTGCGACTTTATGTATCACACCTAATATGTACTTAAAACGAATCGTTTAGCCGCAATTCGTCATTTTTACAAAAAGTAGATGTCTAAAAAAATTGATTATCGCAGGGATCTCAAAACTTAAAAGGCCGTATCTTGTACCTATGCGATGTTACTATGCATGAAATGTACTAGCATAGGCAGGACGGTCAAATCCGAATTCTTCTTGTGTTCGGAGAAATTACCACGTCAATTTACAAAATTTCAATCAAAGGTAACTTGATTTTTTCAAATGGCACGTCCAATTTTTTGTTATGGCGTCAAATGTAAAATTTTATTACCTTTCCAACGATACTAGTTTGTCGGCATCTATCTTCGTTAGATTTCTTGTAATTTCACATTTTCTGATTAATTTGCTGTATTATTCAATTTTCAGGTTCTATTGGTAGGTATCCAGTAGGCCGTGAAAGATAGACCAACATCCAACTGCACTAAGAGCTCAAGGAGACGGATTTTCCAAATAGAATTAATTTTTGCAATTGAATAGAAGAAAAGTTCAATCAAAATGAAGAATTTTTGGATAAGATCATGTTTACAGACGAGTGTACGTTTGACCGCAATGGATTTGTTAATCACCATTATTTTCATTATTTCTCAGATGTTAACCCTCACTATTTCCAAGTTCATAGTCAAGAGGAATGGTCGATTTTTGTTTGGGCAAGCATGTTCGGCACTTTTGTTGTTGGTCCCTTTTTCTTTTCAAGGTATTCTAAATTCCTCGAAAATGAATTAATTGGACTCCTTGAAGATGTACCGCTCGCTCAAATTAGCGACATGTATTTTCAGCAAGATAAAGCACCACACCGCACACGTGTTGTAAGTGTATCGCCTAGTAATACATTTGGTGGAAAGTGGATAGAAAGGTATAGATCAACACGATGACCAGCAAGATCTCCCGATATTACTCCGCTTGATTCCTTTTTGTGGGAGTACGTCAAGGAGAGAGTGTATGCTGAACTACCAACCACAGCGGAAGGTATGAAAAATAGGATCAGAAACGTTTTTGCAACTATCAACTCAGACATGTTACATAGCATAGGGTTAAACATTCTTTTCGTCGAAGAATCCAAGTTTGCATAGAACAAGGTGGTAGACATTTTGGATATTCGTTAGAATAATAATTTTATTGATTTTTTTTATTTTTATTTTATCTCATAATTTTGGATCTTGTATTTGTGTTTTCCCACTTAATAAATAATCTTTTATACTTAATGAAATGTCAACACGTATCATTATTATTATAATACAACATAATGTCAAAGTAAAGCTAAAGTGTAAGAATTGTTTTATATTTCATGGCCTACTAGATACCAATAGAAACTGAAAATTGAAAAATACAGCAAATTAACAAGAAAATGTGAAATTACAAGAAATCTACCGAAGATAGGTGCCGACAAACTCATATCGTTGGAAAGGTAATAAACTTTTACATTTGATGCCACAAAGAAAAATTAGACGTGCCATTTGAAAAAATCAAGTTACCTTTGATAGAAATTTTGTAAATTGACGTAGTAATTTCTCCGAACACAAATGACGAATTGCGGTTAAACGATTCGTTTTAGGTACTATGTGTGATACATAAAGTCGCACTAGAATTGACCAATGAATCCAAATATGCAATAATATACAGGGGGTTCTTCCATTAAAAAAAAATGCAACTTTGATATAAATCACCCTGCATATGTATTGCGATTCAGATGAAATTATTTTAGGTTTGTAGCCTTAAGGGTACCCGACCATACCCCAGCAACAAACTTTAGAAATGTTCGTTAATAAACCCACAATCTTCCAACCCCGCACTGTTGGCCCATTTGACGCAACAGAATAGAGATCACAAAAGGGCCAGAATAGGGAACAATCGACGACTCTCTCCTAAATCGATTACCTCCCACACGAGTAGTTAATAACATAATTTATTTTATTAGCAAAAGCTTAATTTCGGAGAACATTAAACAAAACTGACACAAATATCCTAAATACAATAGGGGTTGGATATGTCAACATATTATAAGGCAATTGGATATAATTAAAGAAACGAGAGAAAAAGGAAATTTCAATAAGATTTACAGTTCGCCAAAGCTAACATCAATTTAAATGCTATGTCGTACACCTAACATTCCTTCATTAAGCACTTAACCGAGTTTATTATTTTAAATTAAGTACCATGTGGGTAATACAAATATTACTTACATTTAGGTCATTTCAATCTATTCTATGTATTTAATTAGTAACAATTAATAGAGTTTTAAAATGCACTTTATTTTTGTCTATTAAACTGATAAAAATGATACGGTTTTGAATTAGTTTTTTATTTCTAATTTGTAGCTGATGAAGCATTTGTCAAAGATTGATTAATGGTATATTATACAGTTATAAAAAGAAAAAAGTTAAAATACGAGACAGTAAGAAATATTAGTAAAAATAACACGGTTCGTTTCTCTTCCATACTGATACTACCAGTCCTTCGATACGTCGTAATAACTAAGATAAATTATTATCTATATAAAATGTTCACATTTGCCATTACAGTTAGTACAAACATTCAGTTCCTGTACCTACAGGTTTTTTAAATACATCCTGAAAGATTCGTTTATGTAAAGGAAATATGTCAACCATTTTATTGTAGGTATAGAGGCAACATATAACCAAAGAGGTTTCACCTTTTTTGTTATTAAGAATTACTGCTGTTCCAGGTTAAAATTTTTGTATACGGCAGTGTAAACCAAAACTTACCACAATGGTAAACTATATATAAGTAACAATTTTTCTTTAAAGAGACATTGAACGCACGACAGTCTAACCTCGATATCCTTAGAACGATAAGTAAACACTTTCCAACTCAAAGTTCCTAGATTCTGAAAATTATACCATTTTTTAATCAAAAACGTGACACATGCGACAATCGTGATTAGTACACATCTTGTAACAATCGCAAAATCATTGAATTTATCAAAATAATTATAATAGCCTACGAAATTTTGGACACCTAGCTAACATACAAGATGTCCACGTCACGCCACATTCAATGAAGTATTCATTAAGAGGTTTTCAAATGATTTTCGCGATTTAAAGATTCTAGTTAATTGAATTCTGTTGACAAACCCTCACTTCTTCCTTTTCAGTTTTGAAATATCGATTTTGTACTGCACATCTAATTTATTATTAATTAATCAAGTTAAATAAAGTACACGAGAAACAATTTATAAAGTCCTTCTTCCCGTATCTATAACTGATCATAAATATTGATATCCCCCCCCCCCCCTCGAATATCACAAAATCGGCTAATTTAAAAAAAAATGTAAAGGAGAAATTATACAGTGGATTTGTATTACCTACACCAAACTTGAAAATTCCGATGATTGACTTCCTCATTCAAATGCAAGAGACAATGGTGTGCAAACAATTTGATTCTCGTTAATACGTTTCGAAAGGCACTCAAAATACTCGATTCTTCCGCCAAGATCATTTTATAGGTATGGAATATGTTTCGAAAAAGAATACTGTAAACTTCTGATTCTTGAGACAAGCTAGTTTTGCATTAGACCAACCTATCATAAAACCGAAACATAGCCTTACTATACATAATAATTATTGAAAGTTTACGGTTTCTATTATTAACTTTTTTGGCTTTTGCCCTTTGTCACTTTCAAGAAAAAAATGTTTCCCACGTTGCCCACAGTCATTTGTTTATTTATTGAAATATGAAGCAATGACATTTTTTTCATGGTCTGGTAACTGGTTCCTTAAAAATGTAACTTCACTATCATTTACATCATCTTTATGTAATTCGAAGCCTGAAGAGGACTACTAGTACTCGAAACTAGTAGCTATTTTAAACATTTTAATGAAAAAACAATTACCTATGGGGAAAGCTTACAGCCTATTATAACTTACCATCATAATTCCCTCGTAATTTTACCCTATTTGGAGTCGAACTTCACCTTAGATACATTCCATTAAACAAGATAGGAGTTTTGGAAGCAAACATTGCAATTTTCTGAACCACAATTCTCAAATGGATGAAAGTAATAGATAAATTACAAAGTTAATCGACCGTTTAATAAGTCAAAAGAGAATTGCGATATATACGAAAGAATGATTGTTTATTATGGGCGTCACGGAGTCACACTATTTATTCGTGATAAATCAATACAGTTTGGATTCAAACTGTGGTGTTTCCGGTTTCTTCGACACGCTGAGTCTTATTGTAGACTATCAACCCGTTTTCCAGAAATTCGTTACAATCAAAGTGAAATTGAAAAAATGGCTAGTGTTTTTAGAACAATCGAGGAATTTTAATTATTGAGTAAGGGTAGCAAAATACAGGAGAATTATGAGAGCTTAAATTTTGTTCTGATTCTAGTCTCTTGTTTCATACTAGTCGAGCAATATACTACCACCCCTCGAAGATTGAAAGGATCAAGTCTTGGCTTTACATCAACAACAATAAAAAAATGTGGTGGAAACTGTTTAACTGGGCTATAGATGAATGTTGCTAACTAAAAAGACAATGTGAATTTTAGGACAAGTCACTCTCACCTTCATAACAACCTCCTCGTCAAAACTAGAACCATCAAACGAATTGTCATTCTTACAGTCAATAAAATTCTGCCCAAGAATGATCGTTTTTTATAGATACAATGTCAAAACTTTCCCTGTTGTTTAATATACTTACAATTTAGCGTAACAATGGTTGCATCACAACCACTAAACGTATACGCAAGTAGCACAGTTTTTTACAACTATTTGGAAGGAGTGGGTCCAGACGGATGGGTAGGATTTTTAAGACAACAAAAATTGCAAGTTTATGAAGCACGTAAGAGACATAAGAGGTGAGAAGCAAGTGAAGATTTTTAAACATTATTATTAAAGGATTTCCAACGATACAAAACTATGCAGTTTACTGATTTCCCATGCGATAATGCATGTAGATAAATAAAGATTTTAGACATCACGGTCTCAAAACATTTTATCCATGCAATACGTTTGGCACTTTTCCAAAGGAATTGGCGGCGAACATATGATACAAAATATTTGGTACAGCCATGGAGGGAGTTTCACTACAATCGCTCGACGCGTGTAAATGTTTAGTAACGTTTCAGCGCTATTTGATAAATATATAGGAAATTTATTAAGAAGTAACAATGCTTACTACATTCTGACTGAAAATATGAAAGAATTTCACAACTTAGGTGAAGTTCTTCTTGGCATACACGTACATGTGTTAAAGAAGACTAGGAATTTTAGTATTTTTCACAATCGATTTCAAAAAGAGGTGCTCCTCTCACCAGAGTTAGCGGGTTGCAGTACAGTCAAGAGAATTTGAACTGTGCCAGAGAATGCAAGGATATCATACTCATGGCCAAAACTTAAGGTGTAAATGATGTAATGGCTTTAAACATGTATCACCAAACAGTTCTTATTTACGTTTATCAACCAACTTCAAAAAGTTTGTTACTAAATTCTTCCGGATGTCTGTATGCCTGTGCGTTGGTCGATGTTACAGGGTTTAGAAATCTGGAAGTGGAGTAATCTTATAGGAAATTCTTTACCAATTCCAAATCTCTGGTACATTTTTTGATCGGATCACCCGTTCGCCGTCGGGACGCCATTAAAGTCAAAATATACACCTTTTAATACCTCGAGAACGACACGTCCAATTACAAAAAGAAAAAAATACGTTTCCTTTATTTTTTGAAACCTATTGAGTCATGATACGTAAACATCACCCTCACCCCTCTGCCGGGTGAGTTTTGAAAACTTAAATAGGAACACCTATTTTTTATTGCACTTTTGAATTCTCCATAAAAAACGATTCTCAAATTGCAAATTTCACCCCCCAACTGCAACCCCTTCTTTGGGGGTAGAAAGAGGGAAAATTGCACATGTCCGCAGAAACACGATCTTTTTTTACTTTTTTTTCCTCTACTTTGTTCGTGATTTACAAATTGTCCGTTACTCTCTCCGCTCCCATCTCCCTTAAGGGTGGAAAGAAAAACAATGACTCATTTGTGCAGAATCCGAGGTGCTTGTGTATCACGTGGGGGGTGGGGTAGTTATATACATATGTATTATATGTAGTATATGCCATAATTAGTTACAGATTTGAAGTTAGTTGAAATTAGAATTCTATAACAATTCATGCCTTTTGATACTTATTTCTTTATTCGTTTATTTACTGCTTGCAAGGACACACATGGATCAGCTTCACGAATTTGACCTTGCAGATCTTATATTGTTTTAGACGATTGTGAGGGAACAAAGGTCCATTTTCAAAATGGCAGATCTTGTTAGGGATTACGCTGAAGACATGAGCGTGTCTTGAATTAAAATTTTCGAACAAACAAGAGGAAGACATTTATACACGTATGTATTTCATTTAAAAAGAATGTGCACCCGGCTATTAAATCACACTGCGTGGTGCGTGCTTTATTTGCCTGAAGCATTTATTTAGATAGAGCAAATGAACTCAATGATAAATAAGAGCTATATTCCACTAGAACACCACGGTGGCGCAACCAGTGGCGCCACCGTGGTTACCGCAGCAACCAATCAGGCAACCAAGAGAGACACCAGCAGTGCTGTTCATTTTACTAAAAATCTTATCTAAGCTATGATTCATTTGCAACATGGACGTTGAATGGTGGCGCAACCAGAGCGGTGGAGACACCAGTAGAATGTACGAACGCTACACGGCTGGTGGCACAACCAAACTGGTGGAGGAACCAAACCGACACCAGGTGAGGTATGGTCCATATGCTTACGTGTGTTCTCAGTGGTGTCGCCACTGGTTACGCCACCGTGGTGTCCTAGTGGGATATAGCTCTAAGTGTGCCACCACCTTTGCGTAAAAAAACCTTCGCCCGTCGTATAGACGTATTACGTCTAGTGAAACTTTTCGATGAAGCAGCGAGCATGGAATCAGGAATGCAAGAGCGAATAAGAACTATCGGTGCACTACAACAAATTGCGCAATGATTAAAATATGTCAACAAGCATGGCGACCATAGCAATCCTTCTTATTGTGGAGACTGGAGAGCACTTGCACTGAGAGCAGTATTAAAAGACCACGTCTTATGCTTTTACTGCAAAGTGCAACGTAGCGGCGTTGCCACATTTAGTACATTTTCACCTTTTTCCAGGCAATTTTAGTAGGCAGATTTTCCTTAGTAGATTTTAATCAGTATACCTGTATAACATTCTGAATTATGTAAAAATTCCATTAACAGTAATGATGACATCGACAAGGATGAATATTTACTAATGAATTTTGCCGCACCATCTTCGGTTTTGAACCTTTAGAATTACTTGCCTTCGTTCAGAAGCATCAGCTTTGCGATTCAATACCCAACATTGTCATCTTATTGCGTATGTTCCTAACTCTAAGAGTTAGTAGATAGCTACTTGTGGAAGGGTTTCTCCAAACTCAAATTAATCAAAAAGTATCTCAGGTCAATTATGTTATATGAGCAACTTGAGATTGACCAATCTCGCACTTATGTCAATCGAACATGAGCGGATCAATGATGGGAGCTTCGACACAGTCAAAAATCTCGTATTTGAATTTGAAATACATATAATAAATAATAACGTTATTATATCAACGTTTACGATAAATAAATCGCCAAACCTACCCCCTTTTATCGTAAACGTTAGTTTGTTTACCTCATTTTGAGCATTTGCAATATTTAACTTATAATTTTTAACCAAATTTAACACAATTTTATCTATCAATTTAATTAATTCCACCATACAACTTAATTTACCAACTACTATGGACCCAATCGACCTTATATTAAAAAATTATATTATGGGATATAAAGCAGATTTCCGGTATTTTTTGAAATTATTTTAGTAGATTTTTAGTAGATTCAGGTAAAAATTTTAGTATATTCGCCAGAATAAATGTGGCAACGTTGAGTGCAAGGTAGAAGGTATCAACGTACGTGCTATAGGTACACGCGAAAAACTCCTCATTTACGCTCAAACAAAAAAGGATGTCAGAAATGTGTATTGTATTTTTTTCTACTTGACACTCCATTTTCTCTAACCCGTAATTTAAGACACATTCAATAACCCAATACTGTACGCTACGATACATCAATATTAAACACGAAAACTTGACCAAAAAAGAAAGTACATCATCATGATAATGCACCTAATTGCAACAGTGCAGTTGAAAAGAATTGAATTACTTAAAAACATTGTACCCTTTTAGATTATTTAAAAAAAATAAAATGATTTTTACTATTATAAATATGTCCATTGAATTTCCTCATAACTATCTCCATTTATGAGGTTTTCGCGAGGGTTTTCGGGAGTTTTTCCTTGCCTTAATAGTCTACGCAAAAAATGGCATAGGTACCTACAGGTACAGATAAATGAAAAAAGGAACATTTTGTTGTGTGCGAAGCACTTAGGTAAGGAACAAATCCCGAAATGCACGTAGATATTCCTCCACAATTCTAAAATCATACAATGTTTGAAGCTTTTGGGACGCGATACATAATATACAAGATTTCATTAAAATGAAAAGCTAAAGAGAATTTTCCGAATTATTCAACATTAATTTCGTTCCCTTCAAACTAATTTCTCTCAGATATACATAATATACTTCCCCAGCGCATTTTCCAATGTTTAAAGTACTTGTGAAACTAATTTATCGAAATGGCTCAGTTTAATCTCTTTCATAGTTGTCTCCAACTTCGGGAATAGAAAAAGTTAGCTCTTGTGAAGTATCATATTGGCGTTGTTTTTGGAAAACATTCAGGAACAGGCAATGGGATGTAACCGAACGCATTACATCGTGATGCAATTTGTACTAGTTGTTTTGCCACAATTCTGAGCGTTTTTGTCGGATTGCTTCTTAGAGAAACTCATAGCTTCCAAATTGTATTCCTTATTGGCCATACGATCATATGGGGGAACCAATGGTACACTATGCCAGTGAAATCGAAAAAAATAGTGAGAATAACCTTCATATTCAATCGATTTTTTTCGGCCTTCGTTCTTCGGGCAACTTATACCAATGTTTCGTCACCAGTGATGAGCTGTTTGAGTTGTGGATCGTTCTTGACTCCTAAGCAATGTTCACTCATTTTTGATCGAAATTCAGCAATTTCGACCAAATTTTTCTGCTATGTTCCATGCGAAAAACCTCCGAAAAAGATGCTTGGTAAGCTACAAATGGTACGCCAACAACCTCTCAAATAGGTGATGCGAAAACACATATGACCTTCTTGGCTGGCTAAAATAAACTTGAAGATCCAATATGGCTATATACCTCAGAAACAAGTGGACTTACACGGTTCGCGATATTCCAAAATTCTCGTTAGATTTTAATCAATACTCGCTGTTGTGATTTGATTATGATCATTGATCACATACACAAAACGAGAAAATTCGTACTTAGAATGAGTCAGTTTTGAGAGAACTCACTAATCAACTTGTTGAATCAAATTAATTAAAACTGAAGTAGGTTGATTAGTAATTTTATAATTTTAGATAGCTGTTGCATAGCGAGTGTTAAATTTCAGTTATAACCTAAATGGAGAAAATTTCGTCTATTTATTAAGTGCAAATTTTAATGTGGAACTGTTCGTATGCAACTAATGAAAGATGTGCACAGGAAACATTTTGACAGATACTCACCCCTATTGGCAGAGGAAGGACGGGACCCAGCTATAACAAACAAAAAAAGAGTTAGAATAAAGTAATTACGCTAAATATTTAAGATTCTTTTGGAATTACAAAAGAATTAGGTAACAACTAATGAGGAAACACCGCCTCTCCGCCCCCCCGCCATTTTACAGGTACATTCCAATAACGGCCTTGGTACTAACTTACCATATACTTTAAAAAAACGTCATAATCCAAATTCGTATTCTACCTTGCATCCTTACAAGAAATATGGAATGTTAACGAATACAATTAATTACTAATATAAAAATAACTGTTATGTTGTAATATGAATCATTTAAATAATCTAATCAAAACGCATTAAATCATGCGGATTTTCCTATGATTATTAAAAATTGTTTTGACAAAGGAAACGCCTTAAAACAATTTAAATTGGAATATTTTTAGCAGATCGGCGATAAGCAGTTTTGGTACGAGTGAACTTCGAACTTATTAGTTACGATTAAACATTGAATAGCAGGTGTTTTAACATCTACAGAGTGTTTCGCATAAATTTTGCTTTTGGAAACATTTTTCTCACCTATTATGCATGGTACTTTTTTTAAATGTTCAGCACGCTGTCTATCCTGTTTTGCAATGTTTTCATGGGGCAAAGACGTAAGAAGGATATTTCGAAGATGCTCAATTGAGCTACTTGGTATTCCGTAACACAGACGTGCTTCTGGACCCATAACGTACACTACAGTCATCGATTCACTTTAATTCAACACGCGTTAACTGAATAAACTATCAGTGATTAGTAAAGTTAATACTTTTAGAAGTGTTTGACGACACGATTCTGCGCAAACAACTTAAGAACCTTGGACAAACATAAATTTCTTTATTGTTATTGACATTACATTATCTCTTTCATCAATTCAACGTGCTTTCATTTCTGCGAGAATCACGACTGCTTATTGGTGCAGCACGGCGTCACCCACAGGGGTTTCCAAGAACCTACGCCTTTATCTTACACGGAAGCTGTGAATATGAATTTACCGTAAAAACAATTTATAGTTAATTAATTACATGGATAAAAAAACGTACGCTCTAATTATGCCCTTGAGCACCTAGAACACTTTTCCATTTTCGTCAAATTAGTATCGGTGTTATTTTATTGTTCTATTAGTAAATTAGTTCAACTAGTACCTACAGCATTCGGTGCATCAAAGCTACGCCTTTGCACACGTGCATCAAACTTTATTAATCGGAAAAAATTAATTATTTCTATGTTTTAATTCAGTAACAATTGATTTTTAGGTGGCGGGTTGCGTTAAAAGCATTTTAAGTAAAATACGAGGGCTGTTTTCTTTCCAGTGAGCCTATCTAGCAGGCTATCATTTTTTCAACAAAATTTGGTTTACAATAAGGTCGATTCTCATTAGAGCTTCACTTAGCAGCGCAACGCAGCGACGCGCGTCGCAGCAGAATGTTGTAGTATGTATTCTCACATAACCAGCGAAAATAAAATCCTAAGCATTTACTTTTCTTCGTTGTGATGTATAGAGCAGACAGTTTAACGAAAGCAGTTCATTGTCGGATAATGATGTGCTTATATTTACCATGATATGCCATGATCAAGAAAATAAGAAAAAACGAAAAGAATATTGGAAGAGGGCGAGAGAAAAATTTATAAATATTATAGGGCATATTCCTGTTTCCTGTGTATTGATAAGCTGCAAAGTAGCGAAAGAATGCTCGCCCGACCATTCGAGTTTTGCTGCCTTCTGAAGTGAGAACGGTTGTACTAAATTAAAGGCCGATTCTAATTTATGGATGGTCAAAAAACGTATAAAATTAATTTAAAATGTAATACTTTTGCATTTTTGCAGTAATACCTAAACATTATTATTATAATTATTAGAAGACATCTTCTGGATAAATTCGTGTGATATAATGTTTATTAATACCTTTTCTACCTAAACAATAATATTATTATTATATTATCTACACAATGCTTTATTACGCTATTAATCAAGATATTACTATAAACACTATGGACTCGGCACTGACGGAAGGTTTTGTCCAAAAGAAGATCGGAGGAGATTATATATCTACACCTTACATATTTACGTATTCGAGGGAATCATTTATCAACATAAAAATTCCCCTGGATTTTCCCCAGAACTGAGGTTTTTAAAATCTTTTCGGTTTCTTCTGGAAGTGAAAATCGATCATCGCGTATTTTACATTGGAAACAGAACAAAATCGAACAGTGCCAGATCGGATGGTTGAGTATTCCATTACAGACACCTCCAAAGACTCCCACAACACTGCAAATACCAAAAACCACAATAACATTTTATTAAATAGAACGCATAACGATAGCAAAGGTATCATCATCAGCCACAAGATAATATCAGTTTGGTTTAAAGCGCTGTCGTGGCGGAGGGTTATCTTAGTTCTAGGACGGCATAACGAAACTTTGGCAAAATATGTAGCATACATACTGTTGTATATCATACTCCAGCAACTATGAGTTCATTTTCGAACACCACATTTCAATTAAAAAACAGGATCTCTACCCCAGAAATAACCACCCAGGTACTCATATTTTGGATGCTGAGACCACTGAATCGACCCGGAAAAAGAAGGTGGCAAAGTTATTCCGGCGGGACCGGGAATCGACCCGGCCATTGGCGTCGTAATCTAGACTTCTAGAGTACCAACCTCCTCCTGCATTATACGAATAGAAAAAATAATATATTACATAATAATTTGAAAGTGTTGGCTCAAAAGTATATTATCAACTCTTTCAACACCAACTGATCAAAACTAAATAGGATTATTTAGTAGGTACATTTGAAACCCTATTATGACTTCTACAAACAAATCAAACAAATACTGGTGAAGATTACTTCCCTCTAACCATCATTGATAAGACCGATTCTTTAATACTTTGACGTCAGCACTCGACGAAGCTGTGTGATTAATTTGGAATTCCAGAACCAATTATAACCAATTACAACCGTCCATAAGGTACCATTCCTCGTTTCGATTCTTGGGCCAAAGCTATTTAAATTACAGAGAGGTTCTTTGATAAATATTACTTTTTTTAAGTAGAATCAATTTTGTCAAGGCGCATCCTACAGGTTACGAAATAATAAACCAATGTAGTATGTACCTACTGTCAGAGGTCCATGTGTATGTATTGTATTGCAAACCGAAATGTTTAAAGTATTCCAGTTTCAAACCAAGATAACATTTTCGAAACTATTAATTTTATTCCTATTATCAGAGAAAATATATAATATGTATTACATAGAAAATGTTTAAATTGAAACTTGTTTTACATAGATAATGCTAGAAAGTTGTGATTTGAAACGGCATTATTTTTGTCAAAGTTTAATTAATAATTTAATAAGTATTTTATCAACAATAAAAACTTTCTCATTAAAAATTATGACCTCAATCACGTTTTGTCAAAAATATTAGTACCTGCATTATAATAACTTTCATAACCTAAATAATTCGTAATAATCATTTCAATGAAATTAGTTAATGAAGATAAAATGCCAGCCTCAAAAATAAATCCACTTTATAGAGCTTTTCGAATAATAAATAAAAACCGGAAAAGTTGTAGGTTCAAAAGGTTGTGTAAGAAATTCTTCCACGGATTGATAGAATTAAAAATCGAGCATAAATGACAGTTTTTTTCTAATAACCAATTAAGTGTAAAGTAGAATGTGGTAATCAGTTAACTGTAAAAAATTGAGCAACTACTAAAGTTGTTATTTAGGTAGCTAATAATAAATCAAATGTAATTACAAAATTAAACTTCCACCCAAGGGTAACCGTTGTGCTCCAAATGGTGCACATTTAACTTAATAATTGCGATACTTTTGAAATCCATTTTTATTAGAGAAATTTGCGACAAAATGATCAAAGTAACATAAAACTTCCCCACATGAGCATTTCAAAGCTCAAATCAGCCTTCATTTTAGTTTCAGTCGTTAGTCTTGATGCAGGTAACGAACTTGCACCTCTAGTTTTTCTACCATTTTCCGAAACATGTTGATGTTATGACGAGTAAAATGTACATCAAACAACCGTATTGCATATTAGTTATTTATAGTGTTAGTTTATGATCATTACAATACAATTGCTGCTGTTCAGGTTCTTCTTTAGCGAAGAGTTAATGTTATGTATTAATGCATATGTATATGAAATTATGAAACTTCATATCGCAAGAAGATTTTCATTTCTTTAGCCAAATGTTGTGATATTTAAAGTTACTGCAAAAACAAAACTCTTTTTTCTTGAAATTCTTCTTCCATTCACGCAGTTATGTAAAAATGCATATTATTTTTCCCTTTATGTAATTACTATTTAAATTCAAAGGGTATGAATTTTATAACACTGCAAATACCAAAGGGTTAAAATGTGTAGTGCGACTAAGAAAAATAATGCACATTATTTAACGGTTGACTACCAATTAACCCTCAAAGATTTATATTTTACACTGAGCTTCTTTGGTGTTAGTAATTTTCCCAAAGTACAACAGAAAAGCCATTTCATATAATCTCGTCCGGTTAATAATCAAAGCGAAAGCAGTGATTTACTCTTATGCATCCAACAGAATGCAACAATTAAGAATCTAGGTTAATTAAGAGTAAATAAAAAAATCTATTCGCTTCGTTCAGATTTAGGTTTAGAAACTGTTAATTAAAATCACATTAATTTGTACAAAATTATATTCGAATCGATCTGATCAAAATGATCCAAATTGAGGTTTAAAAATCTCACACCTTGCGAGAAAAATGGTATTGTATGAGCTTTTATTTACAACTACAATTTATCGACCCTCCCGTCTGTAAGTCAAATTAGTTTAAAAATGGTATGCGTTGTAAAATATCCATCAACCTAATTAGACTTGTCTAATTAACGTAATTGCGAATTAATTTCATGAATTTAAGCACACCCTGTCCTATATTTCTCTCTCGGTGACCATAAATAAAATGAGACAATTAATTTGTCGTAATAATCAGTATAAATGTAACATGTACTTACATTTTCATCCCTACAAACCATGAACACAACACGGGACGTACCTATGAAATATCTTAAGGTATACGCGTATAATGTACGTATATATAAACCATTACGTACTGTCGATGGATTAAGTGGTAGAGTACAAAGCACGTCAGTGCTATTTTGCGCTATTACAAGAAATAGTTTGAGAAAGTATATTAAATAATTTGTATCGTTGGTAAGTTAAAGAAAATAACTGCAACATATGTACTTTCTTAATGTAAACGAAATAGTGATGTTTTCTCCTGTTCCGCACAGATGCAAACGTCTACGTGATGTTTGAATTATTGACTGGTCCACGCAATTACTTCTCCACGCGAATAATTGGCGAAAAATAAACTAATTACTTATATACATCTTCGTGTTTTACATATATGAGCAATCTTACAATTTTAGAAAGTATGCCATAAACAATTGACAGTTACGGTGTAAATAGCAAAATTACGAGATCGAGCAAAAAAAAACGGTTAATAGACTTCCTGTTACTTATTTTTGGACAAAGTGAAACTTATCGTGCAATCACACGTATCAAAGAAAAACGCATACTCATAAAATATACCTATCTGCTAAGAACCGTTTTAGAAACATCGTGAACACGGAAGAAGCGTTAAATACAAGGTATAATGAACGCGCCAAAGAAATGATACGCAAAATTTATTTATGACAGATCTGAACCCGACAGAGTGATTAACAACCTACATAGTTAAAACTTAAAAGAAACGAAATTATGAGTCATTCTATTAAGAAATATTGCTAGAAGGAATTTAATATTGTTAGTACTAAAACCGTATTTCCACTAGTTAATAATAGATAAGTGTAATTATTACCACAATTTCACCTTGAAGTTATAGGTGTTCAAAGAATTGTTTTAAATAGTTTGTTTCCCTTTTCTTGCAAAATAAAATACATATCATTAAGGGAATTAGCCCACATTGTAAATGTAAATTTTAATTTCTATTGATGCTCAATATACGTTTAAAGCTGTAAAAGATCATGATGAAACTGATAGTATTGCAATTAACATTTCTATTACGAGGTCACCAATACACACCAATTAAAGAATGGGAAGCTTAGATTCACTCATGCAAGTGTAAGATCAAATTGTAATAATATTTCTGGTGAATGTCCTCCATTTAAGTCATACATAAAGCTTAAATGCTAAATGCGCACTTTTAAATCCATATATACCTAGGATAGAGGGCCAAGATTACGAGGATCAAATATTTTTTAAGTAAAAGAAAAACCGCTGCCTTGCCCTTCAAGCGTATTCTTTGACGTGGTTTTTCTCAACGTACCTTGAGTGCTTTTATATTTTATCACCTTTTACTACTCATAAAGTATGGCGAATCCAACTGTTGAAACATCAAAATAATCTAAATCTTGCAAATAAATATTATGACCTATTATTATTATTATTAAATCATATTTTTTCTATAATTTTAAGCAGAAAACGTGAAATATAAACGCGTCTCATAGAACACTAGAAATAAACAGTAACATTCAAAACTTGTTCACGTTTTTCAGATTTTTTATAATACGTCAGGTTAACATATTTGAAAAGTAAGCCCCGACAAATCCAATTTTATCTATAATTACTTATACAGGGTGTTTCTACTTAAAGTGGACAACGTAATGGAGGTTATAGAACTCGTCAAAACTAACACAGTTTTTAAAATAATTTTTTTCATTTTGGCTTTTGTTTTCGAATTATGGACCTTTTTTTGTTTTTTACACATCTCTATATCTCCATTATTTGTAGTCAGATTTCAAAAAATCAAAGTTCTTTGGAATCATTGGTTTAATATCTACAACGCTTGTTCAAAACTTTTTTACAAACAATTTACAACAGCAAAATGGCGGTCATTTTAAATTTTGGAAATTGCGTAGCACTAACTTTACTCTACTACTGTAATTTAAAATGACCACCATTTTGCCGTTCTAAATTTTCGCGCGTTTGACAGTTCGTGCTCCGCAAATGTTGTTTCAGAATTGTTTATTTATCGCAGTTAGTTCACCGCAATCACGCCTTATATTAAAAGTTTAATTTATTATCGACTTTTGGTAAGTTTTGATAGACTTACGCGTGGTATACATGGTTGTACAGAAACACAAGGGAATCAATTTTTTATGGAATTTGGTTCTTAAAAATGTCACCAATTAGATGTACCAATTTCGCAAACTCGCAATACTGCAAGTCAAAGATATATACGAGCAAGTAAAACTGACGAGCAATGCGAAGCGCGAAATGAAGTTGAACGGAATCGATGGAATAGAAATCAACAACGTAGAAATGTTAGGTGTAATCCCCATCGAGCTGCATTCAATTATAATGTGTCACAGCAAATACGTTGGCAGGTTTCAATTGACATGGTGTAAAGTACGTTGGTAGCCCTGAATTGCAAAAAGCAAATTGAAGAACTGAAGAATATTCATAGCTCAGACAGAACAACGTCTGTCGAGTCAGCTAGTATATAAATAAATAAGAGCAAACTTTCTCACATTGACTCGCATGACTCGAACAACCACTGCGAGCACGATTTTTACTCTTTTTGGAAGTTAGCGAGTCCATTCTTGGTCAGTCATATCAAAGTAGATAACAAACAAAGCGCCAAGTGTTATTAATAACCCTGCGAGAAGTCGTTATGTGTAGAATAGCGTCCAAAGACATATTATCAATTATTGTCTAAATAATTTTTTTCCGTCTATGTAGAAGGAAGGCTCTTGTTATCCCAGAAAAACCTGCTCCTTTAAGTTTTTCGGATTTGAGACCGGCGACATCTAACTTTATTACAACTTTGTTCCTACCAAGATTCAAATGGAAATGGAATCATCGCAAATAAATCATAACCCAAAAATCTTTGCCTGTAGGTACTTAGCACGATAATTAACATAATTAAATTGCTACAGTGTAAGTAGTTTGATTCGCCTGGAAAAGGTAGTTTTTTTTTTGGGTTTTACCAAGAAAATTCAGAAATCTTATTCTACTTTCAAAATGCTACTCTAATCGCAAATTCATTAATTAAACTAATACCGGTAGAATTCAACAGAACCGCATACACAGTGAGTCAGATTAGTTGACTAGGTAAATAAGTCCAGAGATTTACACTTCAGATCTACTCCCTGTATTATGCGGTCATTAAGGAGAAGTTCATATATATTTTTTCGAGAGTCTTCACTTCAGAATTGAAGGAGCTTACTAACTCATTTCTTATACCAAAGTGTCTTCTTCCACAGATCCTTCTCGTGTGGTATTACCGATAGTAACAGAATTTAATAGTAAAGTTGACATAGTATGACAATATATTTGTAATACTACAGAATGTCACATATAACTTTACTTACTGGGAACTAACATTATCATTACTCGATGTTATCGAAATGGTAACTATCGCACGGATCGAATCATACGATGTCACTATACATATATCATACAATTTTGAGTCTTTAAAAGTGAACATACTGTCTATCACATTAGTTCATTAATTAAATGACGTTGAAACAAACGTGATCACATTTTAGATAATGTATTTGTTTGAGAAGCCCGGGATTTGATCCCATTTGTAAGCCACGTCCGTACCCTCTAGCGAAGCATTAACATTATTATTATTATTATTATTATTATTATTATATAGAAGATAT
Source organism: Pyrocoelia pectoralis (assembly GCA_036250285.1). NCBI lineage: Eukaryota > Metazoa > Arthropoda > Insecta > Coleoptera > Lampyridae > Pyrocoelia > Pyrocoelia pectoralis. Next base: position 4,239,292 of record CM070082.1, read on the forward strand.
CAGTAGATATGAGTCTATTGCCTTGGGATTAGGTTTATGTGTATACCTGTAAGATACAATTTTGAAAATTCTGCATCTTAAAGTGTAGTGGATTTGTCACTGAAATGACATAACTGAGACACCAGGCATGCCTCTAAAAAATATAACAACAAAATTAAGATGCAGCAAGAAGACACGAATATCTTATACGAAAATTTGACCTAAAACCTCCGCGTTATGAAGCTATAAATCGAATGAATGGTTATCAAACATTTTCGATATATTTTTCAATCAGTCACTCACTGTAGTTTCAGTTACCTAAAACTCCAGCTAGATATAAAAATGCGGATATTAAATATTAAAATCGAATTTGTAAAAATATACTACCGAAATTAATCCTAATGACAAAAGAAAGTTTTTAATAATAACTAATTTTAGTTTTGGCCATTACAATGAACAAAAGCCTGCTTTTATAAAACAATGACTGCGAGTGCAATACAAAATGTTAAAATTAATTACAAAATTGCTATCAAAAAGCGAAAGTCGACTTGTACGCGTTTGTAAGACATAATTTTTTTATGACACTCGATTTCCCGAATTTTTGAACACTTATCGGCAATTAAAATGTTATTAGTTCTAATAAAATCTTGATCTCTGGTCACCAAGTTTAATTAGTCAGTATAACAAAAGTTCTAGTATTGTTGAAGTAATAGAGTGAGTCATTTTGGGAAAATAGACGAATAAACAGGAAATAATTATTATAATACACATATTTTTAAAAAGAAGGTTATTCATTGTAATTTCTCTTGCAAAAACGCGACACCGTACAGAATTTGCACAATTTAAAGGTTGATTACATCTTAAAAGTAATTAAAATCATACCCAAAACCATATGTGTAATTCCGAGCACATACCAAAGTGTTCTAACATGCATTTATAACAGTAAACACTTAACCTCATTTAAAGTTAAGGACTATTAGTTTGTGAAAATTAAAAAATTCCTGCGTAAATATTATGATCTATATTTAAACTTACATAGCCAAACATTCCCCATAGGCGCCTCGTGCAAAAGGCGCGCGTCAAAGTCGAGTCCTGCGAGGTCCTTTTGTAGATTTTTAGTATCCATTTCCAAAACTCTTTCGGGAAGCAAGAATAAATGATCTAAACCCTCCATCGGGGTTAGTTCACGTGGTCGTAACACTGTTAACATCTCAAACTACACATCACAGTGAATTACTTTTCGCACTACGATTCCAATTCAAAATTGGCACACAAATAACCAATTAATTTAAAATTAACCGAAAGTGTACACACGTTAGCTTTATAAAGTTTTAATTATAAAATGCGGATTTCGCTCATTAATTCCTGTACAATAATAATCACTTGGCGCTAGTTTAAGGTGTCTCGTTAAAAACTCCTATAAAATAAATAATTATTTATTCGACATGTTCTAATTAATTTTTTATACAAAAAAATAAGTCGAATTAACACTTTCAATTTCTAAAACAAAAGATACGAGTTTTGTAAATCCATGCCATAAATGACCACAAGCGACGTGCTGTTGTTACGTCCTACTCAACTATCACGAACTGACTGAAAAGAACCGCCCGGATTCAGTCAATTAATCCGGAGTCACATTGACTCCCGTTTCTATTGTAGAAGAAAAGTATCCCGACTCGTTTAAAGATTATTGCCAACACTCTCAGTGAATATATCATGTTAAGATTTGATATGGTATATGAACAATTCTCGACATGACTAATAGTACGGATAGAATTCTATACAATAAAGTGTTGAAGGGAAAGTAATCAAGAAAGCACAACACAACCGACGATTATGTAAACTACATCTGAACAGAATTCCACATTGTCGCTTTTAAAATACGATACTCGACATGAATTGATTTTGGTGAATCTGACGAATTGGAACGGGAAAGAGAGTGGGATGAAATTTGATCACAAAATGGTATCAATATCAGTCAAGAAATGCGATTTTTTTTAATTTTCAAAGCATCAGTAAGGGATGAAAACATTTGTTCCCAATAACCACAGAATAAAACACTGTTTTATTCTGTGATATAACGCTGAAATGTATATTATTGAACGAACTCTCTCCCAGTGTACAATTAACAACATAGTGACTTTTCTGTTTCGATATTGATTTAAATTGTCAAAAAATGAATTGTAATCAGTAGGTCAATCAGTTATTCTAATATCGACTTTAATGGTGAACCCACAGGAATATGAAGCTTATAACTTTATAGAGCAGATCGTATTGAAAAAAAGGACGTGTCCAATTTAAAATCATCGACCTGTAATTATTCACTTTCTACACAAAAGTATATTTTACTGATCATATGATAACAATTAATTTAATAAAATGCAATCGTTTATACACAAATACAGCTCTCTATGAATAATAGGATTGGTTACGCTCATGTAACTGTCAGTGAATTGTTTAACTTGGTGGTCTTGCCATAACGCTTACCTTTGCAACTTTTAAGAAAACAAATTGTTGGAATAGTTTAAAATTATTGCATATCTACCCTAATTATTCTCTACAGGGTGTTTAAAAAATACGTTCGAATATTTGGCCCACTTATACATCTCATCAGTACAAACAAAAAAGTCAAAATAAACATAAGTCCAAAAATCAGCCGTTTCCTAATTACAGCCTGTTTTTCAAATTAAAATAATTTACACTCAGTAGGAGTATTTCAACGAGGTTTCTACTAGAACATGAACAAATATCAGTATAAATACATTTTAATTATTACAAATTAATGATTCTTAAAGAAGATGTTCAAAATGTCCTCCTTCCATTTGTATACACATTTCACATCTCCGTAAAAGTGAACGCCGCACTCTCTCAAAGAGTCCCGGATTTATACGAACAGTCTGGCAGGCATGTTCAATTCGTTCTCGTAACTCATCTAAATTATTCACAGGATTTGAATAAACTAATGTCTTTAAATACCCCCAAATGCAAAAAAAAAAAAAAATGGCTTTGCCATACAATTATTTTAATTTGAAAAACAGGCTGTAATTAGGAAACGGCCATGATTACCGGTTGCCGTACTTATGTTAAAGTTACTAAACTGTTTTTTGTACTGATTGAAAATACACATGCAGCTGAGGTAAAGAAAAAATCGTAGATGCTATTTTTAAAAAAAGCGACATCCAGTAACATTCATTGAAACACAATAAATTTTTTTTGCAGTACGTATTATTTAATATCCGTAAATGATGATGCGAATCTCGGCTTGCGCGTTATTTGTGAACGCTCGTAGTTTATCTATTTCGTCTAAGGCGTCGAACGTACTAAATTTTACGAAATTCAACGAAATTGTAAAAATTTTGCATAGTGTCAACGCATTTGTAAGAAATGCAACAAATTGTGTCCATAATTTTAAACTGCCCGTAACGAAAAATTTCCTACAAATAAGTTCGCAAACTGTCGCCCGCATTCTTCTATTATTGGGACGCAAGGTCAAATGACGACATTTGTATCTGCAAAGCTAGATAAGAAAACTAATAAGTTAGCTATGTTTTATTCCATGACTCAAATAAATAAAGCACTGGTTATGTCATAAGTCAGCAATGCATTTGATAATGAACAATAAGCATTAGAGGTTATGTTGCATTAGCTAATTTTATTGAAGCAAAAAAAACGAACTAGCACAGCGCAATACAATACAAAATTGGGTGTCAGAAATTATTTTTTGTATTCAATTTTTATAAAATTTGGATCAATTAGTTCAAATTTCGTACAAATTTTACAGTGTCAGAACGCTACACACACAATATTTGGAAATACAGAGAATGGAATGCTACATTATCGTCGCTGCGGGTGTTAGAACGAAATAGATACAAACTACGAGCGTGCACGCCAAATAAAGCGCAAGCCGAAATTCGCAATCATTCATTTTACGGACTATATCTGCCTCATTCGCGTACATTCTCATATCTGTACTCGCTTTTACAGTACCTTTACAGAAAAGGGACATGGTTAAAAGAAAATATGAAATAAGTGGTGATCCCCAATTCTCTCCCACAATCACCAACGATGTTTTATCATTGATCATGATGAAAGAATATTTACAAACTGCCTAAATAAGTTCCTTCGAGAAGGCTTAATTTTTTTTCAAACTGTCAAAACTAGTTTTCGACTTGAACGCATCGCAGACTCGACACTTTTGGACTCGGCTGCCCTTTTCCGTTGCTCGTTTTCAGTGATTTAGCAACTGTATTATTATTAAAATTTTTCCATTTCACTCGCACACCATCACTTCATTCACCTGATAATTATTACATGCTACGATAGTAAGTATTACTTAGATGTATTAGTTTTTATACTTATGTAACTTCTTTCAGCCTGATGATGACTCTTTTGAGTTGAAACATGACGTATATTTAAATTTAACTTTAATCCCCTTCTGTCAACGTTCAGAAATTTAATTTTACTTAATAAAACTATGGAGAAGGTTGAGTGAAATTTTTACCATTCCTTAATTATTTCACTTCATTTGGAGCATTAGATCACCTATTATGGACCCCAATCGGTAATAAGTAGAAAATAACAAAAAGAGAAATTGTGGATAAAATGCACGTAGACAAAACGACATTTTCAAGCATTAATACTAGGTACCATTAACGATAGTAGAATGATCAAATTTCAAGCCAGAAAACATAGATGCACTTTAAAAAACTCGTATATAGCACTCATTTTTAGAAATTTTCTACACGTTAAGAACACAACACTAAGTGAAAAATAATTACAAAGTGAGAGTAAACTTCAAATATTTAAATAATAAAGCATCATTCACTTTTTTATTAATAATGATTAAATTTGAATTAAACTGTGCAATAAAAGTTTCAAATGGGGTAGTGAAACTTTTAATTGCAAGTGCTCACCAAAAATACACTTTTATTAAATACAACCGGCATTTGTACACGAATCTACAAAAATAGGACGAATTAATGCACTGACTAAACACTTTCTTATCAAATGATAAAAGATCTGCTATCAGACTTATCCAAATACGATAAGCCTGAAACAATGTTAATCACATCGCTAACAAGAATTTCCTACCTGTATCATTTACATTCGTCAAGGGAAATTAAATGTTTGCGTAACGTGAATACCCAATTCGTTGCACCTTTTACATTACATAAGTTAGTACAGTTACTCAAAAAGGGGATACATAACCAAGTCGACGAAACTACATCTGATGAGCGTGTGTGCCAAAAATGTCTAATCCAAAATCGATCGTCTTTAACCTACTATCATTAATATTTCGTCATTTTGAGTAAATGCGATGTGAATTTATTGGATAAACGAATATTTCTAAATTTTTATTAAATCACATACAAAAAATTGCATTGTTCTCGTGTAGTCAACCAACAATACCCAAGTGTTTTCAACGAGATGACCTCACTATAGCGGGATTTAATAATGTACTAATTTAGCCATTAAAAAAGTTATGATATAGAGTGGCCTTGATGACCTTGAATTAGAACTCGACATACTTTAATTGTAGAAAACAAACCTATAATGTAATTAAATCACGTGCTGTATTTTTACATAATTTGTTTAACAGTCTAGTACGAACTGTAATACAAATATTAATTATAAGAGGATTGGTTAATAGAGGGTGGACCAACGAAAAGAGTTCATCAAACCTTACGTTTACGGCTCAATGCGCCATTCTGAGTAACAATAACTTATCCGTATATTTTTGTTTAGTCTATTTAGTATCGATGGTTCTACGTCTACTCTTACTTCTTCAAATGTTATGTAACTAAGCGAATTTTGGTACTAATTTAACGCTAAATTGTTGCCCCAAAACCAATTTCATTCTTCAATCAAACATTTAAGGTTGTGCAGGTGCACAACCAACGCATATCACGGTAGTAATGTACATGTTATTATTAGGTACCGATTTGGTGCTTATTTTTTATACTAAAATGAAAATGTCCGCTATCTTTCTTTCAAATTTTTAGATTGAGAAGGTATGGACATTACATAACTCATAATTAAACACAATATCAGGATGAGTAATACACCACTATTTCGTGCTAATTTATTACCCCAAAATCTCTCATTTCATAAGCGGCTCGCCTAGTAAAGAAAGTGAAAACTGCACGCTAGTATGTCTTAGAAAGTGAAAACCGTCTCTACAACAAACAGGATTCAGAAAACATCACTCAATCACGCACCTCTCAGTGCGTCCCGAACACGCCGCCATACCAGAGCTTTTTTTGCAAACGTAGCTAAAGCTTATGATGGTACAACTCGCGACAATTTCTAAAGATTTTTTAAGTGACGAACTTTAAGGCCGGCCGCACATTGAGCACAGAACAGCACAGCACAGCATAGCACAGCGCAGCAGAGGATTTTGTAACCCATGGAATTAAATGGAAATAATCCTCTGCCGCTACTACGTCTCGGCTGCGTGCAATATGCGGTGTTCGCTTTAATTCCATGGGTTACAAAATCCTCTGCTGCACTGTGCTGCGCTCAATGTGCGGCCGGCCTAAAGTGTGATTGGGCAATCTTCTATTAACCACCTCTTGGAGTTCATTCGTGGCTCTGTAGAGTGCTTCCTTTACGCGGATGACGCACATCCTTGTTGTGTCACACCTGTATCTTCTCTACACTCAGAAGTGCTGTTGATAACGCACAACTTCAGTTTGTCTAGGTCCGGCATTCATCAACGTCTTACAGACGTTTTATATTAGGCAATTTCTTGAACAAGAAATTGAACAATTTTTGGAACAATCTAAATTGTGTAATTTCAAACAGCAAATTGAGTGTAATATTGTCTTGCTTTTAGATTGTGTCGTAAAAATTAAAACCTGCTCTATTTTTGAGACAATTTTTAACACAATTTGCCTATGAGTATATGTGTAACATATTTAATACTCCACATTCCTCCTGTCTTCTTCGCAGCCACTTTGCCTGCCACATACGACTTACTTAGTATCTTTCTTTTTTTTAAAGTTTGTACTCGCCGTTTCAACAATTTTTTAACTAAAATACTTGATACAACAATGTTTGCTTGAATTAACTATTTGGCTAAATTTAAATCCATTCTAGTTTTAGTAGAAAAATTGAGAAGATTAACCACGGCAAAACTAACCTCGAAGACGAATAATAAATACCACCACCTGTCAGATTACTTATAAACACGTAAATGCGCAGAATCCCACACCAATTATTGTACCAAAAATAGTGCGTGTATAAAACACAAATATTTTGAGCAATTCTATATTCTTCACAATTTAGATTGTTCAAAAAATTATTCAATTTCTTGTTCAATAAATTGCCTAATGTAAAACGTCTATTAGATTCCTAACTGGAGAGAACATATCAGATAGAGACTCAACTTGAACAGGGTTTTGGGGACGGCCAGGACAACGACTCACCGAGGTACGAGTTGACTGCATTTTTCGATTAGAATATCCCGAAGTTATTGGTTTTAAATTTTTCAAACTAGATTTGAATATCGCTTATTTTATTTTCTACAAATTTTGAGATTTCGATCACACAGTTGCCGTTACTTTCGACATTCACCGCCTTTACACAATTTTTATGAATGGTTGCAAGTAAAAAGTAAAGTACGGAATATTAACAAAAAAGACGCGACATTACATTTTATTGCTGAAGAAACAAATCGCTCTATTTGTAATTTCGTCGGAGTGGAAGGGAAGAAAGAATTATCCCCGATGTCTATTTTACGTTCATATTGTCTGGTACCATCTGAAAACTGGTAAAAAGGAATTTTTTGTACACAAACTTGTTTCTCTTTGGTAATCCGTACCGTGTGATAGGGAAATTAATGCCCTTTTCCAGAAATGTATAATACACCCCCGGTCATTTGGAAAAATAAGAGTAGGTAAGTAACCTCTCGCTGAGGGGGTGACAGTAATTAGCAACCATTATGTTACCTGAATATAAAAACATAAGTGCGAGTATCACATATAGAGCGGTAAAGCTTGAACTCTTTTCATTGAGCCATCCATCCTGTATAATTATGCAATGTAGGCGAATTTATAGTGCATAAAAAATTTGAAGGATATGTAATCATGTTACCACCTAAACATTTTATATTTTCAGAAGAAATTTTGACAATGGTTCCTGAATATTCAAAATACTTTGCTTGTGGTTGGTTAAAAACGGCATTTTCACTTCGAAGAATGCTTGATTGCATTGATTGAAAAATGATCTTGTGGTAGGTGAAGATCATTTACTGACGAGGAATATGGCGATCAGCAGTTCCCATAAGATTTGCGATAATTTCCCCCGAACCCTACTGTTTCAATCAACTACTACTGTATTTCCGTACAACTTTCATTCTTAAATATGTGCTGCATAAGCGTACTCTCTTCAGCATGCAAAAATTAAATCCCAATAGGTAATTTTCGGAATGACTGTTTATACTAATCCTAACATATTTTCATTGACCAATCCTCGTATATAGCCGCAAAAGTAGCTAGAGTCGATATCGCACAGTTTCATACCTACTTCAAAAATCCAGATAGGGTCATGGAGTTCATATATAACAAATAACGAAAGTATACTAAGATTGAGGTGACAGATGACTATTGTATTACAAATACAATACCTGTATCTATAAATAGATTTAGTTACCATTTTTAAATTATTGCAACGGTAAATTGCTACATTATAAACATACCCGCCATACACCACTTTGATAAAACAATATTATTCGATAAACATTTACTAAGTTTATGGAGAAATTAACTGATTCCAACGCAGATGCCTTTCAATAAAAGTTTTAAATATAACACACAGGTTATGGACATCACTTGCTCACTAAAACCGACGTCCGGCCCGAACAGTACACACAAACTCTTTGACAACCAACTTAAATTATTCAATATATTTTTAGATTATAGCTAATAATAAATAAGGTAGACAAACCTTAAACCCACATACAAAAATGTACTATTGTTTTGATGAGGGAAAATTATCAATATTTCCACAAAGTATTAAGGGAAGACTGTGAGTTTCGCTTTCGCCTGTTATTGTAGATTGTACAGTACAATACCTCAGAACGCATGCAAAGCTTGTCTGCTGTCTGCGTAAAGAAAACAATAAAAATCGAATATCGGTATATATTTAGAAGGGTTATTGGGAATTAACCTTGCCAGGGTAATTTAAAAGTATTTATTTTTCAAAATTTCGCAAATTATCAACAAATATCCACATTATATGGAATAGATGTGACTAATTACATGGTATACATTCATATAATAATCTTTTACACTAATAAGGTAGTTTACTCATGTATAGAAAAGTAGAACTCAACAACTGGGATTTGAACGTGCAACCTACTGGTTACTAGGCAGTTCGTTAAGCACATTTGCAAATAAAGTCTTTCAAAATCTGTTTTGGCTTGGAAACGAGATGTCTGAGCGACTGTCTAGTGATCCGAATACACATTATGGATAACTACTTTAGGAATAAATTAAACAACTATGTAGAAAAACAAAATCTCTCTTAAGGAGCTGTCGTGTGTTTTAAACAATATTAAACATTATTCGGCAAAACAGAAATTGAATACGCAAGAGTATCGCTAATTTACCGGAAGTATTAAGGGGTTGGTTTAAATATAGACGACATTAAGATGTGCGAGACACGATACAAGTACAGCTTAAGACCCTGCGCCTCATATGCAATCTAAAAAGGGTAGTTTTAAGTGTGTTTTTAGACATATTTATTGAATTATAAATACAAATTACCGCGTATGCATTTATTATTATCTGATGTCACATGACATTTAAAAACTGTCAAGGCTAACATTCTCTATTAAAAAGTAGAATTTGGCGGAATTTTAAGAAATGTTAGGAAAAAAAGTTACTTCATTTGCCCTTTTACACCATTTACCAAGTTATATAGATTTCCACATTGAGCGTAGGAATTCTTAAATTGTTTACGTCAAAAAATACTAATTAGAGCAGAGGAAAAGTAGAAATGCGCCTTAAATCAATCAATATTTCAACAATTAACACAATTCCGACCCTAATTATGTTTTAAAAAACATTTTTAAATAAAAGTCAAAACACTGTTCACACTGTCCACACTTAGATAACCTAATTTTCCAAGAGTATGGAGGTCCAGAGATGTTCGAAGAACGATAGATACTTTGATTTTAATTCTTCAAAATTTCCTTAAAAGTTACTTGTAATTTTATTTTTAAAATAATAAGAGTAGATTGTAGAAACAAAAATTGTAATTTTATTAAAAATATAGAAGACAAAGAGGTGAAGCTATCAAAAGGATTCTCGTCGGTCTAAAACCAAAAAAAATGTACTTATGTCCCATGCCATAATGCATTAGGTTGTTTTCCCATAGAAATTGGTAAATAAATAAAGATTTTGTACATCCCCGAGGACAAGCCATGACTACCGTAATAAAACCTTAAGTTCGTTCTTGTCCATCAAGATCAAGGCAATACGTTTGGCACTTTTTGCAAAGAAATGGTCGCATCAATACAAATTTCCAATGTGGCGAACAAAGTCTCAACCCAAAGTATGACAGGGAATTAAGTAGATACTATGTATAACGCAAAGACATAAGTGTAAGAAGTGTCGATGGTAATAGAAAATAGAAATGAAACAAATAATTTCAAAAATACTGAAATTTCTTAAAGTGATATCCACGATAATGAATAATTGAAAGAGAGCATTCACTATGATGCTATTGATAAGATAACACAAAAGGAAAAAGGTTCAGAAAACGTAGAGTAGTTTCAAAATCTCGTAGCACTCGAAATGCGCGGCGGGATTTATTTAAACGCGATACTACGATACTATGAAGGTCTACCAGTAGATGAAAATGTGATGCCCTTGATTCTTGAAAGAAATAAAGAGGCAATACATCAAGAGCAAGACACACATGAGCTTCACAAAATAGAGTACAACTTACTTCCCTTCATCGCTGAGTATTAAAAAAAATTGAAGTAGCTAATAGCTTTACTCTTTTTTATATTTAGAATAGACTATGAAGCTCCATGGGACGCAACATATATTTCTAACGATTTTAATGTGAGGCAAACCTCATAGGGCTAATTTATTTTGTACCAACAGTTTTAAAAGCTGTACTGTTGACTTCTAACATTACGAAACTAGTAATAACTTGAAAACTGCAATTTTGGAAGCAGTTAATACAAAAAATATTAATACGGAATGAAAAGTAAGTATGATCAGTGTACTGTACGCCAAGAAGGATCGCAGTATAACGTTCGTATTATTTTGTTTCCATTTAAATATATAGTCGACAAAATTGGGATCTAGAAAGATATTTATGTACTACTAATTTTAACAACTATGTATTTCAATTACTTAAAACAAAACACGATCGCCAGTTGATTAGCATCATAGTTATTATCTAAAATGTCATGTTTTCCAAAATACTTTAGAAACTATCAACTTTAGATATAAAAATTCAAAATGAAAAGATGGTATTAAAATACCTTTTTTGTATTTACAACTAGTATGTATAGTTTTGAGTGCTATTCCCTTATACACCTTACATTCATTCCAACCCAGAATCCGAAAATAACTGGCACTAATTTCTAATCACATATAGCCTAATATTATTGCGATAGATTTTATTTGAAACGAGTTTCTTCAAAACGTTAAACTCCGATCTCGCATTTGGGCCCCCCTGTATTCAAATTATTCAAGTGTTATTTTTTCTGGAAAATCTTCTCCAAAATAACATACGTACAATCAAATGAAAAGTATCACTCATAAAGTAATATCTGATTTATTCATAACCACGCGAATTTAATAATAGTCTGAAGTTTTCCTATGCATTATAATGCTCTAACTACGTATATTTTACTCGCTATGACGCTATATTAAAAAATAATACGCATATATATCACATAATGATAAAGAACGGATTTTAATGTGATGTTGAAAATTGTGGTGAATGCATCAATCGGGAACTTTTAATGCAAAGAATTGTAGCATATATTTTTCGGATAATCATTATTCAAGTAATTGAAGAGGACGGAACCCCAAAATTTATACTTGACGCAGGGTGTAGAATTGGCCGATGCACCATAGGGATTTCAATATAAAAATCTTAATATTCGATTATTTGCTTCCCTAATGATTTTAGACAAAAAGTCAGACTTTTTGGTAGAGACAAAAATTCTGAATCGACTGATTTACTTATTTTTGCTTTGAATTTTTCAGAAAGGAAATATTTAGGCAAATAAAAATTTGCGCTTTCTCAAAAATCGGTGGTGCTTTGAAATTGTTGACAGGTATATTAATTTAATAAAAAAGTAAACTTTTACACAATGCAACTAAAATCGTTTAATTAATAATACCAATACATACCAATAATTCACTCAACGATAATACTAAATAAATTAAAAACTTCATTTAACATGTCTGAATCTTGATGCAAATGACGGTCAAATTAGATAAAATGCACTACAATGATGCTCAATGACAGACAAACAACGATCATTTTTACGTCAACCATTTAGACCAGGCAAATTTGATAAAAATGTACGTTAAGTGTGAAGTGTTTGCGGACATTTATTTTTTTGTTGAAAACGATAGCTTTCTTATCATAGATTGCAAATCTAAAAATCCCAAAAAATCGGAAGTGAGCTAAAGTTACAATTTTAAAAAACATGGCCGCTCGCTGTATTTTTTAAAGTCTATTATTTCTATAAATACCAGTTAAATTTATGTATGTCCGATTAAATTCCACACGTCTGGTATTGACACCCCACTCACTATTCCATGTTTATTTGGTTAATTTTTAATTTACTATATTATTTTAATATTTTACAGTAGTCTGGAACTAATAGCGCGGCGCGTAAGAGGTTGGATTGTAAATTAATTTCTGCCCCGTACGAGTTTTTGTTTTATTTAGTACCAGTTTCCTTTAAAGGATTATTAAAGACTTTGTTAATTAGTATCAAAATATTATATGTAAAATGGATAATGTGGACGCAAAGGGACTTCAGTCAATTTTACTTGCAAGTAAACAAAAAGGTGACAAAATTTTGGAGGAATTGAAAAACGCAACCAATATTACAGTTCATGAATCTTGGAAAAGCTATGTTAGAAAGGAATACATAAGAAAGAATTTACCCCATAGATGAGAGCAAAAATGAAAAAACATTAAGATCTTCTGTAAAAGGTTTTGATTTTACAACAAATTGTCTGATCTGTGGTGAATCTATTTGTTTTCAAAAAGAGAAAAAGAAACTACAGGCAAGAAATAAGGAATATTACTGAACTAAATATGAAAGAAAAATTAGTAAAAATATGCGAAAATAGGATGGACGGTTTAGACAGGCAAATAGTAATTCGCTTGAGTAACATAATAGATTTTGTTACTGCAGAAGGGAAATATCATTTGATTTGTTATAAAAATTTAGTGCGCGATACTGCGGACTTTTCCAAAGATTCACAAAAAAGGTGGAAGGCAATTTGCCTTTTTCAAATGTGTAAATATATGGAAAACTGTGATGATTGTCAATTTTCACTTGAGAAGCTCGCTAATAAATTTGAAGAATTTTATGACACCGAAGACAGTTTGTTATGTACGTAGATGGTTAAAAGAAAAAGTTGCAACGTCACTTTGGCGAGAAAATAACAGTTACAGGACTTCCAAGAAAAGATACTATTATCGCATTAATAGACATTAAAAAGACAAGTTTATAATCTAGAAAGGTACCTATCCTAGTTTTGATGAAAATATACGAGCTCGTACGAGATGAATGCAAGCAGCAAGTTCATGAAACGTTAAAAGTATTTTTAGACAGTCTTCTGAAATCCTCTAAAAACGAAAAATTGGATAGAAAAGCGACAAGTTGCATTATGTGTTTTCTTGCAACGAAAATTTGCCTCCAATCTGTTGATCGAAATAATTGCAAAATTTGGATTTGCAGTTACTTATTCTAGTACGCTTTTGTATGAGTCATCTGTTGCGGCTGCTAAAATACCGAATAGAACGTATTTTCTCAATGGAAGGTATCAAAAAATGAAATGTTTCCAATCACAATGTAGCAACTTCCTGCACCACAGGATCTACTGTAAATGTAGAATCGGATGCAAAAAAATGTGTATGTTCACAAGTCGGACGCTGCAGTTCTATGTGCCTTCACTGCCATGGGATAGACTGCAAATATGCTTGTATTCTGGACGAGGATCTGTTGAATGACTGAGTTTTTATAGTAAGCTGGTATTAAAAAGTTAAATCTAAAAAGTGACAAAAAAAATGAAAAAAAATGGTTCCCTTTTTTAGTTTTTTGTTAGGATATTTACATTCTTGGTTAAATCTAAATTAAAAGATAATTTTCTTGTAATGTTAAGCTTAAAATTCCGTAAAAAAATGTTAAAATTGCTCCAAAGGATAAGAGGATATTTCATTTTTAAAAATTTTAATGAGCGGACATGTCAACTTGTCCATGACGATCCAAGACCTAAGAAATTAATTGCGTGAGGTGTACAAGACCAGACATGGTAGAGCGGTGCTCCACAAATCAATGTAGCATAGGAGAAACGTAATGCTAACTAAAATGGTTAATAAATAATTTTGAGCAGTTTAGCAAGATGATTAATAACCGTTTTTAAAAATAGGCAAAATTCGTCATTTTGCATTTTATGCAATTTAAATTTCGCTAAATGTTGTATTCGTAATTGAAGAAATGTTACAAAATATTCATAGCTATAATATTATTACATGGAGAACGATGAAACGTAACACGGGTAGTATAGTACATATTCAAGAAAGAATGCCTTCATTAAAAGCACACATAATTTGATCACAGTCACATACCAATGTAATAAATAAATTGCCCAAGTACGTACTTTACCACTAATGAAGTAAATGAGTTCGACGCGAAATATGTAGGGGGGGGGGGGGGGGTCTCCTTTAGTTATATAACGAAAGCTAAAATACCAAATTTCAGTAATTGTATAGATTACATAAATAATTAACCGGACAATATCTATAGTCTAAAATTTCACATAACAAAATTACTCTCCACGATTTATTCATTTTGCCGCTAAATGATTTAAACTATTAGATAAAATCATCCACATTTATATATAATTGCTATTGCTACAATGTGTACACGACTCAATTTGATCTATCACTTAAATACATCTACCTACTTATTTATTTTTCAATTACAAATTTCTTACATTTCTATACCTACCTAACCTCTATCTTTTGAGAAAAAAAGGATAATTACACTAATTCACAAATAAGACTCACTTCTATGTGAAAATTCATATCTCTTTTAGCTTTTAGCAGATAGTAAGGAGTTTTCAACTAACTAAAAGGGAACTCTGGTGTACATCATGAAAAGAATTGCGAAATAATGTTACATGTTTGATTAAACCCTCTATTCTGTTTACTAATTATGTCTCTAAGATCAAATTCAAAAATGAATATTTTTTCATTTTTTATAACTAAAGAAGAAATTTTGTTAACAATATGATCTCGCTTCTAAATTCTTCTAAAAGACATGAAGTTTCCACTTTCTAAACCTCTGTTGTGGTTAACCTTTTCTGCCGTCATAATCGTTTAACTGATAAACTGACGGATATACACGCAATAAGTCCAATATGAGCTCTTGGAAACAGTAAAATTCTTTGTTTCCAAATGTTCTCAATTTCATATTCTCCTTCCAGAGGTTTTAAAAGATATAATAACGGAAGAAACTTCCTTAAACTCCGCCAGATAAATTAAAAATGTTTTAAAGCCAAATTACTCCTTTTGCCTTTTTTTGAGATTACAAGCGGCACAAACAAGGGCGAGGAACACAACTAGCAATAACCGCCAATTACATCACCACCTGTCGTAAGAAACGTCTTACCATAAACTAAAAAGTATAAGAAAGCTTAACGGTTGGCAATACTACTACTAACACACCGATGAAGTATAAATAATACATTCAATAAACGTTCCTTCCTTGATCGATTGATGGCTGTTCCAACCTCAATTTCATATTAGACTTCGTGGAAAGACGGTATAGACCAAGGTTTATTACTTGGGTATAGACTGGCTGTTGTCTTTTACATTTTTTATGAGAATAAATTCACTTAGCAACTCTGTTTAATTTTTAATTGAGCAAAATCTATAACTGTTGTAGTAATTGATGAAACCATTAGGAAAGCAAAAAAAGAAATGAAACCTCTTAACGGAATACGGGAAAATGAAAAAATATCTGCATCGTAATCTCTGCTTGTGGACGTTATGGCTATATTATAGCACAGACAGAAGAGTTTATATAACACAATTTACGTGCCAATTTAGTGCTTTTAGAAATATCTTAACACATTCTATTTCGTTGGGGTACAACCGCACCCCGCGCGACTTAAAAGTTAGATTTTCTGCTTATTTCGTAATTTTATAGAATCTCAAATGATTTAAATTGTAGACTTGATAATATGACTAACCGTGATCCTAAACAATGGATGAAATGATTGCAACAAATGAAAGATGAGAACAATGAAGTACTAGATATTCATGATAAGAAAGACGAAGACGGTTTTGTTGAAGAAAATAACCATGAGTCCGAAGAAGAAGCGGAGACGCCGACAGTCTAAGTCTAAGAGACTGTAACCACAGAAGACATAATACAGAAGCGACACTCGTTTGACAAATCCTGGTGACCTTCGCCATTTTGTTGTTAGTTTCTTTACGTGGGAAATTTAAAAACACTTTAGTTTTCAGCATTAATCTACTTCTAATAACTACTGAATACTACTACTATTTAATAGTTTACATTTGCGAAATATCGTTGCCATCCAGAGAAGTAGATTAATGCTGAAAACTAAAGTGTTTTTAAATTTCCCACGTAAAGAAACTAACAACAAAATGGCGAAGGTCACCAGGATTTGTCAAACGAACATCAAACGAGTGTCGCTTCTGTATTATGTCTTCTGTGCTGTAACCATGAAATAGATGCTCGACCAAGCTCGGAATAGGTCGTACTAAATTTGATAGGAACTTTCAGACCCGTAAGACGAAATATAAAAACTTTTTGGAATGAGGATGGTACTTGAATTGAGATAAGTTGCTGCAACCTCTCGTATAACACTTTATACATAGGTAACGCTTTTTGTTACTGTATTTGAGATTTGACCATGTGAACGATCGTCAAGAGTAGAGGGAAATAGATAAGTTAGTAGTAATAAGAGAAGTTTTTCAGTTATTTGTTACTGTTAGAAACTGCAAAGAGTAAGTTGTTCCTGGACCGTATCTGATTATAAATCAGAGGCGCAAGCGAGGATAGGGCGCATCCGGGGATAGTTATTAAAACCGTGCCCCTCCCCTACCCACGTAAATAAATCATTTTGATTTACATAACACCGCCATATATACAGTGAAGGAAATAAAAAATAAAGACTTTCAATAGAGACTGGAAAACCTGAAATGGTAATGGGTTATAACCATACAAAGTTTGGGGTAAAAGTGGTGAACCAAATGTGTATTCTTGAATTTGAAGAATATTGCAGGTATTCGTGCCGTAATATTGCACCAGCTCAATATGTCAAACCAAAAAATGGCCAGACTTAAATCCCCATATTCCTTGGCTTTGGTTTTGATTAGGCTCCAAACCAGCAAAAGACTTTAGATTTAAAATATTCCAAAACGATCCAAAGAAAAATGATTCGTTCTTGGCTACCAACTTTCGCCTTCTGATGAGAAAAATGAACCACCAAAACACAAGATTGGAAAAAACAAAGGATTTTTGCAACATTTGCGACAAATGGGTATGCTAAAATTTTGCAGATAGGTACTACTGATTTTTATTACATTAGAATTATTTATGTTTCAGCAAATTGTTATTGTTTCTTCACCAAATCTTGTCTATTCCCCATATGGATTCCCCGCTACCGTCTGCATATTACCAAAAGAACGAAAAACGGTATGAAACGGTGCTTCATATTTAGTACAGTTAATGAACATTAAATTAACCTACTTGCACCAACTGGCACCCTTAGCAAGTTTGTTACCATCAGTGTGTTGATATTCTGAATACTGAAAAAAAGAACAATTATTCCATCCATATCATTTTTCAACGGACACAGATTAACAAATGATTATCCCGATAAGGGATCTGGTGACGTTAGCTTGCTATAGATTCACGCACCTTAACAAATTTTATATTTTGAGATCTGTAACGCACTAAGATATCTAAAATTGTGACCTCTGTGCCTATAGGTAACTGAATTTCAGTAGCCAAAATCTTGTGACAGAGAAGCCAAATGAGTGAAACGTTAAGCAAATACGTATCTCCAAAACGGTTGCGTTTTACGATCCTTCTCTAAAGAGTGCCCTCCAAATTTAGGGACAAACAACAACTTTTTGTTCATTGGCGTAGAAGCTTTGGGTTAAAATCGTGTCCGAATCTCCCACTTCCACGCTGCTGTCTTATTGAAAAATGACGATTTATGATCCCACACTAAGATAATTTATTATTAAGTAACCGTACCGAGCTTGACACACATCGTTTTCCGTTAAAAACATTTTTAAAAATTTTAACGCTCCCTATCTCCGAAACCATTGAGTTTTGAACATATCCTCGTATAAGTTCTTTCCGTTTATTTTATTTTTATGAGAAGAATCCGCCGTTAAAAGCTGCGCAAACACTTTTGGAACATTTTCTTGTACATATATCAAATTATCAAATGCCAATTTCTGATGGGGGGGGGGGGGGGGGAGGCGAGTGTCCAACAAGAAAATGCAAAAAGTATAAATCGTTTGTAGCCAACTTTAAAAGGTTATCAACATAATTTATTGTAACACAATTTAAGCATTATTACTTTAGTCCGAGCCAATTTCTATATTTTAGGGGGGAAAGGGAGGGGTGGGGGGAGTGTCTATTAAGAAAGAACAAAAGCATCGTTTGTATCCCACTTTAGAATGGTGTCGGCACATTTATAGCACGATTTAAGCACTACTACATAAGGGTTTAGTCCCATTCAATTTCTAAATTAGGGAGGAAAAGGGGAGGCTAAGTGGGCGTCAAGAAAAAGAAAAATTATAAATTGTTTGTAGCGCATTTTAAAATGTTATCAGTACAATTTAAGCACTACTACATAAGAATAAGACTTTAGTCCAAGTCAATTTCTAAATTGGGGAGGAGGAATGGGGTCGTCAAGAAAAATAAAAAGTATAAATTTTTTGTAGCACACTTTAAAATGTTATCAGCACAATTTAAGCACTTACTACATAACGCTTCGTCCAAATCAATTTCTACATTTTAGCGGAGAGGGAAGTTGAGCGTCGAGTGGTCCATAAGACAAATCCAAAAAAGCACAAACCAATTAGATACACCGCTTTTTAAACTTTTTTCTTTGAGGGGCCAGCTCCATTGACCTCAAAGATATTTCAAATTATGAATTAGATTCGCACTCATTTGTAGGTAATAGCATAGGCTCAAATACAGCCTACAGTAATAGTTATCCAAGGGATGATACATTTTTATATCCTCCACTTCCATTACAAGATGTACCTACTCCTTTAAAAATTAAATAATTCTTACCCGCAATTCCTTTTCTATTAGGGAATGTTAAGAGACTAAACACAAAACGAAATCAGGAATAGAAAATTTGCACATTTCGAAAAAGATCACAGCAATAAAAGTTTCACGATTGACGATATGCCGCTTGGAATGAAAAACTATTCTGGAAAAATTAATAGTAGTTTAATATCAATTATTCAAGTAATTATCGATTTTGATAGAATAAAATTAAACTAATTTCACACAAATGAATAATTTCTACCACGTGCTGAAAAAATCAGGAAAGATGAATAACTAACTACACGAAAAGATACAATTACAAATTGGAATTCTTCACATTACTAGGAAAATATGCAGTCACGTATTTAACGGGCTCCAAAAATACAACGGATGCCGATTATAAAAAAACTAAAAAGTGCTCCTAACAAGAATGCAAGGTGCAGTAGGGTGACGTCAAAACGCAGTTTAACTATGTGAAATTAAACATTTTTTTCAATAATTCACAGAGATAAATAAGGTGTAGGTACAACCGGCGAGTCATGTGTAATTCCAATTATTGACCTTAGACGACACAAATAGGTATATACTTCGGCTACAATTTTTCCTTATATTTCCAATTAATAATAGGCATAATGTGAGAAAATAAATAAATCCTACCCAATTTATATATGCTAATTGTCTGAGGTGGTCCTCTTAGCCTTGAAAAGGCCACGCAAAAAGGTCATCAACATAGTAATTTCATCCCAATTTTATATGTGGACAGTAAGTAAACCATTAATTAAATCAAAAGTGATTTCTTTAACCCAATAAATTAAAATCGAACACTAATATTTGGTAAAACCTTCACACACAATAACTACAGATGGTTAAACCCTCTTAGTTATATAACAATATGACAAAAAAATATTAAAAAGGGCGGCCGTCACAACTTCGTACATATTAAAAGTGCACCTATCACTTTATAAAAATATATAAAATGTCATTTACCTGCGAGTCGCAATTGAACTTGCTGTGTAGTTTCTGCCATTTTGGCACCAACACTTCCATACTACCACTCACGAAACGGCATAACATAACAAACGAATCTATACTCTGAAGTTTGCTCTACCCTAAATCACATTACAACTCACGAGATGCCGCTAACGTCAGATAACTACTACAGTGACTCTATTACAAACAGTGACGACAAGCAGCAATTAGCTCCACCCATCCGCCATTAGGAGGCAAAATTTTGGGGGGGTTTCTATGAATTCAACGGTGGTATCCTAGCAACGTTCTAAATCCAAATAAAAATCACATACTGATCAAAGGTAAACACAGTCAGGCCGCCATTAAGATGCAAAATATACCACGGCCAATAAAAATCGATACGTCGCTTGTTGCCACTGTTTGTAATAGAGTCACTGTAATAACTACTACAGTGACTCTATTACAAACAGTGACGACAAGCAGCGATTAGCTCCACCCATCCGCCATTAGGAGGTAAAATTTTGGGTGGGTTTCTATGAACCCAACGGTGGTATCCTAGCAACGTTCTAAATCCAAATAAAAATCACACGCTGATCAAAGGTAAACACAGTCAGGCCGCCATTAAGATGCAAAATATACCACGGCCAATAAAAATCGATACGTCGCTTGTCGCCACTGTTTGTAATAGAGTCACTGTAATAACTACTACAGTGACTCTATTACAAACAGTGACGACAAGCAGCGATTAGCTCAACCCATCCGCCATTAGGAGGCAAAATTTTGGGGAGGGTTTCTATGAATCCAACGGTGGTATCCTAGCAACGTTCTAAATCCAAATAAAAATCACACGCTGATCAAAGGTAAACACAGTCAGGCCGCCATTAAAATGCAAAATATACCACGGCCAATAAAAATCGAAACATCGCTTGTTGCCACTGTTTGTAATCGAGTCACTGTAATAGCTATTGCTCTACATATAATTCAATATGATACAAATATATACGAGTACGAGTACAAGGAAAGTGGAGCATGTTCAAGGAAAACGTTAAAAAAGCAGTAAGAGAAAGATGCAAAGTAACAAAGATTACAAACACATACACTAAATGAGGAAAAGGAAATAATGAAAAGATTATTCCAAACAGCTCACAGAGACGACCCTAGGACACAAGCAGAAGAGCAACAAAATTAAGCAATGAGTAATCGAGGCAGGCATGGGACAAATAACAAGAGGAACTTGAGGAATTATTTAACAAACTAGAAGTAGGCGTCTCCGGGTTAGGATGAAATAACAGCTGAGACGTAAAGTTCATTGGGGGGGGGGGGGGGGGCATTATTGAATAATAGTTTGTGGACGAAGAGCAGGCCAAAAGACTGGAATACAGGAATAATAATGCCAAAGGGCCTGACAAGAATCTTAGGCTTCCAAAACTAGAAACTACATAACAGGCATCACATCACAGTATGGAGTCGCAAAAGGCAGGAGTAAGTCACTCAAGACTTTATATTTACATTACGACAATAAAATAGATGGACCAGTCTCCAAAGAAGAGGAAACGGACAGAAATAAAATAATATCAGAGCCTCCCTACTAGTATACTAGCCTTGCATTACAAAATATTTACTTTGCAAAGATTCCTTATACAACCCTCCCCTAAAATATATAAGCATAAGCCAAAGCAACAGCAAAAAATTATTTTCTTTGTTTTATCCCCCTCTTTCCCGCTCCATCTCCATCACTACTCTTCTTCTTTCCTCCACCTCCTCCATCCACCCTAACCCTTCCCCTCCCTCATTTAAGATATCCCTCCAAGTTCTTCTCTCCGTCAGCAGTTCCTCGCACTCATCTACCATATGCCCAATACTTTCCCTACCTAGCCCACATAGTCTACGTAACCGTCTATCATTGTCCCACCAGTATTTATTTTTCCTTTCCTCATTTCACCATATGTAGCTTGCGATCAATCTCTTCCTCCTCATACTCTTATACTCATACCACTTTCCAGATGCCTTGGTACACCCTCCGTCATTATTATCGCATATTTCTCATTATATCTTCCATGCTTTACTTTTCCTTGCCTTTCCTGGACCATCGCCTCTCTACTACATCTTCCCTCATTGTATCACCAAACCCTCCCTCTCTTCTCCTCCGAACCTCCTTCGTCTCATCTCCGCCCGCTCGCAATAGTAGCTCCTGTCATCCCGACCATACTTTAGCTTGCCCTTCTTCACCTCTTCCCGGCAACATTGCAACAGCTCCCCCCTCTACCCCTCTCCAAGCCATCCTCGTACCTCATCGCCGTTTTCCCTGCCTGCACCAGAGCCTCCTACTATTTCATATCTATACGCTATACGACGCTATCAAAAAAAAGTAAAGATGAATACAAGCACATGACTGTGTATATGGAGAATAAAAGTAACACAGTGGCTACAGAAATGATCAAAGTTCCAGTGAAAAATAGAAAACAGAGACAACATAAGAAACGAGGAAATCTAGGAATCAGTTAAAGGGGAAACGGTAGAACAATGTATGTACGATAGAGAAATATATATATAAAGCACCACAAACAAGCAAATATAATACGTACGCGGTGCCTGGAATTTTGAAATAATTTGTTCCATTTTATTATTTTACTTTGTATTATTCTGTATTATACCTACTATATGTTGAACGCTTAATGGTAGATTGACAATTTAATAAAGAAATAAATAATTGATTAATTATAATATGTATATTATAGTACTACCTACTACATTTAACACAGTAAAGTTGTTAAAGAACAAGCACAAAATGACTCCTTTCCTTTTGAAAATTCAATCATTTACACCAGAAAGATATAAAGAGATCATTAGTTTCTTCTTGTGAAACCTGTTGGTTTTAATTTAAGTTTCCAAAATGACGTTTCGGTTTCCCGAAAAAATAGTTTTGGTTTTTAACATAGCTTTGAAGCACCTATTTCCCACTCTGTGGCTCGGTGTGTCTGGTAACCCCTTACACCTTCGGATATTACAAGGGAATGGATTTATCGTATGAACACTTCCGCAGAATTGACTCTTAATTTTCAATCTACTGAGAATGACTGTTTTTCAGTTTTCATTAACTTTTCATAATTTCTATTGATATGCTACCAATTGCTGTGTTGTTTGACTTCTGCCTAATGTATTCGTTCTTTAAAGTAAATTTTTATTTGTCTAGATATCGTTTTTCCCAGGAATTCTCATTATTATTTTAAAACGAACTTTACCAAATTAGCACTTCAAACACATTCTTAAACTATGCCTGCAAGTGTGCTGTTCACAGGGATGGCAGACCCAGTCTGCATGTCACTTCATAAAAGCTAACATTTATCAGAAGTTACCCTCCATGACGACGCCATAAACGTCCAAACATCTTCGAGTTTTGACTCATTTCCAGTTTACGAATCATCTACTGCATTGGTTGACTAAAACATCAACAAATTTCGGAAACTACGTTGAGACCTCTGCAGTGTGTCCCAGTGATATTTTTTTGCGACATTCAATAATATGTTACATTTGAAAAAGTGTGCAATGTTCGGGTGTAGGAAGGGGTGCCTATGCATTTTTAAATGTTTCAAGAAATCGTCATCAGCCAAATCCAGTTTCGCTTTTCATTTGCAATGGGTTAACTTAACTATACTATGATAAATTGAACGCCTTTACATTTGGCCATCCTTTCGTGCTAATTCCATACTGAAAAACCATATTGACATTTTACTCTCTTTGGTATCACTAGACAAACATCCTAAACATACTTTTCTTTAATACTGAGCTACTTATTTCAGTAATATTATTATTGGAAACCCCTTTGAATCAAATCCATTCCAATTAGAAACGAAATATTAAATGTTTAACAATAAGAAAGCCCTAATTGAAATTTTAGGTAACATAAAAGTGTAATAAAGTATACATAATACATTTCACGATTACGTGCACTAATTAGGTGGGTAGGTAATATTTAAAACTTTAAAATTTTAATGCTTTATTAGGAAATTAATTCTATCACAGGTTTAGAAGTTAAAGAAATAATTAAAGCTGCAGATTTGCATTACAACACAAGGAACAATTATGATGTAGGTATGTACCTACAGAAAATTAGAAAATAAACTTATAAATTTAACTTTGACTGTAACATGAACGTAGTTTTGGATTGACGTTGTGTTTGGGTCTTATCCTCAACATTCTTTGTGGATTTACTTGCTATAGGCGTTTGATTTTCGCTATCTGTCGAACTTAAATCGGCATTCGATGCAGCAGGGAAATTTTCCAAATACAAATCATCCATGTTACGCATGGCAGACACTTGGAAAATTTGTGATACTTGTTTCATGTACATTGAATATGCTGACATGTTGTTCGTATCAGCAAGCGGAATGAATGGAGGTAAACTCAGATATTGATCAAAAATGCAAGTATCTGTATTATCTTCATTGAAGTCGCGAAAATCCATTATTTTCCATATATTTAATTCCTCATAATCCTCATAAATATTACGCGATGGCATCATATCGCTAAAATTATAATTAAAATACTGTAATTTGGGGCGAAACAAATTAATGATTACCTTATCGTCGCCCTTCTTGTAATACCCAATGGCGATCTTTTCACCGAAAGGGCATATTTCACTTCTGCAAGTGTAATTGGTCCCGAAAAAGTTGTTTGTTGGAATTTTTCCATGGTCAGGTCAAAATTATTTCCAGCTGACTACAACAATTTAAATAGAAAGTCGAAAAATAAATTTTTAAACTTTACCTCTTTTCAAATGCAAAAATATGAATTTGAAACAAAATGGCGGGGAGAAGTTGAATATAGTAACAGCGTTGTCAAGTTTAAGTTGTTGAGTTGCCAAATTGTCAATAACCATTTGTAAAACCATAAATATTTTGAGATATTTGATTCTTTGCAGACTGTTTGTTGCAACTTGCAAATAGCGTTTATAAAGAAATATTAAATTAATTAAGTATAGCAACATCTATCCAAAAGAAAGTTGTTGTCTATGAATTGGAAATGAACCATCTTCTTTAAACGCCAGGAAATCATAAATCTACATTGAACATTTTCAATAATAATCATAGGCTTTAATGTTCAACAGATAATCTATAAATTAATACTTAATTACGCAGTGCAACTTAAATTAGTTTATTAGAATGAACATGTAACTTCTGGCAAAACCATAGGTAACATAAATTCCTACAAAATAATGGTAACAATAATAAAATAAAATTTCTTACTAGGTACCAATAATGAGAGTACAATTTTGTAATAGATTATAAAGTCTTACAGGCTCCCGTCAAACTCAATGACAGGCAGCTCCTACAAGCTGAGGATGTCAAGTATTTCAAGATACATCTTGATAGATGGTTTATCTGACCCTGACGTAAGCATATCTTCGAAAAGCGGAAGCAACTTGGCTTGAAATCGAGACAAATGTACTGGATAATCGGCAGACAGTCTCAACTCTCTATAGAAAATAAGATCTTACTCTATATGGCCATCTTGAACGCAATCTGGGCTTGTGGTATCCAACTATATGAGGCTCGCCGTAGCAAACTCAAACCTTGACATATTACAAAGATTTCAAAATAAGGCAATCGCGTAATTGTTGATGCACCAAGATGCATGCCGAATAGTGTTATACAATGTTACATACCGCTAAATTCCATCAGGGAGGAAATTGAAAGATATAAGTGTTAAATATCGCGAAAGACTTACAGTCCATCCCAATGAATGCTCTTGCAGCTCAACTATTCTCAAATGGGTAACTACTGTGAAGTGTGCACACTAAAAAGATATATAACAGATGATTTAGTGAATATATTCAAATTTGAATGTTAAATAAAAAAAACTGTAGTTCCTTCCGTGTCTATAAGATACTACTTTCCACTTAATAACATAAAGTGTTAAGAAGTTTTTGTTACACCATCTTTATAGTAAATCAAAACAGTTTTGAAGTTCTAAACAATCATCAGTTATGGTCCTACCATTCTTAGTAATAAATTAAGTAGCTAAATATATTGTCGATGTGAACAGAAAGCCAATTTGCTACTATAAGTAAACCGTAATTCTGAACTAATACAAGTAGTCTATGATGTAGCTAATATAATGTATACCAGGGGTGAGCAACCTTTTTTTATCAACGGGCCAATCCAAATTTTGAAATTTTTTGGCGGGCCGCATGCATTATTTTGCAAAAGGTGCTGTTTCCACAATTTCGCGCATTCGTATTGAATGTTTGAACAAGTTTCAAAAAATCGTTTCGGTTTAGTATGCATTATTATGTTATTGTTATATGTATAAAGTAGGATTTATGTACCTATGTTAATTAAATAGCCATATTCATAGAAACCTTTTATTTATAATTAATTTTATAAAAATATATTGACGAGAGAAAGTATGTATAAATAAAATAAATTGAATTTTGAAAATGCTTGGAGGGCCACATAAATATCTCCAGCGGGCCGCAGGTTGCTCACCCCTGATGTATACTATTGATCTATCGAATCTATGCAATTATTGTAGGTAGTGAAAGTCAATAACACTGTACATTTTCACAAAGTAAAGTAACAACTTTAATATTCGAATAAACTGTTAATGTACAGGAATAATGAGCCTACTTAGATTAGACCCTTTAGGAAGACCCAACATTCCTATACCTATATGGTGCAAATGTAAACCAATGATGCTGCATGGTATAACATTACAATTAATATTAGAAAAAAACAAATATAGAACATTATTGTGCTCATATAAACAATTGAAATGCAAGAAATTATTGATAATACATTTATAATTATCTCCTACGATGCTTATTGTATGCTTGCATAACTGTTCACAATCTAAAACCAGGATATCAAGTGGTTGAGCCTAAGTTAGGCGAATTCCAGGTAGTAAGCGTAAGTTAACAATGAATTTGGATAGTTTTAAATTTAGAGCTGGAGACATTTCAAACATCAGATTTTGGTTTCTAAAAATAATAATTGCAGTTATCGAAGTCGATTTCACAGACTTTTTAAAATGTGGTATTCATTTCAATACAGAATATGTTTTTCAATTCTATGACATCACTGAAAGAGGGATGAAAATTTGACGGTTTTCTAATGCTACGACAGGCAATAAAGAAACCTTAGAATTACTTCCATTAGATGTATAGTAAACCGATTAAAATAAAACATTGTTAACATGTAGGTATTATAACGTTCACTACCACTCGGATATAAAATTTGTTTCTAAATGAAACAATTTTAATAATTGCCGAAATGCATGAGAGAAATTTGGGAAGTTTGGGTGAGAATTCAAAAATAAAAATTAATTATTAATAGTTTATTATAAACCATAATAAAATTGACTATCCATCCAACTCTTGCATATAAATGAATTTGTATCAATTTAATAATTCACATACACTGAGAGAATATTAAACAAATTTCATTAGAAAGTATGTGAAACAATGTAATATATTTGCATTCACTATAATTCTGGTATATGTATAGCCAATTTATATAAAATAAATCTGGCAAGAAATAAAATGTATACAATTATTAATAATATATATGTATATGTAGTAATATATACAAAAAATTTAATTTGAAGCTCATCACAGTAAACCAAAAACTAAATATTTTACAAACGTTAATACAAATCAGTGCGCACATATGCATATGTATGTATATACGAGGCTTAACACTGATAATATAACAAGTGTTAAAACTACACCCAGGAATCTTTACCGGCGGTGAGCTGGATTTCGTCGACATGGTTGGCGTTTCCAAGGCTAGGTTGACGGCTGCGCTTTTTCTCCATATTGACCTGCGCGTACAGAGGCTCCGGCTGCAACAGAGGCCGTGTGAGTGTAAGCCGGCGAAAGTGTTGCTGGGCAGGGCCTCTCGTTTGCTGCCGGACAGCCTGTGTGCAGTAAACCAAAGGCCCTGAGCAGCTACAACACCGACCTTACCTGAAATATCGCCACTGCTGCTGCCGCTGCCAGGGCCTTCCGCTCACTGCCCACCCCACCACAACATAGCTCATAATAGTATCAAGTTTATTAGATATCAGTTTTGCTACAACTATACTTACAGACACTGGATTACTTAGAAATTAAAGAATGCGAATTATACAAAGGAAGACTACTATTTCCTGATAAAACAAGTAATAAAAAGTGTGAAAAACTCTTTTACAGTCAACGAGATACTTCTTACATACATAAAAGTTATGGAATACTTTGACTACAAATGCATCTAACATTTGAAATAAAAACTAATCTATATGAGGCCCGATGTCTGCCCATCCACAGTGGCAATTATTTACATGTACATCATACAAATTATTGCCGCTGCACGGCTACCTATGGCCCAAAGTCCGTGTACACTTTCACTTTTTGTATAAATGTGTAGATATAAATATATATGTACGAATTAAATTGACACAAAGTTATAGAGCTTGTGCTAGTGGCTTTATTAGTGACTTACTGGAGGTGGGTTAGAACCTGCACCTGGGGGGTAGGTACGCACACAACCAAGGGGTGGTTGTGGTTCTGGATACGCCATGTCCGCCATAGGTATATCTTCATTCTATAATTTTTCATTTATACCAACCACGGATTACTTTCAAATAATACTCACTCTCTGATACATAGAAGCTGCTCCACGAGAAGAGGGTGCTTGTCGCTTAATCGTTCTATCTTCATACCTAGTTCCACTTTGCGAAGCCATTGGTCGATTTAAAGTGCTATTTGCATTATTTGGCGAATTAGGACCGGCATTTCGAGCTGCCACAGTTTTTGTCACAAAATCTTGCTCTTTCCATCCATGCTTTTTATACACATCTCGTAAGTCTTGATGTTGCCACATAGTGAATAGTACTTGTCCGGCAAATTTGAGCACTCTCGGAGTATATTTTTGTCTCTGTCTAGTGATGGTCATCAGTCTTTCAACTCCTCCTGCTTCTAGAAGCGATCTAGAAAATTCGGCATTCTTTTTTATCACTTCATTAAGTGTTGCCAATACTGCGGCTATAGTATCATCCGATGTACCCTGATCATGTTGCGGATTTCCCGAAGGCAATTTCTGAACTAAGTCTCTCATAGCATATTTTCCTATTAATTCTTTATTCCGTTGATCAATTGCAAGATTTCTTAAAGCAGTTGCTACAGCACATACAACACGATCGACTTCCATTCGTAGCAATTCTACCAATACAGGTAATCCCTTTTCTTTGCGAACAGCTGCTCGAATTTCTATACTGGGTTGCCAGTAACAAGCTGCCAGATTTTGAAGGGCACCTGCAGCTGCCTCTAATGTTTCTGGATTGGAACAGCTTTGCAACAAAGTTAAGTAAGACTGAACCACTTCAGGCTGCCACAAAAGTTCGTAACCATTAACTGGTTCACCTCTAGCTGAAGAACTACCGGTATTACCGCCGGACACACCAGAAGTACTTTCTTTTACATCGACGATTTGTGAATCTTTTTTCTTTTTACTACCTCCAAAACATCCTAAATTTTCACCTAAAAATCTGAGCTTTAATTATTTTCAAAACATAAATAACATACCCTTTGGATTGGCAGTTACTCTACTTTGAGTTGGCAAAGGATTTTTATCGTAATTAGGATCTTCTACTTCTTGACATCTATAAGACAAATTTCGTAAAATGCATACACAATTCTCTACAATCTTATTGCCTATATTTGATTTTTCAATGGCACAGCGTACTACAAACAATAAAGAGTCCACTAAACCGTCACAGTCTCGTAATCTTTTTCGAGCATATTCTCCCGCAGAACTAACATTTCGTAAAACACCCGAAGCATTCCTAAATACGGTCGACCAACAAGTTTCTCCGGAATTTCCTTGAGGATCCCATCCTGAATGGGGTATTATAATAAAAGTAACAATCGTATTAACACCGTCATCAATTATTGGGCGTTTTAAGTCTTCACAAGATGATAGATTCCATATCACACCAGTAACTAATTCCTTAATTTCGGCTTCATTCGATTTTCTTAAAAGATTTATTAAAGAAGGGATACCACCGGCATTTTTTATAGCCCTTTTATTTTCATCGTTCTGCCGGCCGTAGGAAAGATTTCTAAGTGCGCCACAGGCATTTCTATATACTTCTACACATTCGTGACTTAATAATTTAACTAAAGGTGGAATACCTCCTAAAGCGCGAGTTTTTTGTTTATTCGGATCGTCCATGTAACATAAATGTTGTAAGTATGCTGCAGCATTTGCCTTTATGACATTGTTTGGATTATTTAGAAAACCTATAACTTCAGTTAAATTTGGATCGCGCCAGCGCATACCTCGTTGGTCTTCATCTCCGCCTATGCTACCTGGAGAAGCAATTGTGTGACCTCTATTGTTTGGTAACCCTATACCATGGCCATGCAAAGACATAGACATTTTGTTCATGTGCTTCTGCAGTTCCTCATCGTCATACATACGAATGGGTGCTGCAACCGGTACTGGTCCATTTAAACTTTCTTCATATGGTCGAGTATCGTATGTAGAGCTAGGGTGATTTGCGGTAGTACCATATGGAGATGGGGAAACATACCCATATACTACACCAGGATCATCTTGGAAGTCTAAACCAATGGGTCCTCCAGGCGACGGAGTTACTCTATAATGTTCAGGTAATTCATCATAGCCAGATGACAAATATGGACCTCCAGGTTGTGCAGTCAAAGGCAATGGAGAAGGAGCGCCACTATGCTCGCTCGGACTTGGGGGCGTAGGTGGCCTCTCCGCTCCAGCCGGATAACCCATGTAACCTCCATAAGGATTAGATGGATAATGCTCATAATCTTGATAATGTGGATGTTGATGATATTGCGAGTACATGTGATGAGATGGTTGTTCCATGTAATCTACGTACTGAGGACGGGTATGGGTTGGGTGCTGATAGGAGCCTAGAGGCACTGGCACATATTCACCTGGCGGACCATCACCTAATTGCTGCACTTCACGCACAACTTTAGTTACTGTAGTCACTTGCTGCGTAGTTTGTTGTTTATGAGTACGTACTAAAGGTTCGTCACTGTGAACAGACATATGACTTGAATTTGGAGAATGTTCAGAGTGTCCATTGCTATGGGAATGATAAACTCCTTCGCTTATCGAACTTCCAGTTTCTGGTCCTCTGCAATTGGAGAAAAAGTACAAAGTGTAACAATTATTATAAGTTTATCAATATAGACATAAAATTAATTTTTATCACTTACTTATAATGCTGCATATCGGGACCTTTATCGTGCAAAACCCGCCTAAAAACAACAAATGAAAGATGTGATGAATGCTGGTACATTTAATTAAGGGATATTATTAAAACTAAATTAATGACAACATAATTAAGGCAAAATGATATTGTTATATATTAGAGACATACAGCTCACATGATATAATGAAAAGTTAACAACTGAATATGTCGTTTTCCTTACATTATGTGTGCCATACTTTTGTAGTGGAAAAGTCCCTACCTCTGTGTTATTTCTGTATGGGTGATGCTGTGTTCCTGCCTTTGTTCCACCCTCCGGTTCACGAGACTGTCAGTATAAAAAGCAATCCCTTTAGCCAAGCTGATAAGCAGTAAGTTTTATGTATCCACACAATACTTTCTTATCGGCATTTCATTAAAGAAGTTGTGTAGATATCATAAAATGCATGCAGTTCATTGATATGTGAGAAATAAAGTTCAAGAACCATTTCCAATGTAACTTTTAAGAAATGAGGCACCTCTTGATATGACTGACAGAACACAGTTAAGCAGGTACACATACAAGGCGTGCTGGGGTCTTGCAAAACATCAATAAAAACAACCAAAAGACACACTGCCAATGTTTCACTGTATTATACTTAATTCAAACATTTAACTATTCCTTTAATCAGCCCATGTTCTAACCTATCTAAATTAAACTATTCT
This sequence comes from Pyrocoelia pectoralis, assembly GCA_036250285.1. Lineage (NCBI taxonomy): Eukaryota > Metazoa > Arthropoda > Insecta > Coleoptera > Lampyridae > Pyrocoelia > Pyrocoelia pectoralis. The sequence continues at coordinate 4,271,720 of CM070082.1, forward strand.
AAGCTTAGCGATAATGAATCATATTTAATTGACATAACAACCTCAGGATTACAGATAATGGTACATGAAACATTGGCAAAAGTGACCATAGTTTGTAGGATAGGCTTCCACTAACAAAAAGACCCTGAAACCTGATATCTGTAGCTGCACTTAATCTACAATATACTTTATGAGCTATAGTTGACTGATGTTCGGAAACACAAATGTATCCTATCACTCTAGAAACATGGTCATCCATTAAATGTGGGTATGTTATATTTATTTACATTAATTAAATTTCATAGAATAGGGAAAGTAAAATGTAGCCATTTATGATGATGAAATCTCTACAAGTATTATCTAACTGCAATGAAATTTTTTCTATTAGTTGTGGTGTAGTATTACTACAATACCAAAATTTTGGAATTCTATTATATAACTGTTCCGAGCACCACAAAAATAAAAAAATATATATATACAACAGCAACCTGCTACTTACAGACATGAATCCATAAGCTGGTTAGCAGACATGGTGAAAACTTGTGGTGTATCCTTTAAGCTACATGCAAAAGACACAATTGTGTAAGCTTGTGACAAACAATTAAATTATTAGTAAGTACATCAAACATGTGTGTGTGTGCGGGTGTGTGTGTGTGTGTGTATATGATCTTATTATATTATGAAGTATACTAAGCAAATGAAAAGAAGTACAAATGAATATCAACTATACAAGATCAGTTTACAACACCTATTAATAACTATAGAGTAACTGAACCACACACATACACATATTATAAACAATGTTATGAAAATATGTGTATGTATTATTTTAATAAAAAACATTGCAAAAGTAGATCTCACAATTGACGAGTATTTTTATAGACAATTCTAGTTTTTACGCAGATAACACACTTCCTCTATATTATCTTTTGTTGTTAGCAGCATGAAAGATGCATTCAGTTTTCACTATATCTAACATGAATTTCTCAAAGTAGCAAATGCAATTTGTCAATTCCCTTTCTGTTACAACAGAGTGGAAACTATTACTTATTACAATTGTAAATGAGTCACTAAAAGCTACAAAGCAAATATCCTACTGAACATACTTAGTGATGATGACTAGCTTGTCGAAACATGTTTGATGTATTAAGATATTTTTGTGGTGCATATTTTAAATTCCTGCTAAAATCAAGGAACTTTTCCTTATTCTCTGAAAAAAGGGAAAATAGTACCATTCTATAAAAAGTGATCGAACAATGGTATCAACAACTACCAACATATTATTAGTCCTTTTCTAATATATTATTAAATTATTAATATATTTTTAGTCCTTTTCTAATATATCTATATATCTAAAAAAGTTATTTATTAACGAATGTAACAAAATATGATTTACTATCGGAAAAACAGTATAGAATTAGTAATCTACAATTCATTCAATTACATACATCATCTACTAGGGAGGCGTTTAAAGGTAATAAATATATATTTTGATATGTCAAAAGCATTATATTATTGTAAAAAATTGAAAGAGTATGGAATTAGGGATACCAGCCATAACTTAATAATATATCATAATGGAAGATCTGTATTACCACAAGTGAGGGTATAACCTAAACTAAACTGAGTGTGTTAATGATTGGAATCTCACAAGGGTTAATTTTGGGTCCCCTCCTGACTTACAACATTTATACACAAATGAGCTGCCTCAATATGAGATTTGGGATTGTTTTAGTGATAATTTTTTAATCAACTGATTAAGAAAACAATTTACAGCACAAAAAAGAATCATTAGGACAATTGGTGAAGTATTCCAAGGAATGTTACTATGTATAGTACAAGAATGCCTATACTTAAGTTATCTACTGAAACTGTATGACCTCTAGTGAGAATTTGTACAACTGCAGTTAAGTAGGTAGAATATTGTCTATAAAGTAAGGGTATGTTCATTTGTTTATGTAACTAAAAAATCGCCCAATAAAGGTAAGTATGATAATATGCAAAAACTCAAGTTTACCTGCAACTTTCAACTATTTGCAATGTTTAACAACACTAGATTCTTTAATTTCAATTGCGAATAGGTTTAAAATTTTTACTTGTAGACAGTGTCCCAGCGATCGTTTAATAGAGATGGAGATCTTGTAAACAGTAAGAGATAAGAGATTTGGTTAAATTGTTAAAAATCTCTATCTCTTACTGCTTATAAGATCGCCATGCTTAAAACGATCGCTTGGACACAATGTTAGCAATATAGTCACAAAGTTTACAAATGCATGTTCTATTTATACACATTTTTCAAATGAATGTGACTTATAGAACACACATAAGCTGTATTGTCAAGTTATGAACAAAATGCAACAATTATAAACCCAGCATTATAGATTGTTTAGTAAAACAAAAAAAATTATAAACTATCAACAAAATTTACCTCATCGAATTGTGGAACATATTTTACTCCCATTCAAAAAATTGTCAATAGAATACCAAACAAGAAACAACTTCCACATTTCCCAATATCTTTTTAACGCTAAAGATAAAACACTAGGCACAATGACCTTTGATATTTATATACATTAAACTGTTCATTTTGTAATTCTGTGTACATGAGGTAAATAATTTGAAATTTCAATATATCCCTAGACCGTGAAGTAAATACTTTACCATGTGCAATATTTTTGCTGGTACTGAAAAACGGTTCATTTGTCGCTCTTTCTTGCACTTTTGATGAGTTGAAACTTGACAATCCTTGCTTAATTTCTATGTTACCCTTGATAATGACTTGTACTGTTGAAATGTGTTGGGTAGTTGGGTTACATTTATAAATAAAAATTTGAGTGGAATCACTTGATATTGTCGTAATACAACTACTTGTGGAGTTCAAAAAAAGTTAATTATAAAGCTGGTGGTTCTTTATCATATTTATAGAGAAATTGTACGTTGGCAGATTTACTACATCACAATGTGTATAATAAGTTGCCTATTTAATGCACACATATAAGGTGAAGTGGTAACCTGCTCTTTCTATTTGCCCTTCATCTATAATGTACAAAGTCAATGATTAGTGCAAATATGTTTAAAAACACAGATCAGATGAAAAATAAAATTATCATTTAGTTATTAAATGCAAAAATTCCAAAAAAGTAACACAATGATCAGTTCTGTACACTGTGACAATAATGTTATATTTTCTAAATGATCACAAGATCTATAAACGATTGCGAAAATGTACTCTATTTGCTTTTTATGAAATGATTCATTTGGTATTGGCTTAATTGCCATACACATTTAATTTCCAAAGGAAAGCTCCATGTTGACATACTTATTTTGCTTAAAAATACCGCTTATACCAATTTGTCATAAGAGGGAAGTGTTGCTAGTGACATACACATATTACAGTAAAACGGTGATCTAATTCCTGAACCTTGGAACATTTAGTCACTCTGTAATAATAAACATGGTTAAGACAAAAGATTAATCATTAAGTTAGAAGTGTGCTATCTGGAAATGTAAACCTCGTTTCTGAGTTGACATAGAAAAAATGTAGAGATAACCAGTACTTACGATAACATTTTAGAGATAGGAGCTAAGGGAACAAATAAGTACACATTTAAAACTTGCAAAAAAATGACCGTCTTCACTCGGTAAACAAATCTTATATGTAAATATAAATACCTTAAATTCAATTTGTAACATTTGATCACAGCTTTAGTAACGATGGTCTGTTATAAATCCACCTTATCCATTGGGATGCATTCTGAAAGTAAATATGTCAATTAATAAATTTAAATTATTAAACCTAATAAATGCTTATGATTAGTAAACTAATAAAGAACATACTAAAATTCTAGTAGTCCAGTAACCAACATTTTTTAAGAGAAAAATGAAAAAGTCAAAAAATAATAAATTGATTTAGAAATATGCGATGGGGAGGGGCTAAAAATGTTTACATGTTGTAAAGAAACCGATCCTAAGAACTAAAGTGAGTAATTTTTAATATCCAAAATTTAGTATTGATTATTATCTCAATTGGGATGGGACAACAAAATTGCTAATAATTTGTTAAATGTACGAACCTTCCGTTTTTCAATAAATGTCGTACAAACAGAGCAAGTACAATGGAGAACTACGTCACCAATGTGAATACACCATTATTTCCATAACGTTTCAACTCGGATATGTAACAAACACATTTCCATGACTTAAGTTACCACCAATTTGTTAAAAGATGAAGAAAAAAGTTCATCAGGATTTATTTCCGAATTTTTTAAACATTAATTTTTACTAGACATCGCTAGCTAAAAGCAAACCATCCCAATCACTCCCACTCATGATGCATGCTGGGAAAACTGCACTTTACAGATCGAATACCGGGACTTTCACTTACATCTTATAAAATGATATCAGTATCTAATTGATTATTGCGCGTTTATTTATTATATCGTACAATTAACGAATAAATGAGACAACCGTGGGAGGAAATATTTACTTAAATTCTGATACACCATTTTACATATTATCATGTTTGAAACTCCTCGCCGTACTTTAAATGCGACGTTGCCACATATCTACAGTGGTTGTGATACAGCGAAATCGAATCGACTATACAATACGTGAAAGGGGGTCGCTTCAAATCAACTAAAATATTATTAACTTTAATTATACACGAACTGCTGATATGCATGAGCAGAAATTCAATATATGGTATTTACAAGCTCTTTTACTGTACTTACACTGTGACTTCATTGTAATTCTTCACCAAAGAAGATGACCGATTGAATTTATTATTATTTTTCTCGGATTTGCGACCATGGAGCTCTTTTATCCTTCTATTTTAAATTGTGTCCCCCAGGGGTCAGGATGTCTATATAAAAAAAATAAGGTTTTTCCTAAGGGTCTCAAGGGCTGCCCACAGTGGCACAGTAGGTATATGAAGAAGTAGTGTTTCATTTTTCTGTTTCAACAGGGCGTAGCGAGCTTAACTCGCGCCCGGGGCACAATACCTTTTTAGCGCCCCCCCCCCCCCCTCATTCGAAAACCATATAATATTATATGTATTATGTAAAATATACTCGAAAATTAATAAATAAATAAAGTAAAATAAATAATCATAGGCTCAAGGTAGGCTTTAAATTTGAGAACAAAAATGTGGCTTGTCTGTCAGTCACAGTCAGTCAGTCGGTCAGTGAGTTAGAGATTTATTAAGTAAATAGTTTAAAACAATTTTTTTGTTTTGCGGACCATTTGGCGCCCCTTTGTGAGTAGCGCCCGGGGCATGATGCCCCCTTTGCCCCCCCCCCCCTCACTACGCCACTGATGGGCCTGCTCCAAGTCCCATTTTTTGAAGATAGATTCGACAGTGCTCCATCAGTACACATACCTTCCTTATCGAATGTGCCGTCCTTGGCTAGAGGGTTGCTCTAGTACCTATAATTTTCACCAATATTTATCTCCTCCCTGTGTTTCATACGCGACGATTAGGGTACCATAAAAACATTTTTCGTCCTTCTTTACGTAACCCCCAAGGTTTCCCTAATTGTAACCTACGAGACGTTGCCAAGCAAACGGATCCAGACATACAAGAATGAACATTTCGAGATGGCTTCGAAGCTAATGAAACATCTAGACTAGATCGTTCCCGAGGTTTTTAGAACTTTCTAGAAAGATATGAAACATTCTCGAACCTCACCTAGAATATTACAGAAAAGTATTCAAAATTAAATCAAATCAAAAAAACGTTTAATGTTATAAAGGTATTTATAATTCATTTTGTGTTAGTGTACGTACGTAATATGCTATGCGGACTGCGAGGATTCGTGTCCTCTTCAGCCCTTGTTTTATTAGTATTTTACATACTTTTGCGGTTTACATGGTTTTAGACTTCGAGGCGACATGCTATGAATATTAGGATAGATATTGTCTATCTATAGGGAAACGTTAGAAGTGGAGGAAACCACGGTGTTATCTGTGAAATTCACTATGATCCTACGTTGAAGAAAGATTCGAAAAGCGGAATCTAGAGCATTGATTATTTGGGATCGGTGATCGGGAAGTACGGTGAGGAATGTTGGCTCGAGGGCTCTGACTTAAAGCACAGAAGACATAATACAGAAGCGACACTCGTTTGACAAATTGTGGTGACCTTCGCCATTTTGTTGTTAGTTTCTTTACGTGGGAAATTTAAAAACACTTTAGTTTTCAGCATTAATCTACTTCTCTGGATGGCAACGATATTTCGCAAATTTAATAGTTTACATTTGCGAAATATCGTTGCCATCCAGAGAAGTAGATTAATGCTGAAAACTAAAGTGTTTTTAAATTTCCCACGTAAAGAAACTAACAACAAAATGGCGAAGGTCACCACAATTTGTCAAACGAACATCAAACGAGTGTCGCTTCTGTATTATGTCTCACTGAACTCTATTATATATGGAAGAGCAAAGTTGCAAATTTAAGTGATACAATTTGAATACGCGCACGGGGCTCCCGATCATGCGCCGTAATAAATTAGAGTTCAAACAAATAAAACAGCTGTTATATATTATCTAAAACTGTATTTAAATCATGAACTCCATAACACCCACTGTAAACCCTTCTCCCTTGTAACGTTTATAAATCAAATTAATCCACTTGTTCACGAAGACAAACCACGTAAAATTTTCTAACCCAATTTCAATTTATTAGGTAGAGTTCATTGACTTCAACACATGATGCATTTTCATGGTATTTTCCACTGCGCAAACGCGTAAGCCCCGTAGTTAAACGATTTTCGACCTTATTATTTTCTTCAAATGTGCACACTTTTTCACGCGCATCCCATTTGATTTCAACGGCTTTGCTCTTCCATATATTATTGAGTTCAGTGATTATGTCTTCTGTGCTTAAAGTTAGGAGTCAGGGGCGTCGAGTTCGGACGTAAAGTCGTTGAAGGAGCAGCTTTGGAAGAGGAGGTGGGTTTCTTTCTTCTCTTAGAGCACCCTTTGGGTTTTTGGACTTTTTGTACCGTGTACGCCCTCAAGGCTTGTTCTCATTTAAGTGACGGAAGTTTATGTGAAGTACCATAATTATGGTACTCATTTGATGTTTGCTAGTTATGCAGGTTCCTAACCTCCATCTTCGACTCGTCTAGACATCCAGAGAGACAGTAATCAGCTCAATTAGGAATCTGCAGTACATGAGGTACACGATGGCATTAGAAGCAACACCAGAGGGCCAAAGAATTAGGTACCGTTTTGTGTCAGCGCGGGAAAATCGTAAGGGTCAGCTTTAGGCGCCACCTTGTGAAATATTATGTGCGGTAGCGTGTTATGATTCACAGATTTTTCTGCTACGAGGTGACGAATTCACAGCAGTCGGCGCTGACTGGGAATTAGACCGCATCAGGGAGGAAATGCAGACCGCCATTGCACAAATTAAAGAATGACGGTAAATGAACCTTCGAACATATAACAAAAGGAAGGAACATGTATATGGCAAAATAAGTAACATTAATGGTTTACCAATATGGCTACCTACTGTGACGTATTCCGTCGAGTCATTGGTGTACTGTTAAGCAGGGTCGTAAATCCAACATTTGTATGTTTACGCGCCTGCTGTAAACAAAATAAAATGCATAAATTTTTTTTTAAATTTTATTGCCCTTTAAATATAATTAATTTGGTATGCATATTTCTAATTTTTTGCACATTCTCTATGTTCTTAACCGTATAATGAATTCTACGCTACTGGTAATTTTTTTATTTTAAATCGACAAACTGCACGCTACACCCGTTTGACCAATCACAAATGGTTTACTGTTACGTCACTGTGACGTAAAGCCTGCGTAACTTCCGTTACATTGTACCATCTACTAAACTATAGGGATATTCCTTCCTGTTGTTATATGTTCGAAGAAATGAACTCACTCTGGTACCAGAGAAAATTAACATAGTGCTCACGATCGGAGTGGGCGCGGTAGGTATCAACATCTTGATGCAAGTGACGACTCCACAGCCTACCGATAAAATAGTCGATGTCACCCTCAGTGAAAGTATGTATATTCCCCATAAAATGTATACGTAAGAGAAAGCGTATATAGTACTGGACTACTGGTTGTGTCCCCTTGGGGGTAAACAATATACCTTTAACTTAGGCATCCGCGAAAGCATAATTGGGTACAGTTAGGAAGCTACAGTACGTAATTGATAGGGTGGCATTAGACACGACAACACAGGGGAAAAGAAGTGCTGTTTTGTACGAGTGCAGGAGTGCCTCAAGGATGACTTTTAAGGCCCACTTTGCGGAATATTACGTACGGTAGTGTGTTAGACTCAAGAACATTTGTGGTGTTGCCGAACTCATAGTTACCGTCACGGACAGGGGTTTTTAGACCACGTGGGGTTTTGGAAAAAACGGAAGCCGCCATTTTAGGAATAAGCGCGAAAGACCTCACTCTGGTACCGGAAAAAACTAACATAGCGCTGAAACAATTTAGTGGGAACGGTGGTGGCACTGACCTGTTAAGATACAGGTCAGTGGGTGGTGGTCAACGTCTTGGTGCGAGTGACGACCATTAAAATAGTGCAACACAACCACGAAAAATATATATAGGTATATATATGACAAAGAGCTAGGAATATGTTTCACAATCAGGAGTAGCATTTTAAACAGACTTAACCACATTATACAACTATTGGTGATCAGAATAAACAGTGGAAAAAAAGGTATGACTAGGAACTAAGAACATCAATGTTATCCCAGACCTGGTGCTTGTACAAGTATGTACTACGCTGATGGGACAAGACATATGTAGTACTTTAAGATTTAAAAGATGGAGGGATTGTAACTATGTACTATGTTATGTACTATCATGTACACGATAAGCACTCTCTGAGTGACAGATAAATTAAACGCATGGAAACTGAATTGGGAAACAGTAGGATGAGCGATGGGAAAGTCTATTTGACAAAGGTGGAAGAGATTTTCCATCTGGTCACAAAAGATAATTTAACGGCAATGATGCTGGTATGCTCTTTCCCCGCAATAGAGCCAACACGTGTTCTCGATAAAAAAGTCGACCGCCATTGCGTTTTTACTTTTTAGAAACTAAAGACAGACGTGACAACAACGTAAACACTAAACGGTGAACACTGAACATGGTAATGGCGATCTACTCACAGGTGTTAAAAGTTAATTAAACAGTAATCTGTGACGTGCATTTCGTGTTGTGTCGTATTTTATTAATATGTATACATATTTTGGCATTTGGGATTCTATTAACGCCTTCTATAATTTCTGTTAATTAATTTATTTATATTTGATTATTTTTATAAAGAATTGTATTATACAATAGTATTATAATGTCGTCCTCTGCTATTTACATTTTAGACGTTAAAGGAAAGGTCGGTAGATAAATTGGTAAAAATCCCATTGTATAATCTTAATTTGTAGGTTCTTATTTCACGAAATTATAGGGGAGACACAGATTTGGGTGTAATCGAAAAGTTCATGCCTTTATTAATGGAAAAAGAGGAGGAAGGGTTATTAACTCCCATTTTGCAAACTCCCGAATGTACCTTTGCTTATATAAAAACTAACAACTTGTACATCGTCAGTACCACTAAGAAAAATGCTAACATCGCTCTTGTATTTGTTTTTTTGCACAAAATTGTACAAGTGATGGCAGAATATTTCAAGGAACTTGAAGAAGAAAGTATACGAGACAACTTCGTGGTGATATATGAGTTATTAGACGAGTTAATTGATTTTGGTTATCCACAAACAACTGATAGCAAAATTCTGCAGGAATACATAACTCAAGAAGGACACAAATTGGAAATACAACCGCGAATACCGATGGCGGTTACAAATGCTGTATCATGGCGATCTGAAGGGATTAAGTATAGAAAAAACGAAGTTTTTCTCGATGTTATTGAATCTGTAAATTTATTAGCCAATGCTAATGGGAATGTATTGCGTAGTGAAATTGTGGGTGCAATTAAAATGAGAGTGTACTTATCCGGAATGCCGGAACTTCGACTTGGTTTAAACGATAAAGTTTTATTCGAAAGTACGGGCCGAGGGTAAATCTAAATCTGTCGAATTGGAAGATGTTAAATTTCATCAGTGTGTTAGATTGTCACGATTTGAAAATGATAGAACTATCTCTTTTATTCCGCCCGATGGTGAATTTGAACTAATGTCTTATCGTCTTAATACACATGTAAGAATCGAAATTAGTTTACATCACTTTCAAAATATATCTGTAGGTAAAACCTTTAATATGGATAGAGTCGGTCATTGAACGACATGCTCATAGCCGTGTGGAGTATATGATTAAGGCGAAATCTCAGTTTAAAAGAAGGTCAACTGCAAATAATGTAGAAATTGTTATTCCAGTCCCCGGTGATGCCGATTCGCCTAAATTTAAAACAACAATTGGTAGTGTAAAATATGCGCCGGAGCAAAATGCAATAACCTGGACAATTAAGTCATTTCCCGGTGGGAAGGAGTACTTAATGAGAGCACATTTTGGTTTGCCTAGCGTTGTATGTGAAGATACCGAAGGGAAACCTCCCATACAAGTCAAATTTGAAATTCCTTACTTTACAACTTCAGGAATACAAGTATTGTTTGTTCTAGATTAGTAAAGAAACTTAGTTCTCTTTTTTGTAGGTTCGTTATTTGAAAATCATAGAAAAAAGTGGCTACCAAGCTCTACCTTGGGTGCGTTATATTACACAAAATGGGGATTATCAACTTCGTACTACTTAGAATTATTATGTAATGATTATTTTAAGGTATAATGATTTTGTAAATTCAATAAAACACTTTTATATATTAAACTTTTCTTGTTAATCAGTCATTTAACTTATGTAGATCACAAACTGGAAATATCTTAAAAAAAAAGGTGTAACCTAATTAAAATAATATGTTTAAAACATCAACTTAATAGCTCAAACTTAAGAAATGGAAAAGATTTATAATTTATTTGGCTAATTCGTTTGACAACCAATCTAAACCTTCATATAGACCATCTCCTTGAGTAGCGCAGGTAGCTTGTATATACCACTGAAATTCAGATGCAAAAATAATGAAAGTCACTATTACTTGTAAGACTTACACGACGATTACGCAATTCATTCAATTGCAGTTTATCAGTAAGCTCGGCGGCGGTCATTGCATTTGGCAAATCTTGCTTATTTGCGAATACTAACAACACGGCATCCCTCAATTCATCTTCTTGCAACTAGAATTAAATGCCACTAACCCAAATTTAAATAACAAAGCAACATACAACATTTTTAAGTTCGTCTTCTGCCTCACTTATACGTTCCCGATCATTTGAATCGACGACAAATATAAGACCCTGAGTGTTTTGGAAATAATGACGCCATAATGCGCGAATTTTATTTTGGCCACCGACGTCCCAAACGGTAAAGCAAATGTTTTTGTATTCCACTGTTTCGACATTAAATCCGATTGTCGGTATTGTAGTAACAATTTCGCCCAACTTTAGCTTATATAAAATTGTCGTTTTGCCAGCAGCGTCCAATCCGACTGAAATAAAGTACTTTTTACGACAAAAAACAACAAATTCATAACCTCACCCATTAAAATACGCATTTGCTTTTTGCCAAATAGACGAGTTAGAACACTCGAAATTGTTAGACCCATTTTAATCTTATAATGATGAAATTTTAATTTTTACGTCGAGATTCTCCAAAATTGTTTAAATTAACGTAAACTGCCACGTAGAACGAAATCTTTTATTTTGTAGCCTACGTACTGTAGGTATAAAAGTACGGAAATTTTAAGATTGCCAAATTAATAATATAATGAAGTGTCTATGGTAACGACAAACTTATAAGAACGAACGTGTCTATGTACACAAATTAGGAGAATTAAGCCTGTTTTAGTGCGGTAATGGTCAAAGTTCAATTTCTTGTCATTTTATTATTATTATTAAGCGAAAATAAATTCTATCTAAAAAATTAGTTTAGTTTAGTATCCGGGAACGGAATCCACCAAATTTCACGGAAAAAAGGCCCCTCATAGAAAAGACAAATAAATCATTTAAATGTCGCCTAATTAAAATCTATGCGAGCCGTAGATATTACTCACATTGAGAGAGACTTTAGCAATACTTTCGATTCTTCAAGTATGCCCTAATATTATAATAATTAATTCCCCAAAAGAATTCTTTGAAGGTAAAACTAAAAAGGCATGTTAATAACGCAGTGCGTAATAGAGACACCATTAGATAATAAACGTGTTAAATACTACTATTATTCAATCTATTTTAAATTTAAAGCGACAGTAGGAAGACTATCTTTAATTTACTGAATCGTGGTTATTATATTCTATTTATTGTTAATAGTAATTAAGTATTAGGCATTTTGGTACATCGCAAGACCTGTTTTGTCCTCAACAAATCGTTTAGCGCACCCGAACTTTTATTCCCTTTCAGTACCTTTCACTACTTTCTCTTTATCGCACCTATTTACCAGTCTAATTACGAAATTATCTTACCACCCGCGCCACCGATTATATGACAAAATACGAACTCCGACAACACGGCAAAGAAGCCGGTAACACGCCTGTGTCCGAATAGTTTAAGTACGACCCTACTTTACGAGTGTAAGTGTATCTTATTCTAGTCTAGCTATTCCAATTTTCTATTGTGTGTGTTATAAGGAAATATATTCGATTATCCGAAAGACCATAAAGAATTAATGGGAAAGTAACACATTTTCAAATATGATTGGTCGTTTTATCCAAATCGAGACCGATCTCCAATTTTTCTAAATTCTAATTCCATTCATTTTATAGAGGATGGGAATATATATAGTTATTTTATATAAAATACGTACATTGGTACATTCAAAGCAATGGTTCTATTTTTAGCGGCAAGTATGAAAAATAACATATTGTATATAATTTGTTCCCCGCAGGCTGTATAAAAAGTGATGTAGCATAGAAATGAGCGTAGAGAAATTTAACCTCAATTTTGTGACAATTTTTCTTATAGCTATATCCGTTCCGTAGTCACAGACAACCGAGAGTTTTTTACATATACGAAAACTTACTTTTTGCTATCATCAACATGCCAAAAAAGTTCACTGGAGAGAATACTAAGGCAGTCGCAGCAAGAGCGAGAAAAACATCAGCGAAAGAATCACAACAAGCACAAAAAAAGAAGGAGGAAGAAGATCAGTATTGGAAAGATGACGACAAGCATATTTTAAGAAAATTACAAAGAAAGGTAAATATTTAGCTTTTATACAGTTCGTAAATATTAACATGTTCACTGTGTTCGCATCTAAGGGTACACTGTCTTTGTGTGCATTACAAGTCGTATATAACCCATAAACACTGATGGGGCATATATGATTTAGTTACTTATACATATTTATTGTTTATCAAATGATAAATTAACATATGTTTGATATCTTAGGTCTATCTCTGACTTCTTCAAAAGGACCAGGTTGTTTTGTAACCAACGACTATTTATTTGATTGAATAAGTTTAAACATAATTATATTTAAACGTACTGATAATGAAGTGAATATTTGAGTTGAGTTGAGTTACACAGTTACATAAAACCATAAATTACGAAATTATGGTGACAAGGTGGTCATATTCCTACTAATGTTTGAGTTGTAAAAAAGGGTCCAGTAGTTGTAAATAAAATATAGGCGCATATTGCTAAATTTGGTGTAAATATGAATTACTGTAATAGAGGCAGCAAAACAGTCATTTCTTTTTTGTCTCATATACACATGCATAACCTCTTTATCTATAGAAAAGCCTTTGAATTCAAATATGTAACCTTAGAGTCATGAAATTTGGCTTGCCAAAAGTCATGATTCCATGAGAGGAGAGATTTTGGAAGGAGAATCTGATGAAAATTTATTCTCAGCAAAAAGTGAACGGGCACGGATTACCTGCTTCATTTGTCTTTCAACAGCTGTCAAAAAGGGCTATTTTTTGTATACTATAAATTTAAAATCTTAATAAATAAATGAAGTCAAAAAAAGTTAAGATTCCTCAATTTTTAATGAGAACACAAAAGCAAGCAAAGCATTGAAGACAGTATGTTGGTTTACCATCACGCTCTTTTCAAGAAGTGTATTACTTGTTTTCCATTTCACCACTGGGTTCTGGGTCAAATCATGTTTTCTTCTTCTCCAAACTACAGATTCTCTAAAATGTAAGATGGATTTTTTGTCATTTATTGTTGAATATAATCAACAATAGTTCAACAGCTACTTTGTTATAGGGACCACTTTCCAACAACACTTAAACAACATATTAAAAGTGCCATTAGCCACTAGTTAAACAAAGGTCAAACTATTGCAATAAATTCTTGTATATCTAAAAATGTTTAATAAACATCTACCTATAGGACTTTTTTATAGCCAATGAGTTTTGTAAATCAGTTTGGATTTGTTGAAGGTGTTGGTAGCTTACCTTTCTTCATGTCTTTATAATGTGGCGCTTGATAATTGGGTTTCATCTGTTGGTGTATTTGTAAATTTAACAGAGGTGTTCACTTGTATTTTGTACATTCAGTAGGTACTTAAATTGTATGTGTATGGGGTGCAAGGAGTTTGTCTCAATCTGAGCCAGTTTTCTAAGGTAACGAGTAATTATATGATTGAGATAGATAAACTTGTTAAGTGAATCTTTCTCTGTCAAACATGGAGTGCCTCGAGGCTCTATTTTGGGACTTCTTTTCATTATTTATATAAATGATCATTGTAATTAGAAATTCTCTGTGTTGGTGTTATATGTATGGTTGTAAAAGATAATAGTTGGGAAGCGGTACTTCAGATCACTCAAAATAAGGTGGTAGAAATAAAGCACTGATCAAGTTGTGGCGCGAGTGTATGTATTACCATATAATGTACCTAGTGAAGCTCATTGTATTTCCATTTGTTATTATTTCCTTTATGTACTTATTTATGCAATAAATCAATCAAGGTACAATCATGTAATTAGTTCCTTACTACTCGTTCTGAAAGTGCTACATGTAGTCTACTAATAGTCAATATTCCACTGACGAATGTGAAGTGCAAAGGTATTTATCATGTAACTGTGATCTTGTTTACAATAATTACATGTTAAATGTTTGGTATAACTACAATTTGTAAATTTTTACACCACATTTAA
Organism: Pyrocoelia pectoralis; assembly: GCA_036250285.1. Taxonomy (NCBI): domain Eukaryota; kingdom Metazoa; phylum Arthropoda; class Insecta; order Coleoptera; family Lampyridae; genus Pyrocoelia; species Pyrocoelia pectoralis. The sequence goes on from CM070082.1 coordinate 4,286,849, forward strand.
TGTAATTTATTTTTTATGTATTGTTTCATTACCAGAGGCCTATGCCATTGAATTGTAAACTCATAAATCCGCCAAGGTTCATTTGGTTTTGGGTTGAACTTATTAGGTACTAACTTGTCCCTTTGAACTAGTTGTGGTCTCCGTCTTCTATTAAAGTGGGGCTTTTCTTTGCCGATCAGCATATTTTTTCTGCGCTGAGGGAGGCCTTCTTCTAATGTTAGCACCGGTTAGTGCTCAGTCTCAGTTGAGTTCTGAATCTTTTTATTGTTCTAACTTTACATCTGTTGTTCGATGTAGTAAGCACACCATGACAGTGCAAATTTCACAAGCACTTGTTTCCTTAGTAACATGTGTCGGCTTCCACATATTGTCCTCCTGGGCTAGATTCCAGTTTTACATTGTAGTCTTGTATGGTTAGTGCTCAATGGGCTAACAAAAAAACACATCTACTCAACTTAAGTAACAACCTCTAACGTTTGCCTTTAACTAAGAAGAAGTAAGTAGAAAAATAGTTGCTATCTGCTTGGCTTTGTAGCATACTCTAGTCTACAGGATGCATATCGCTTTGAGCACATAGGATGATATAATCTGTATGGTTCAGTACTATTACTGAATTTTGTTACAACACAATAAAATGTAATTGTTTATTTAGAAACTGTTGAAAAGTATTGAAATGGTTATGGATTCCACAATATCAAATATATACATTGCTACTGTTTAAAATAGAATCAAATTCTAAGGGTGCTTTCCACAACAGATTTGGTTGTATTTCAATTTAAGGATTGTTACTTGAGTTTCACTTTTATTATTATAACAGTTTGCCCGATTTATAATTTATATCTTTTACACACTATGTGCAAGACTGCTTGTTGATTGATAATTTGTGAACCTTGTTCTATTTGATGCCTTTCCTTTTTGCTGCTTTCTCATGTGTCATGCCGTTTGAGGTCTTGTGCTGGCTTTGTACCCTTTTCTTACTAATCTATTCTCTCCCATTGTCATTATGCTCTCCCTCTTTCTATGAATACAGTGTTTCTTTTTTATTCAAATCCAAAAGTAAGAATTGGAGTTACTACTTTTTTGAATATCTGTACCTTTGTTTATATGTATCAGTTGGTTTTTGTAGTCCGTATCTTCCGTGTTTTCTAATTTTCTACTATGACAATCCAAGTATTTGAACCTACTTTTCCGGTCTTGGTTACTTTTATATCAACTTCCAGGTTGCGTATCTAATAAAACCTTCCATTGACTCATTTAATATTTTACTATCTACTTTTTCCTTTAATAACCAAGTTTTCCTGATGATCTCTCTTTTAATTTTTCCAATCCACATGATATGGGCTATTATTGCACATACAAAATCAAAATTTATTCACAAGACATAATATATGATCTGTATTTAATAACCATAAAATTGTACCCTTATTATTATATTACCAATGCTACAAATAACTCTCTGAAATTTAAAAACATAAGTGCATTCCCAACACAGGATAGTTTAAGAAGATAGGCACTACGTATCAGTAGATTTCAATATACAAGACATAATGCCCCCAAGACAGCCAACGTGTTAAACTGAATTTATTATTGCTATCGGGGTTATTATAATGTTCCTGTTTGCTTTGTACTGACTATATAGAAATTTTTATTATATTCATTTGTAGGAAGACCAAGAAAAAAAGAAACAATCAGTGGCAGATAAAAAAGCAGAAATTAAAGCCCTATTAGAACAAGAGTCTGCTTCTGTTAAGAAGTGTGCAAAAGCCCCAGCTCCACCTAAAATTACAAGAGCCCAAATTAGTGAGCATGGAAATGTTGAAGCTAAACCAATTAAGAAGGACAAAATTGAAACCCATTTAGATGTTCCTTTGGAAGAAAATATAAATAGAATATTACCAACTGCTGAAGAGGCACATACTATCGTTGACGCTATTGCGTTACTAAGGTAATGTATCGTTATGTGTGTTTGCAAATAATTAAAAAAATTTTTAGCACAAGGGATGAAGAGATAGATCAACATCCGGAAAAACGAATGAAGGCTGCATACACAGCTTATGAACAACGTCAATTGATATTATTAAAAGAAAAGCATCCCACATTACGTCTCTCACAATTGAAACAGATGATTTTCAAAGACTGGCAAAAATCTCCAGAAAATCCCTTAAATCAATAATCGAAAAGCTTCTCTTTATGTATTTTTATGTGTAAATTATCTGTATTATAAAACAATTTCAATAGTTAATCAGCAAAATGTATCCGAATCATTAGGCCAACTCAATAAAAATCTCGGTAGTATTTTTGGAGTTTCAAAATGGGAATTGTTTTAATACTAATAATGAAATTAAATTAGGCTTTTTGATATTGATAAAGTTTCACTTTTTTCGTCGGTTGTTTGTTGATGTCAAGACGTGTTCCAGTTGTTAAAATATATTTGAAGTCTCTAGATTTGTGGTTCAGTTCAACAGGCCACAATGTACATTCCGTTGATTTCAGTCTTTAAAAAGTATAAATTCTAGGAAATTCTAAAGGCTGTGGAATGCCTATTTGTTGAAAATAAGATACAAAGTTGAAGGAGAGTAACCATTTCCAAGGGGAAATTTATATGTTCTCTTACTATGAAAGAAGATTTTGTTTTTCTACGTAATCCTATTAACACTGGCAACACTTATCTATATTCTGTTTTTGCTCATCATTCTAAGAAAAACATCCTTGCAGAAATTGTTTTACCTTCGGAGTCACATCATTATCTCTACAAAACTGCAATCACTGATTATTTCCTGAACTTTTCAACTTTTGTATGCTTTGCAATTGTCATATCTTTTCAGATTTCTTATAATGGTCTCGTTAGCCATGTTTTCTAGAAATAAATTTGATTCTTATCATTTTTGGCAGTAGATATATCCCACATCTCATTACTAACTATAATTTTTGAAAAGTGGCTTTGTCATCAGCTAAAACTGGAAATTTAATAAAACAGTCTTCACTCTTTTCAGAAGTAGTTTTGATTCTCTGCGTTGTCCCTCAGAAATTTATTTTTTAGTTTTTGTAAGATAGTATTTACCTTTATACACTCTTCCTCTGTTGCGTTGTATTACATTTGTACATTCTCTTTTGATGTTCATAAATCATAACAAATCCTTGAATCATCATTATTTTCATTAATCTAGCAGTCTAAACAATATGTATCTTTTAAGTATAATCATAGGTTTGAAGATATGTTGATTTTTGTTTATCTATTTATTTTTTAGTTTTTGTGTTACCACTAATAAAACACTGAAAAGTACGGACTTGCCTGTTTAAACAGCAAAACCCCACTATTCCAGCTGACATGAATGTATCCCATACCAGAAATTTTTTTAAAGCAGAAAATACTAAACTAAACATTGAGAACAGAAAGGAAAACATTGAGAGAAATGATGGGTAAAACATTAAGGCACTGAGTTACAAATACAAGAATAAAAGAGGATGTGGAAGTTAGGTTTATAAATAAAGAGGTTATAGTAGAGACTAGAGGGAAAACGATGAAACAAATAATGACAAGAAAGCCAACGAAGAAAGGTAGGCTTTAACATCCAATGGGGACACATGAGGAAGTATGTTTTTAAAAACAGGATGTTCTGATGAAAAACGGTTTCATGTGACAATTTCACTTTTCTATTTTCTTTGAAGTAATCACAGAGACACTTAATAGTTGCCATAAATGATATGACCCTGTTGTAAGTAGTCTATGAACAAAATTCCCTTAGCATCCCAGAAAATTGTGTATCTACCAAAGACTGCACTTGAAACTTTTCTTTGATGCCGGTCTCCGGCTTTACATTTTCTATTCCGGGCCGAATTGATTAACCCAGGTTTTTTCAACATTTACAAACTAGCGAACAAAATTACCTGATTTTCATCTAAACAACTGGCATCAGAGCAAATCGTATGCTGACATCTTTATTCAAGTGTCAGCATTTAGGTCAACCAATCCCAGGAACTGCCTGTTATCTATAAGTTGCGGCCAGTCTTAAACGACCAAATCACTGTGGTTTTCCAACACCCTTTGGATGTTGGCATGGTCTTCTATAACAAAACACCCATTTTTTTCTATTTCAGTGGTTTGAATCGAAAAGATTAAAAGGGGATTTTTCCCTAACACATTTTTCATATACACAACTCACTCATTCACTTATTTTCAAAAATAAATCCGACACTATTGTCTTAAAGTGTCAAATATCACCAACAATCGAACCTGATGCCTATGATAGGGGGGACAGTGAATAATGCTCAACCCTTGTAGGTATAAGTGAATCTAAGATAAAATGGTTTTTTAAGGCTTTACAGCAAACTACACGATAGCTTAGACATGCTCTAATTATCAACTGTTGTATATTGCAATTTTAGATAATGTTTAAATAGTGACTTGACGAAGAATGTGGAGTATCTTAATGTACTCGATAAAAAAGTGGATGGTTAATGTTGCAAGATAACATTTTCCTAGAATCTACATAACTTTGAAGTTAGATTTATTTGGTTTTAGTCCCGTTGTCCATAAATAATATACAATCAAGAAATGTCCCATTTCTAATTTTCATTTTAGATAAACCTTAACTTATGAAAATTAGTCATAGAATGAACTCTGGATTTCGATGGAAGGGTAGTCAGAAGTCTATGCGCACATAGGCCACCTATTCCGGGACCTTTGTGGTGCCCCCCTCATTAGAGTCATCTGACCCAGCAACGTCACTCAAGCCATCCCACATGTGAAATGAATCAGGATGCTGGAAGGGGACGTAGCTCTAATCTTAGCCATGCTCACCCAGGATTCCCCCAACATGAATCGTCTCAATCAACTCACAAAGTATGTGGTGCGCCGTCTCATCATCTGTGTAGGATCCTCTACACCTACACACTGCGAATTACCTACATCTGTAATATGTGCAAAATAATATCTATGATGAAGTGGGAGAAGATGGGTGTAGTTTTTCGATACCTATTTTAGTTATGTACTATTTGATTTTTAAGTGTTTATTTTTCTAATTTTTTAATTGCAACTTTCTTAAGCTAAAAATCGCTGCTCTTATGGTAGACGGTAATGACAATAATTTACTTGTCAAATATGATAAGTGAAATTTATGGAATCTCTTGTTCATTTTCATGTTGTTAGTATGAATTATTTGTATAGATGACGGAAACCAAGTAAGAAACAGTCAATTTTTGTGTTCTACTGTGCTTGTCACACATTATGTACTTCTCATTAAGTTTATTTTATCAAAATTGTTCTGACATTTTCGTAAGAATAATATAACAAAATTTTGTACAACTTGATCATTTTACACCATTTATTTTGAAATACAAAATGATTTGCTTAAACTTACATTGCGACATTCACAAATTAGTGTATGTAATTTGTAACTTGGGGTTTATGTGGTTTGGTTTACGACAAATGTGGTCACTATCTACTCCACCAGTCAATAAAGCACATAATCATATGGCTCAGATGTTGGGGAGTTTCCAACATACACATATGTCCAGCATTTGGAATTAATTCTAGAAATGCCCGAGGAATGGTCTGAAAGTACCAATTTAAATTTAGTATTGATAAGCATTTATTAACACACCCTTTCCATTTCACATTCTTGAACAAGAGTAACTATAGCATCTTGAAGGCCATGTACCAGTAATGTGGGAATTAAGATTCTGCGATGAAAAGCCGCATCTCCTTCTGGCCAATTTTGGCCATCCGCAAAATATTGCAGTATGTGATTAGGTACAGCAGTTTCTGTGTCGCACACACCAAAGTGCTTTCCTCGTAATGAATAAAACATTGTTCTAAAATAACTGAATACATTAACATCTGTAGAACTTTCAAATTTGTATACCTTTTCATTCCACAAAATAATAATGGCTGGAACACTGTACGTAGGCAGTTAGTAACTGTAGTATTGTCTGCAGGTGGAGGTGGAGCTAACGGAGTTGGTCCTCCCCCGCTTATCAGTATTAACTGTACAATTTGATGTGATCGATAACGACAAAGTGCTGTTGCTAAACTACAGCCAAAGGAATGGCCTATCACAATTGAACTTTTAGATTCATCACAACCTACATATTGATCAAATAATGCCAAGGTGTACTTGAGCAAATTTTTAAATTTGTATGCTTCGGCTTGATCAGGAATAGAGCTAAAACCATGACCAAGCATATCAGGTGCTACAACTTCGTAACCTTTTTGTACTAGAGTGTTGATAATATTCCACCAAACGTCAGCTGAGCTGCCAATGCCATGTAACAGAATCACAGTTGGCTTCTAAAAAGAAATTAAATCTAAACACTCGGAATTTTAGTCAAATTATACCTTTTTAATTGCAGTCTTGTTGTGTAAACAGTTCTTTGTAACACTTTTGTTTTGTCTTCTTAAAATAACGTCCTTCAATTCATCTTCTTCATTTACAAAAGCATAATTTTGAATACCATCCATATTTTTATTACGTTTCATCGCTTTCATGACATATTCTTGAAATGCTTCGAAGAGTGTTTCTTGAATAAGTCGTTCAACAAATGTCTCCATGTTAATAATTTTAGTCGGTGGTAGGATGTATTGTGATAAATTTTTGTGGGAAACATTTGGCGGTTCATATACATTTAATGGTAAACACTGATTCGATAACACTGAAAAACGTTGAGATCTCCTAAAAGAACAATTACAGTTTCCTAATTTTAAAGGTTTATTCCATCTTGTAAACCAATATTCTTCTGATAAAGAGCTGCGACTTGTTCGTAACTTATTTTCCACTATTGTTTTCTTTAATTCACCGTTTAAGTTTGTGTTCGGTAACACATGTATAATTCTTAATCGACGATGATGTGGAAGTAATAAATATTCACTGAACTCGGGTGTTGCAGGTTCCACCGGATGAATGGAATGTGCAAATGTAAAATTACTTAAAAAATATACACAAGGATTTATTATTTTTGTTATAGATTCACACAAACTATTCTGTGACACAGCTTCTTCTCGATTCATTGTGCTATTATTTTTAAACAGAATACAAAATAATGTCTAAATTCCTCCATTTTGCTAAAAGGAGTAAATAAATTTTAATTGCAACTAGTTATTCAGAGTTCAGTTAAAATGACCTCTCCTATAAATTTTATTGTGCTAGTGGCCTATAATAATTAATGCAGTTATGTGCTTAAGTAAGATTCTTATTACATTATATAATAAGGCTTATATTTCTTTAGCCAATAGAATTTGAGGTAAACCAAGAATTCACCTGTTGAGTAGTAGGAAGAGGTAGCACAGTTTTTAAACTGATGAGGAGAAGGGGACAGTTCATCATTGATTTAAGTGCTAATCTCACTAATAATAAGTTACCTTTTTTGTCCCTTATTGATTTTATGTAATTTTGTGTTAAAAAAACATAACTTTCTTAATCACTCTTTAGTTGCTGTTACATCAAAAAACATCTTTTAAAACAAAGTATGTGACTATCGGTCATTACTTTTAATTTACTAAATAATAGAACACATTTTTTTATGTTTCTTATAACATTTGTATTACTTATTTATGGTTTATTCTAGCCCCACAGATTATAACAGTGATACAATAACAACCCAAGGAGCAATGCAATCTTGAACCGATATTGGTTGAATATTGTCATTTATTGGCGCGATATAGTAGCCCAATAATGGACCAATCTTGGAAATGCAACAATGAATAATAATGGCGCAATATTGCAATACAATGTTGGTACTGTATTGAAAACGATCACAATGCAATATTTCTGAGACTTGGTAGGTACAATATTGTCCATAAATATAGGTACAATGTTGTGTTGATATTAATATTGGTTTAATATTGATTTGCAATATAAATACCATATTTTTACGTCACTTTAAGACCTTTAGAACGTTAGTTACGACCGTTATAGGTCGTCACCCAAGTATATGCATAATGTAATTATCAATGCAAACAATTATTTAAGCATCCGTACAAAAAAAGGGAAAAACTACATTTTTACGTAGAACTGTAACTTTAATTATATTTACCTAACTTAATTTTTGAACCAACCCGTTTTTACCTGAACTGAAAGTTGACGATTTTAGTAGGGTAAGTACAGTGAACTCTGTATGTATAGAGTTCACTGGGTAAAGTATTATACTTGCTTGAAAGTTTCCCTTAACCGGATTCGAACCTTTATCGGATGGGTTCCGGTTCCGAAGGCCGACATTCTACCGCTGCGCTGATGTGACACATACGTACTTCTCATTTCATTCTTCATAACTTAGCGCAGTTTCGCGTTATATTAATAGTTTAAATTATGTTTGAAAAAATACATAAAAGAAATGTTAGTCACCGGGAATTCATAAATGATAAGCCATCATCATCTATAAATTCATAAGAGAGTACATCTACTATTGAATAATTAGGTACGACTAACGTAACTGATAGCAAAGAGAATATTATACTCTTTGTTGATAGTTTTTACGCAAAAAGCTTTGAAAAAAACCGAAATTTAAGAAATGACAATAACTGTGAAGTGAACTCAGTGAACTCCAGTAGAGTTCATTGAGTTAATTGCCAACTTGGCGAGAAAGAAAATTATCAATATCAATAAAATCTATTACTCACTCATATCAGACGTCATAATGACATCTCATAAAGTGACGTGTATGTACATTCTTATGAAATTTTGCAATTATGTGGGAAAACAATGTTAACCCAACACTGTGAACCGAGATTGGATTAATCTAGCCAATCTAGGAAACGTTAGACCGGTACAATATTGGTGCATAATATCGTTATACGTACATCCAATATTGGCACTATATAACAAATGTTAAATTACGCCAATATTGGCATAATACTGAATTCATATTATACTACGTTTTTCTTATAAAATGTAGTAATTACGTGGAAAAACAATATTGGTCCTACACATTAAGAACTAAGATTGGATCAATCTAGAAAATGTTAGAGCGTGTAATATTGGTACATTATATACAAGCAATATTGGCACTATATAATAAATATTAAATTGCGCCAATATTGGCTGAATATTGAATTCATTATAGCATTTTTTCTAATAAAATTTAGCAATTAAGTGGAAAAACAATATTGGTCCCACATTGGGAACAGAGATTGGGTCAATCTAGGAAATCTTAGAACGGTGCAATATTGATGCGTTATATACAACCAATATTGGCACTATGCAATAAATGCCAGCTTGCGCCAATATTGGCACAATATTGTTTATATTGTATCAGCATTTACTTGTGAAAAGTAGCAAGTACGTTGAAAAACAATATTGGCTCAATGTTTTGATGTGATATTGGGTCAATCTACTAAATGCTATAATGGGTCAATATTGGCTCAACATTTTGTATATTGAACCAATATTACCGTGTTTCAACTTTGGATTTGCAACATTGGGCCAATATTGGTGGAATATAAACAATGTTGGCCAATATTCCAATATTGGTGCAATGTGATACCAAGCATTTGCCAATATTCATTGCTACTTGGGAAGGCCATAAACTCATTAGGTATATATAATATTCTGGTGTACTTGTTATTCGGTTTTTTTTCCATTGTTCCTGTACTCACACATATTTTTCTTTTTTTTTGTTTATGTTTTATTCAGATGTTTACTTGATTTCCTTGGTTAACACCTTACATTTCAAAATGTTGAGCGATGCGATTAGTTGTTCTGACAAGTATAAGTATACCTATGTTTTTTTATAGTATATTATGGTGTAGGTATTCATTATTGTCGACTATGTGTTGCTTTGTTCCTGCATCTTAAAAAATGTCTGCTATAACAAATTTTAGTTATTTGTTTGCAGAGGTTTTTAATTCCTAATTATCTGTACATTGGTATAATCGCCCCTATACCTTCAAGATATTAGGAAATTCTTTGTAAACCATCCACTCATTAAATAATAATGTTCTTCAGTTTCACACATATGTTATCTATCTGTGTTATCTGCACGGTGGAGTGAGCGCTCAGCCACTCAAAAATAAAGACTAATAATGATAATAGTCCCATCACTTCTTTAATGCTGTCTATAAATTAACTATATCTCTTTTTCTTTGATTATATACTTACAGGTGTAGTCACATAAGAAGGCGAGAACCGGCGCAACCCGATTCATGACTCCGAAAGCCGAATACTGTAAAAATACAAGTCAGTTGCGTACCATAATAAATGCATTCACACAAGTGCATTTTTTTCAATAACTTATTCGAATTTCATTATATATCACTAAAGTATGTAATTATCCAGTAATTATAATTCAATAAATAACGTTAATGTTCATATTTAGTGATGAATAAACATATCTACAACAACAACGTGAAACGACACTGACTTATATAAGCGAAATTTTACAAGCAGCGTAAATTCGTCGTTTGCGCATTGCCGCGCTCGCCTTCTTATGTGACTACGCCTGTACATTTACTTTATTTGTAATTTCCTGTGCATCTGTAATTGACTTATTGTTGATTTTCCTCATTTATTTTTCACTGGGCTACTCACTGTTTTTATTATAAACTAAAACATGTTTCCAATTTCAATATTGTTGATGTAATTTAATATTTATGTATTTGATTTTAATATACAATTTGTACTTATACCTACATGTCAAATTAAACAGAACATGTTAAGAAATCTTGGTAAAGAGGCAGGTTAGGAATTCTTCGAATGTGAAAAATATCTGGTTTATCAGATTCTCTTTAATAACATTCTTAAATTCTTTCAATGCGAATGCTTTCTGGCAAGACATTATAGAATTTACGTTGTGAGTAGGTAGTTCAGTTAATTTTGTCATAAGTATCTCTAGTTTGTTATGCCAAAAATATTTGTAGCGAATACTTATCCTTTTGCTGAGAAAACTGATCAATATTATTGTTAGTGTGTACCATAAATAAAGCGAGGAAGTATAACATCATGATACGTAATTTTATACTGTTGTTTGCTGCAATAGAAAAATAGTTTAGTCCAGGTATTTTTATTTCAATATCTATGGTCTATGGTATAGGTACATAAGAAAAGAAATACCTAGTTGTACAGATACTTATGGGGGCAAGTGTCTATAGATACGTCAGGTACAGGTGCAGTATAAGAATAGGTATTTTAACAGGTACATTAAAAAAAAGTTTTATAATTGTTCAATTAGATAAACAATAAAAGTGGGTGACAAAAATTGACTAGAATTTCATAAATGAGAAAAGTAAATGTTTTACATTAATAGTCTTAATAACAAAGGAAGATTTTTAACTTCATATCTAGGCTTCTTATGATTCCTTAGTAGAAGTAGCATTTTCAAGGTTTCATCGTTTATGTTGGAGGAACCAATTATTATTATTATTATTTGTTCTAGGGGTGGTTCCTGCTCACTGACCTGTATCATAAAGGACTGAGCATTCTTCAATACAACATTGAAGCAAACAAGCCCCACCTAAATATTAGTTACTTCAGGTGCCAACTAGTGCGTTAGTTATATAATGATGGTAGCTCGGTGTTTATAATGTGTTGGTAGTACTGGTATCAGCTGTTACAGTTTAGCTTGTTCTAATCTATATGCTTAATATCTGGTGAAAAGTAGTATAATTACAGGCTCATAATTATTTAAAAACGTAAATTATTAAAAATTGTATTTTATTGCAATGCATAAACGTAGTTTATACTACGTATGAAACAAGGTTATGTTTATGTAAATAAAAACATTAGTTACAGTGTTACCAATAATCACCAACACAACAAACCTAAATTACTAATTGGCACCTTAAAACACCGGTTTTCAATTTGCTTCAAAAATAGTGGAGGGGATCATTAGAATTAATGCTCAGTCCTTTAAGATACAGGTCAGTGTTCCTGCTCTGCGACCTTTTAAGCTGGATTTATAGTGTCGGTATCGGTATGCAATAAGAAATAAGAAATAAGCAATAAGCAGTAAGAAATAAAAACGCATTTATAGTTCTTTAACGGTAACAGAGTAGGCATGCGCATTGCGGGTTTAATTTAAATTATTATTGTGTTTATGGTACGATTCTTAGGTTACCTACCTAATGTACGATTGTAAAATTAAAATCAACTTGACATAATATTTCCCCATTGATTCTTGAATAAGTATATATTTCACTCAAATATTTCTTTAACACCTGATTTATATTGATGTCATCGGTCTTTTCTTAGCTCGTAAGCTCACCAGCTGTACACGAATATTCCCGATTCGGTAACGGTAACTGTAAGAAATAAAATTGAACCAATTCCTTATTTCTTATTGCTTATTTCTTATTTCTACTATAAATGATATACAGGTTATCCATAAGTTCATTTCCTTACCGCTTATTTCTTATTTCTTATTGCTTACCGATACCGACACTATAAATGCAGCTTTAGTCTATTGTGCTCCCCGCTATTGCCTTGCCTACCCTTCCAGAATACCTGTATCTTTACCAAACCTCGGCTTAGAACACGGTCATTTTTTATCCTAGGCTTACAGAGGTCTAATCATTCTAGTGTACATCCAGTGGGTCACATTTGGCCCCACTTGCTCCTGAACGCTCACCTACGAAGACTATGTGGCTGACCTTCAAGCCACACCTAGAGAAGATAGCGAAAATTTCTTTAGGTGTGGCTTGAAGGTCAGTCCTTGGTCTAACGGTATGTCCAATTAACCTCCTACTCCTGTAGCTTGGTATCGCACATCGCTATGTCGTTTAGCTTTGTTGGCCCTTTTCTTCGTGAGAGAAGAGAATGAGGTTTGTTTTTGTTGGATTAACAGACAAGAGAAGACTCTCTGCACCATGTTTCCACTAGATTTAAACCTACCTCCATCACAAATGATACATGCCACGTTAAAACCATAATACTAGTATAGTGCTACCTTCATTTTCATAAGCTTTACTGCTACTGTTAGTTCTTATATTATTGTTATGTTGTATTTATAATTATATTGATCTATACACTTTATACTATGATGTTATTAGCTATTACTTACCTAATAACTTAGCTATTACTTACCTAATAACTTAGCTATTACTTATTATATTATATTGTTATTATTTATTATATATTGTCCTATAATTGGATTATAATCTGTTGGGCAATTAAATGTATATTATTATTATTATTATTATTATTATTAAGGAATTCCATCTATAGTGGGCCATATAGTACTAATTAATCTTAGCTTACAAACATTTTCAATTTCATCTACTAACTGCAGTTGATCTGGTGTGAAATATTTCATAGGGCTGTTAACTTTACAAATGTGGAACAATTATTCACATTACACAATTTATCTCTAATGTCGTCCATAATCATGACCAGGTGAATGTAATTCAATATGACATCTTATTAGTTAAATTGGACAATTTAGGATTTAGCTTCCCCTGCATCTTTTGTTCTCATTTTATCTATCAAATCGTAGCCAACAAGTTACCTATCCTTCTATACAATAACTATATACACCTGTTTGAGTTAATGTCCAAACTTGAGAACTGCTTTTCGCAGATGATTTTAAAATATTTGCCTATCTCTTCTATTGACCACTGGAACCTGGTTCAAGGTCAATTGGATGCTTTCACCATTAGTGTAGTAAAAACTGTTTAAATTTGCATTTTTTAGCATTAGAACAGACAACATAAATGTATTACTGTGGTATTAGTACCCTTACATTTGTGTTCTTCTCGTTGGTATGCAACAGTGTCGTTGTCTGGAACCTATTGACTAAAATCCGATCACTCTTGAAATTCTCCAACATACATTTTTACAATTCTTATCATACAAAATAGATTTCCCCCCAACATTTCTATTTATATTATTTACAATATATATCAACTGTACAGTTTTACAGTAGAGATTGGCCTCTTGTCGTCAAAGAAGTGCACTAGCAAATCTTTGAGTGCGGAACACACCACATTTTTGACTATATTGCCAAAGTTGCTCACTTCGGACAATTTACTAAATGTTCATTTTCGATTCCTTCTTTTACAACTTATTTTTATTTTAAAAATGCGTATTAAGAGTATGAAATTCTACAATTTCTTATATGCTAATGAATTGTCCAACTTTGTTTTCATAGTAAACCTTGCAAATACTTTTGCTGTGGAACATATTTTATGAAAGGACATATTCTTTATCTTTGGCATTGTGTGCTAATTTCAACGGCACCCTTGACTGTAGAAAGCCCATGTAAACACACTCTAATTAAAACCGATTTATTTAGCATATTAGATAATATTGATTACATATTATATAAGATTAAAATCTCATTTGGAAAACATGCCAATACAGTAACAAGAGTTGTACGACATGCACCATGCTTGATTACGCCATTTTGTTAATAATTGAAAAATGTAATGATTTAAGTTGATTCGTCCATTTATCTAAAGCATTATATCGAGTTGCATTGACAGTAGTGCGGTCTAGAAGTAACACCTGATTCACTTGGTCGATGCGGCCATGAATAGTACTACATGAAACAAACGTAGAGTAAGATACAGTTTACACTGGATTTTAATATTTTTACCTATCTAAAATACAAGACACTAGCAGGTTTTCGACTTCTGTTACATCGATGTTTAATTCTGTTGATATGTGGGGAATATAGATTCGGGTATAAGGATTAATTAGCTTAATCAAAACCTGAGTTCTGATATTTCTCAAGAGATCTGCAATGTGATCGTTTATTTATATAACAAAGACGAAATTTGTCATTTACCTTCAATGTGTTCACGGATAAAAGGATCGTCCATAATATTTTGTCGATTCTGTTTCAAAATCAATTCAAATTCATTAATATCGTTAGTTTGATAAGCATTGACTAAATTGGTCATCGCTAAAATTTCTGAATCATTTTTATACGGTTTTGCTTCCTGAGAGTCAAATGGATTGATACCAGATTTCATAAGCCTAAAATAACTCCATTAAAAGAAGTCTGCTTTAATGTTGCCGCTTACATATTTGCCAAAACCAAATACTTCAGACATGTGGTACGACGAGGACTTCCAGATTCATCATAATTTTTGAACGCTTCAAAAAAGTCGGTGTGGGCTTTCTCAAATTCGCCTTCGCGTAAATGCATTTTACCTCCGCACTCTAAATGTTACATAGGAGGTAAGAACAGTATTCTGATTATACATAATTATGCGTTACCTCTTATAACCCCCATAATTAGAGGATGAGGAATGGCAGATTTTATATGAAGACTTTGCTCATATAACGCTTTCAATTTTTTGTTATTCTTTTGCTCGGTGTACATTTGAATTTCGAGAGCATAAATTTCTAAAAGCTGCGTTCCCTTTTTAAGATCATCTTCGCCCTCATCCGTTTGGCATGATTGATGTAACTGCTTTAAAATCTTTGCAAGTTTATTATAATCTTGCCTATCATAATAAAGCTTGCCTAATTTAGTATTTGTTTTGAACCATAGCCTATCGTTTTTGGCATCCTTTAGTGCTTCTAATGTAGTTTCATAAAAATCCTGTAGCAACTCCATCTTTAATGTAAACATAAGTAAAAAAATAGAATATGATGTTCGTACTTACATTTTTAGAAGTCGAAATGTAATCTAGAATCGAATTAATTGACTTTTCACTATGATTTCGAGTTACTGCACTTTTAATGTAAGTAAGCAATTGTTTATAGCGTACCATCATCTCCTTAAAATTGGACTAAAAGGACTGTTTGACTTATATAACTAAACATATTCAGGAATCTCACCAACTTAAAATTAATTTTAATCATTTGTTTAAGCGCTTTGAAACCCCATTCTCCTTTTTCACCCCCTTCCAAATCTAAAACCCGTTGAAAAGATGTTAACGCATTTTTTGGTTCATCTTCTTTTAAAGCTTTGCTGTTGTAATATTGATTCTCGAGATCTACGTCTGGTTCAGAATTGCTATCCTCCGAATATTCCTGTAAAAGTGAAAAATTGCTGACATTATCAAAAGTAAGGTTAAATACATACAAGACCGTAATCCTCTTCATCTTCACACATGAAGTCATCTTCACCATCAGACATGATGTACCAATTTAATTAATTGCAATCTGTGGCTTTCACAGGGACAATTTGAAAATGTATATCACAAAACTAAAATGAAAATTTGTTGTGAAATGAAGTTAGAGGTGGGTGCAACAAAATTTCCAGCGCCATTTTGAATAAGACTGATAATGCATAATCTCAATCGTGGATATACAGGGTGCATCTAATGACATTATGCATGTATATACTTGTCAGAACCACAGGCAACAATTAATTACTAATTAATTCTGTGTCAGATCCACGAACTTCTGAGGTTCGTGGTCAGATCGTAACATATTTTTTCAATAATTTTTTCTCGTTTCAGCTTTCTTTGGTCTATTGGTAATCATTTTGTTTTTTAAACATTATTTATTATTTCTTTAAAATTAGCTTTTAATTATCTACTTTTGTTGTAAATTTATTTTGTCAAAATGTATAATAATAAAATGGTGACGATGTAAAAACTTAATTACGGTAATATTGTACTAATTGAAGCATTATGTGCAAATTTGTTTTAAATATTATTTTTATAATTTGGCCTGGAAGACATTTCTTAGATTATTGGCTCGAGGTCATGACACGATATAATAATACAACGAATCAGTTTAAGACGGTAGAGTAGTAGGCAATTTGTGGATACTGGATATATTCCTTAGAAATGGTGATGGCCACTCCACCCCGGGGATATCCTTTCACTACTGATTTGTTGCCAACGCCGCGATGTGGCTGCATAATCTTGCCCGACACGACCTCCTTTACGGCATGATGGCGTAAAGCAGTTTCTATTATTTTATCAAACGCCCCTTCTATGTCTATGAATGCTTCCAGAGTAGACTGTTTATCCAGGGTTCTCTTAATTCCCTACAACAGACTGCAGGGTAGCAGGGTTGATTATGGGTTGGTTACGTTGCAGTGTGAATCGTACTAACGCTGAATCCCTTATAATAATAGTCGCACAATTGAGGCCAGATCATAGTCTGATTCCGAATAGTTATGAATGTGTGAGTTCACTATCACGATTGAATCTCTAGATTGGTACCTGTTAAATGTTAAAGTAGTGGTTTACTCCGAGAGTTGAATGTAGTGTGATAAGTAAAGGTTTCTCTTTCTGTTCCCGTTTATCAACGAAAACGATTCTTTTTGTTTAACAAATTCAGCGCCCTTGAGTGAGGGTAATGTTCTGCCTTGCTGAGGTACCAAACAACCGCCCGGTAGTTTACCACTCTCTTTTGATTATTCAACAATTTCTTTACTTATCAAGTACGTGTTCAGTAATGCTTTACTGTTTTTTTCATATTTATTTTTTAATTACAAATTACTTTATTATATATGTATATCTATATTACAAAATACAAGTAAGTGGGTGCTTAACAAAAAGTCGTTTTTCGGTAAACATTTTTTCCCTTCCCAATATCATTCCTAAAATGTTTACCCGAAATTGAGATGACACCGGATTTTAAACTGTTACCGAATTGTTTTTTGTTCTGATCGACTTTATAGAAAGCTTAATTCTCTGCAATTTCGTTCAGAACATTTAAAAATGGAGTAACGGTTTAGCAATTAGGAGCTAGTGAAGGTGTTCAATCCACGTATCTCCGGGGGAGAGTTAGAGTTGAACACTATAAATTGGTTTATAACGAGCTGTGTGTCTTGTGAGAATCATTACTTAAACGCCCCAAAAAGGCTAGCCAATCTACATAATGAGCGAGACGGTACAACGATGTAAACTCGACGCTATCAACTCCACCAACGATTTATCAGCAAGCAAATTTTCCCGCTAATAAATAATACTCTTCAGCTACCCTTTGGCAACTGCTTACATTAGACGGATCGACAAAGAGGTTCCTAATACGGCGGTAATATTCTGCGAAATTTTGTTCTAAAAGCAATTGCTTTCAAAAGTTTTATATGGTTAAAAGTCTAGTAAGTCAGACCGTAGTTTTATTGCTATTCATACCTATAATACTATTCAGCAATTGTTCAGAAGCTATTGAAAAATTTAAATTATATACATTTTAATCGATTGAAACAAAATCAAAATTAAAGAGTGTCAGTTTTAATAAAGAATTAAAGAAAATTTGATTAAGGATCGTTTATTTTGGTTTTACAGCTTCAATTAAGTAGGTAGGTACATACCTACTTTAGGTATACGAAATGTTGGTTACAAGAGACAACGATTTTAAATAATTTATTGAATAATATTAACCAGATACAGTGTGTCGAAGGCAAAAATACCTTCGAATAATTACAACAATATTACATTTACATTAACAGATAGAGTAGGTAATCAACATAATACGTATTCAAATTCGGAACATGTAGTTGTAAGTTAGGAATCTTTAACTTCTTGAAAGCATATAGCTCATTAATTGTTTCACATTATAATACACATTTCGTAACAAAAATATAGAAACATTCCTATTGATCAGAACAATGTCAATTGCAAAAATACTGTAAAAATAGTTGTTAAGAGTACCTAACTTTATATATTTATAACACAGATTTTTATAAAAAACTGTACATACTAATAACATATGTTTATACTGACAAGAACAGTCTTACTTATACTCAATACTAAATCATAATGGAATGAAATATCGACAAATTGTAATATTCTAATTACTAAAACTTTAAATAACAAAATTTAAATATGGTAGATCTATGTTTGAATAATTTTTTGTCAGGTACACATCATTCTCACTAAATATGCAGGCCTATTTGACCACTTGGTGGATTTTTCCATTAGGCATTGACGTTAGTATAGCAAAATGTATTAGATACATCACAAAAATCCTAAAAGTTGGCACATTTGAGCTAATAATTATAGAAAAAATTATAATTGAATAGGAAGTGTGCTCAAATTTAAACCATTACAGAACTAATTTAGAAATCAAAACCGTAAAGTGATTTTAACCTTCAGTATGATATATTTGTTTATTAGGCCAATGAGGAACGTTGTATACATCAAATTCCAATAGGTACCTACATTTATTGTTCATTTACTATAAGATCGATATTTTCATAATATTTCCAAATAGATGTACCATATTTAAACTTAACACTTAATAAAATTGAAATATCTACTGAACTTTGGATATTCCATGTACCTATTACTGAAAATTGTATTTCCCTGCAATAATTCTATGTACCTATATGCGGCTACTGCTACTGATTTTCTACGAATATTATATGTAGATGTTATAAACCGCAATGCTTCATGCTATATTGTCGCTACACTACTTGTAGAAATAATTAACACATTTTATGATTCAACTACTTTTTTTAACTAGTGCAATATACCTATTTATAACAAATTGTTCTACAGTCCAAGTTGGGTTGAGTACGCAGTATCTCAAGTGCGGGGCATGCCACTATTTAATTTTAATTAATTTATTTATAACATTTACTATTGAAAGATTGATTCAATCTACTGGAAGTACTTGTATATCGTTCTTACTACTTATATTTAGCACCCATGTGGTTGATGTTTCAATTGTCAAGCATTCACAGTATTCACACCTTTTCCAATAAACGTATCACATCTGCTCCTCAATTATGAGAACATACCGTATACTCAACCCGAAATTTACTGTAGAATATCTACAACTATATACCGATAATGGGAAAACAAGATTTGTAACTAACAAACACACAAAAAACAATACGTGCAAATTTGCAGTATTTTTTTGGACGTCAAAAATCAAAATCACCGCAACTACCCTATGAAATATTTTCAGCCAGTCTTATCAATGTATTGCAACATCATCAACGATATTTTTTTAAATGTTGCACAGTGCGAACTAGCGCACGAATAGAGGGGAAGAAAAGAGAAACTCTTAACATTAAATGGTGAAATATCAAGAAAGATTGATTAGTTTGTTCCCTTTCCTTTAACCCTTACCACATAGTGGTAAATAAAAAATACATTCACGATGACCCCAAATCCCATAGTGCCCAATTAACAATGATTGCGTTGGAATCTTCTCTACCATTTGAATGAAATCAAATAATCGAGAGAAAAAACCCATTGGTCTTTGATACACTCGTCATGGGAGTAGTGCAAAATTGTGGTCAAAACGTAGAGAAAAAACCCAGTGAACCGAAACTAAGACTAATCATTATCAAATCTACGAAATTGCATTCCCGCTATCATAGCAACTTGACAATAAAAAAATTGTGATATCACCTGTAATCCCTTTAGAAACCTGCAAATGAAAGGAAATGGAAATTATTAATGGATAATTTAAATACTGAGTATTCACCTACTTAAACTGTAACAGTTACGTACGTACCTTTAGTTCTGAATAAAAATCTTGACAGTTTAATACCATTGTGGGACCTCCACGTTCTAGAATTACTATCAATAGTAATCAATCCTGAAATGTACTCAGAAGATTAACTATAACAATATGTAAAGTCCAGAAAGTGAGTATTCAAATTTAGGACGTTTTTCTCCATATCAAAAATGTTAGTATAAAATTGTTCACCTTAGCTCCTTATTACAATTAAAAAGCGGACTAAACATGACTTACATACGTATACTATTTGAACTTCTATATACTCGTCGCAGGGAGGCAGACTGACTTTCCAAATTGCGTTTTAAATTAGCTAAAGTGTTAAGTAGTACTTGTTGTCGCAAATTTTCCGAACTACTGTAATTGGTGCTTCCTTTTGTGCAAACGATTTGATTATTGCCTGAAAATCGTGAAGGGGAAGAGTTTATTTTAGATAGTAAAGAAGGAGATTTATTTAGGGTTGCGTTTGTACTACAACCGATTATTTTACATGGATCGCTATAAGTTTTCCTTTTTAAAGGCTCACTATGAGGGCAACAATAGTTAGTATTTCGACCGCCGTCTGAATCGGAACTACTACTACTACCTGCATTATATTGGCGTTGCATAATGGTTTTATTAGGCTTTTTTCTATACTTAGTATGTTTCCGAAGCATTACTTCCGCTTGGGGAAATAGCATTTCATCCGTTGAGCTCGTAGTAGATTTTGCAGGAATGTATCGAATTTCTTTTCGATTTGTTAAGGGTGACTCGCTCATATCTTTTTTCATTAACACTGGCGAATTGTTACTTATAAAATTACTGATGTGAGTTTTTACAGGGCTAAATCTAGAAGAATTAAAATTATTGGACGGAATCCTTGATAAATGTAAATTTGCCGTGTCGTCGATCAGTCTAGTTTTTATAAATGCGTCTGATTTGGAAGATTCTGCATTGCGAAGCAGCTCAACTCGTTTATTGGGTGGTACCGGCATCCGTCTTGGTGATAAAACGTTTGATTTCATGCTTGTGAGTAAACGGTCAGCTTCATTTATTAGTTCTCTATATTTTTTATCGGCTTCTTTATCTTTTTGATTTATGACGTGAACTGAGCTTGTGTTGAAGGTAACCGAATTGCTTCTTCTACGCAGATTGTCTTCTGTGGTAACTTTGGATACAGGTTGACTTGTACGTCTTGCCGAGAGAGGTGTGGCTCCTGCACTTCTAGAGCCAGTATGCTGAAGTGGATGATTGAAGGCGTATTCCACAACGTTTCTAACTTTTTTTTTGGACGAATTTGAACGCCTTCGTCTTTCATTTGTATGTTTATTACCAGATATCTGGTATTGCAGTTCTTGTTTTATTGACCTTCGTGAAATTCGTCTTCGAGAGCATTTCTTTTGGATTTCGTAGTTGTGGTAAGTGCAATGGCCCGTGTTTTTAGCGTTTTTAATATCGATATTGAATTCTAAATATGACCCGTTGTCTATAAAATCCAACTCGTGTTGTACTGAGTCGGGATCTCCATTACTTCCTTGTCCGGTGTCTATATCGGTTTCACAATCTGTAGCATCACTATCACTTAAAATGTCAGTCTCTTTCTCATAAACGTAACTTTCATCATACTTCCCCATCATCTCATTAAGCGTACAATCTTCATCATCATCACTTCCGATGTTTGAATTATTTCTTGCTAAGCTGAGATCCCAATTACCACTAGCATTTGTGCTAAGAGATGAACAGGAAGATGAAGATAGAGACTGCTTACTCTTTGAGGCCTTTTTTATTAAGATCGGTGTTGTTTTTGAGATACAATAACGAGGTGAGGTTCTGAAAATACGACTGTAAAATAAATTAATTCTTTTGTGAAGACGCTTACGAGCTTTTCAGAATAGGCGACTTGGGACAATCCGGGCGATGAGCCAGCCCGACACAACTACTACCAGGGCTTAGATTATTAGCCGGCACCCAAGGATTAGTTCGAATACGATTACGTTGTCTTGGGGACAAAATACCAGCATTTGTGACCGCTTCTTTATATTTTGATGTTATTCCGTTTGAAAGAAGTTGGCTATTATGAATACCGTTGCTCTTATAATTACCATAATCGCACATCTGGAACGGTTATTGTGGAAACAATATTCTCACATAAAAACACTCACCGTCGGATATTCGGAATTTACAAAAGTCACCGCTGTTGAGGATCCCAATTCTTCTCCAGAAGCTAACAGACGATTGTGTTTACTGGAAATTTTCTCCATTCTTTGTTTCTCTTCCAATTTTATAGTCAAACAATCACTTATAGGAGATCCAAAATGTTTCTTCTCTGTTGTAGATGAAGGTGTACATCTAGAACCTAAGATTTGAACATAACTAATTTACAACGCTGTCATGATCAGCTCAAAAATAAATGTAAATTATAAAATCTGGTCGGGCGGGATCTGACAGGCCTAAACGAAATGAACCATAATTAAGGTAAAGACGACTTCCGGAGTAGGACTGTGTCAATGTTGAAAAAGTCAACGTTTCGGCCATTTTCGTAAGGAGCTTCATCAGGACAAGAAACAAAACACAAATAAAAATAAAAATAAAAACTCTTACCAAATGAACAAACGAGAACAACACACACTACTACTTGACTAAACTGCACACGCTGGAACACGGTGCTCCAGAGTTTTTATATTTATGTTTTTTGTTGTTTTTATTTGTGTTTTGCTTCTTGTCACGTACGAAAGTGGGCGAAACGTTGACTTTTTCAACATTGACACGGTCTTACTCCGGAAGTCGCTTTTATCTTACTGACTTTGGTCGTGCTAGCCTTCGCACTGACATTGCAGCATAATGATTTATAAGTAAATGCTTTGCTTTCATGAATATCTAAACTATCATTAGGGTTGAGTACGCTCTTATTATTTACTTACTTAACTAGTACAATTTTATCTATTTTCCTATTATTCTAGAGAGTATAATCGGACGTGAGTCAAGTGGTTTAAAATGAGTTTTGTTTGTCCAATATATACTTGGTTACAGTTTTCAGTTCATTTTATATATTTCCGATTTATTATCTTTATCACTGTACTTTTGGGGTTGCCTAGAAGCCTTGAGAAATTTTCTTCTGAAACTGTAACCGTTTGAAAATTTAATTTAGGTGAGGTTTTCATATGAGGAATAATTTGGTACTTATCTGCTCAACTTGAACTAAGGTAGTTAGGTACATTTTTAGTAATGTCTTTTGATTAAATTCACCTTAGTAAGTTCGAAGTGAAAAAAAACTTATGACGAAGTTACGTCCTTAATTATTCCATTCTCGCTAAATTGATTTTAATTTCTTTGGTTTTCTTCTTGCACTTTGGAGAATGTAATTGACGTGTGGTATTTCCAGATTCAGTGCAACTTTACGGAAACCCTAATAACATTTTTAATTTCTCTAAGTAATTTCATTTCTTAAATGTACTACATAAATTAATTTAAAAGAAGTTACACACCTACATCGCAAATTTAAAAATATAAAGGGTCAATACTGTAGTAATAACAACTTTTTCTTTTGCAACGTCGATAAGAGGAACAAGTCCGATGGCAATAGGTATTTGGCCATGATAGTCAACTTTTTTGGTTTATTACTAAATGTATTGCTAGATTGTAGGAGAGAATAATTTAGTACATATTTAGTTGTCGTTCAGTGTCCACAAAAGTGTTAGTTTAAATTTGAAGTGAATTGATAGTGTGCCGAAAAAGGAGCTATACAACAGCTACAACTTTGGTCCTAAGGTATTGTTATAAAATTTTATTTATTAACAATTTATATCGATTTACGTGAATTACTTATATGAACTTTTTGTTGTTGGCACATTGTTTCAGTAATGAATCAAGTGCGTTATTAATTATTAGGTACATATTATTATTTTTATATATGTACCTCTGTGCTCGTGGCGCATTTAGGTAGGTACAATAATTTAAATCTAGGTACGATATTATTGGTTGAAATTGCTAGTCTGTCTTGAAGACATAGTCATTCGAAATGTTTTGATATCTATTTGTAGCTTATTTCATAATTTAAAAGACGTAAATAGTAAATAGTTTACCATGTAAGAAATGATTTCTTGCACATTGTGCATCATGCTAAATCCTTGGTGCTTTTTGATGATAAAATCAGGTCTTTCTTGTTTCTGGTTACACGTGACCAGTACTTTTGCAGGTATTTCGCATTGTATTTCTGAATTTGCACTCATTCTGGCTATGGTTTACTCCACATTTTGAACAAGACTTGGATCATTCGTCGTTAGAACTTCTTTCTTACAATGAGAGTGTCGTTTGTTACGCGAACACGTATATGGCGTAAATATATAAACAAATAAAGTTCAATAATAACCAGTCCATACTGGATTACCTCCTCCAACTTTTCGGTATTCAGAGCGGCTTGGTACGAATTTTCCAAACAGTTTTTCCTAAGAAAGGCTTAAGGTTAAGAAATATTCTCGGATACACAAAATCACAAAACCTTCCCCATGATTATTTATTGACTCTATCTATCAATTTCAACGTAGTCAACCGAGCTCAGTCGTTCCATAACTTTACAACAATTATGGACTCGTATCAACTTAAGAAAGATATTAGAAATCCAATTGCAACTTAAGGCCATATAATGTCAAATTACCAAATTATTTTTCATATACAAAACGTCTATTTAAAACATTTTCTAAATTACATTTGCAAACTGGTCACAACTTCAAAAGGTAGTATGTACCTATAAGCTTTTAGGCGACCTTAAAACACCAGCACATGTGATAAATTGGTAATATGTAAAAACATTTGGGAATGCTGTGCGTAAACATAAAAAACCCAGTAAATTCCAAACTTCGGCGGTCATTTTGTTCAACTTACTGAAGCGATATAAAAAACTAAAACCACTTTGCTTAATACTTTTTCGCACTACATACATAGGTACATACAACTATACGGACAGCGCGAACAACGTAACAAACGGAGTTTGTTGATAAACTGTAAAAGCTGTAACCAACTATATAACCGATAAGAGGAAATATCGCTCAACAAACTTCTTTTAATCAACACCCCATTTACCTACATTAAATACAATCGTCGGTACAAATCTAGAGTTACCTTTGATAGTAATCATAATCACATAGTATTTTCTTTATTGTGTTTATTGATGTTGCGGTGTTGCGGCTTAGTTCCCCGAGTAGGTACAAGTGTTTCATGACTTCTAATAACTAATTTCTTTGTCGAATCGATAAGAATAAATTTGTATGACGTTTGATGTAGTTGGGTGTATTCTCCTTGTCGGAAAACAAGATTTGAGGGTCTTTCGCGAAAGACGATAAAAGGTGCTGCGGGTAATTTGATTTAGATACCAGCTTTGATCCCTTTTTTTATTAAATTACGAGTATATTTGCGGTTTGACAGCGTCTTGGATATTGAAAATGAAGCAAACTTCGTCTGAGTGCTATTATGCTATAAATAGATACCTATATGGAAGGAGATTGAAAAATATTGATCAATTAACCCCACTCGAAAGTATCTGGCATCGAAAATTTCTGCCTTTACTTATACTTTAAAAGCACTTAAACTTGAGAACGTCCTCAACTCTATAGAGGCTTTTAAGCGTCATTTGTTTGTGTTTATAGCTATCTAGGGTTCTTGTCAGTTTACTTACAGAAACATGTTTAATTAATTCAAGTTTCGACTGGGTTGATTAGGTCGTGCTCAAATAAATTCTATTGTTTTACTATTTGTATTGTATTCAAAGCGCATCGATTGATTCTTTGTTTCGAAATCAACTGCGAGTAGGTATATAAATAAACTGACGTATTTACAAGTGAAACAATTAAAACTTCAGGTCTCTATATTTAACTGGGTCGTACAAACTTTTTAAAGCTTACTCAGTGGACCTGCAATGGATGTTGTCCAATTGTGTACTATACGCTATATGATAAAATGTTTCATTAACATTTCGCCGAAGTTCCACAAAGATTTTACCTTCCTTTATACCATACATTTGTAAAAGCAAGTATAAATTCAATTATGCAGACTGAATGGCGTAAAAATAAAAAGTTTCATCTCTGTAGAACTGAAGTTCAACATGACAGACATGGGGCCAGGGTGAACAGACGAATGGATTATTCTATTGTAATTCTTAAAAGTTTTACTACACTACAAGTGATTTTTACGATGAAAAAGTTTTGGAAATAAAAATCACAATTTTATCATTCAAGCGCGTTAGGAGACAATGGGGTGAAGCAATTTTTTGGTTTCCGAAACTTTTTGGTTATTTTAAAAATTATTTGTTGTGGTTAACTTTTACCCATAAATCGGGATCAATTTCTGTGGCTTTAAACTATTATTAATTGAATTCTGCTACAGGTTTTTTATTTTTATGCCACGTTAAGTATGCGTTTCGAAAAACTGTGCACAATTTTTACATGGAAGTAACTCTTTTCTGTTGTTGATCACTTTTTGAGCTTAGTCAGAATCAAAAATTACCCACGGAACATTAACGGTAAATAAGGGCTACCGTAATTTTCCACCTTTGTAATATACAGGGAGAGCTTTTTTTCATTAATTGTATCGGAATCTCGAAAACTATAAGAGTTATACGCATTTGCTTAAATGGGGAGAGATTTGCTTCTTTTATAGAAGACTAATCCAGATTCGCTTTTGTTGATTTAAGAAAATACATGGCTTATTAGATAAAAAAGTAAAATTCTCCAAAATCGTTTCAGGGCTTTAATTCGTTTATTTCTAAAGATAGATAAAAATTTGTACTGGTTTTTTAGTTTTGCTTAGCATTTTGAAGTATGAAGCAAAGTTGAATTTTTTTAAATGGAAACCATAGTTGACTATGACATATTTTAATAGCGCATTTTTTTCTGATTGTAATGATGTAAGGGTTGTATCATTTATTTAAATAGGTACTTAAATGAAAGCACAATACACGTTTCTCTATTATTAGCACAGAATAAAGCACAAGTGATTTGATTATTAGATTAAAAATCGTATCTTGCCATAGAAAACAAAAGAAATTTACAGTAAGTGCTCGAAATATTATATATGTACATATAAATATAAGTAACATATAAATATTATTATCGACACCTTTTCAACACGAAGTCAGTACCTTTCCTAATTTTACACCCATCTAAAACGCGTTAATAACAGCTTGTTGTAGCTGCTGTTGGATTGTATATGATCGTACATATACGAGATCTTTTATTACTCCAAATACAAAAAAGTCTAAAGGTGA
This sequence comes from Pyrocoelia pectoralis, assembly GCA_036250285.1. Classification (NCBI taxonomy): domain Eukaryota; kingdom Metazoa; phylum Arthropoda; class Insecta; order Coleoptera; family Lampyridae; genus Pyrocoelia; species Pyrocoelia pectoralis. The sequence goes on from CM070082.1 coordinate 4,314,395, forward strand.
AAGATCACTAGATCAGAGTACCATTTTTGACTATCCACCAGTTTGGAAAAATTTCATGTAAATAACATATAACTTACGCCTGATAGTGGGGTGGGGCACCGTCGTGTTGATACAGCACTGTATGTTTGCACGGGTTTGTAAATTTAATTTATCTAGGATATTGTTAAAATCTTCCCTAAGAAATTGCAAATATCGATTTCCAGTTAAAGTCCCATTAAAAATATAGGTACAGTCCAACAAGCTGCGAACCAATAACACCGTACCATAAACTGAAGCCAAACATAATTTGAGGTCGTCTTTGTTGTAAACGGTGAGGATTTGCTTGGGCCCACAGGTGTTCATTATGGTGATTGAACATACCACAGCATACTTCGTCGGTCCATAAGTCTCATCAAAAAATTGTTATTTTCATGGCACATACTTATGAACCAAGTACAAAAATTTAATCTCCTTTCATCATCACTAGGGTGCAAAGTTTATCCAAATGAATATTTATAACGATGCTTTTATGTTTTACTAAAGTTCTCACGTTGTGAGTTGCAGCGTCTTGTTCAATTTGCCGTGTTGATGTAGATGGCAAAGAAGGAAAGCAAATATGTAACTCTTATGGTTTCCGAAATCACCATACAAATAATGAAAAAGAACTCACCCTGTATGTACCAAAAATTTCAAAAATCGTATAAATATACAAATTAAAAAGCGGAGTAAGAATTTAAAAAGGTTCCGTCAGAAAAAGCTGAAAAGTTTTCAGCTTTTCTTCTGGTATAGGTACAACTCCATACTATGCCGTCATTTATGTATTTAATTAACATATAATTAATGAATGACTTTGCATTTTGATTATAAGAATAAAGTTGGAGCGCTCATTCTTATTTTAAGGAGTATCAATTGTATAGGCATTTCATTTCTCTTATAAGTAAAAACTTGTCCTATTACCTGATTTTACATTTATGTAGTATTCTGGTGGCGCTCCAGGGGACGTCCCATCGGTAGAATATCCCGTAGAATAAGCTGACTCTGGAGAAGATAAATTGGCTCCCGAATATCGTGCAACTTTGTCTGTTGTACTGAGAATCGACTTTTGTGTCATGCCATCCTGTAAAAGAAAAACATCGAATAGGCTATTTTAAAAAATGTGCCACGAAGTCAACTATTCTTTATTGAAAACAATAAATTTTTACGTGAACTATAGTATTAGTAACGAACGACCCACAGTTATTTATAGAGGGTATTTGTAAGTTATCGTAATTTTGACTAGAATTTTACAACTTACATCAGAAAAAGTGCGAAAACCGTTATTATACTTACCCAGTTATTTTCCGATGAACGGGTACTTTGCAGAGATTCTGAGTTTGTAAATGTTGTAGTGTTCTCATTACCCAAACTAGACTTTAATTGTTTTTCTTTGCGCTGTTGCTTTTTTTTAGGCCGTACAGCTTCCATCCACGATCTTAATTTGTTACCCAACATCATTACTAAAAAAGATAAAAATTATAATTAATCAACATCTTGTCGCGCCTTCACTTTTGGAATTCCATCAGTTAAGGCGTAAGATACCACGAAGAGGAAAGAAATTTCAGATCAAAACCCGCTAAAGGGCTTCCATCCACGATAATACAAGGAAGAACTTTCAGAACTTGCCTAATACCGGAGATTTAGATTTTATTTATGACTCTTCCTCCGGTTTCATGAACGTTTTTATCGTAAATTTATGTCGATGTGTTACTCCTATTTGTCTAAAATTGATTTATCATAGAGAGATTTAGGGGATATTTAAACCTCTTTTACGCATAAGGGAACAACGTATCAATAAATAAACAATTAAATGCAAAAATAACCTTATAGGATCTGTTTTGAGTGATCTAGCATGCCCACGCGAGTTTTGCCGGCTATCCTATTCCCATGTCTAATTAGTAGGTACAGCGACAGGATATCAATAACAATATTGTGCATGCAATCCTTTGATGTCATACCTTTTCATCTGGTAAATGGATTACAAACCTAAATTGTGTCATAAAAGAACTTTATAGCGAGTTGTTGAAAGATGAATAGGTATTGTGACATTTCAGATAAATACGTGGTTATAATACATTAAAACACAATACACTGTGTGCGTTATTGTTATCAACGTTTGAATAAATTTTACAGAACTTAAACGAGATTTCAAACCCTTTTCAAGTCTCAAAATACAAAAATATTGAAACAACTCATGCGAAAAATGTACAATTAATAAGCTGTATATGTAGATATAATCAAATATCAATTACAGGGGTGTTTATTTTGAACTACTCAAATAGTGTAGTGTAACATAAAATTATCATTTATTGGAGACGAAGGGAGCAATAATAAAACTAAATACGTTTGTAGAAAAAATTTCCATCAAACTTACCCCACAATTTTTGCCTATGGAGAAAATATTCTTAATGTATCTACAGCTCTAACAAATAACTTTATTATTAATAGGTAAATAAAAACATTTCAAAAGCCACAAAATTTAAATAAATTAATACATTTCTAACGACGCGCGAATGGTATCTGGGATCGCGTCGAGGGAATCGACGCCACCGACGCCGTTTCGGAAAAAATCGTCGTTTCCTTATTATAAAAGCGCACGCGCTCCAGTATATAATCCTGCTAGGGTAAAAGCGCAAGGCAATGATAGAAAAGGGTTCAATTAAAGCTGTTAGTTTTAAATAATTTTAATAATGAGGAACATTCCTACGAAAAAGTTTAAAGAACCATTTCGTCTGCATTAAATTTGGAAAGATCGATGCAATCTATTATATTAGGTAAAATTCCATTTATAATAGTAAAGTATATATTAAAATAAATATAAGTTTTATTAAGAGCTAACACATGATCACAGACAACCCTAGAGCGGACTGTCTAATAATGACAATTCAAGGGGATAAAATAATGTAACAACCAAGCGTTAACTGAGCATTTTTTATTTTTGATTGTACACGTCGTCATAGGGTCTCAATAGGCTAGGAGGTATACGCTTAAAATCCCTTAGGAATGATTTTTCCGCACCACATGTAATTTCCTCTCTTGGGGTGAGTTTTAGGGGTAGTTAAGACTGATAGAAATAAAAAGGGTTACATTTTCCATTTTCGAGGCAATGCAATTTTTTAATTTGTTTCTGATAAAATCGAAAAATGATTAGTAGAATGCTTGGATATAATTTTTTTGGTTGTTCTCATTTTTGTTAAGGGATAAAAGGCTTCTTCGCGAATGATAGGTTGTAGGAGTGATTTTTTTTACAAAGCGATTATATCGTTTTGATATAAAACGAAGGTGCCGAACCTACCTTTCATAATTAGGCTTGTCCGGCCCTCTTAGCATTATTCAAACTGCCCACGTAAGACACTCTGGGCCACAAAAACGATAGCCTTCAAGCCTGTCCGTTTAATGTTTAGACTTTAGCTTTGCCATTTAAAATAGGGCGCTCTTTAACCCATACAAGCTCTGTCGAGTTTCGGCGTCCTATCTGTTGAATTTCAAAGACCATCATAGATCATAGAGGTCATTTTACAGTGCCCAAGGGTTTAATTATCCGTGAAGATTGTAATAATTATTGCTTCTCTACATTTTCTATTAGAACTTTCCTGGCACTAAGCCTTACTACCACCACTAGTTTCGCCTGGAATATATATGAGAATTTTGTTCATACGCTGATGCATTCGTAAAGAGAGGTAAATCAGTTTAAGGTGCCATTATTCCATCAAAATGGATGCTATAGTTTTTCTATATCAAGAATTTGAAGAGCAAGGGAGTCTACAGACGGTTGCCTGACACCCAGCAGAGGCAGGATCAGAACAGCTTATTTTTGTACATTATTGAAAAGGGCTGTTCTTTAGAGATTACCAGACGATAGTACAGTGGTAACAGCAGTGTACAGCTATAAGGTACCCTTGGAAATAGAAGTCTGGACATCACGCGGCAATATTGCCCGAAAGCCGTGTTGACTTTTTCGAAAAACATGGATACCTCATTAACTCTCAAAACCGTAGGTGGTATTCAACGAGCCCTCTTTTCTTCTGAAGAAAGCTATGTCCGTCTTTGCCAGGCTAATCAACAAGGAGTCTTTCATTACCATTTCTGGGTTCATATCAGAACAACTTGCATGAAGCTGCAAAAGACACCCTCAGATTTTCCGGTAATTAGAAATAATAAATCATCAAAGTAGTCCACCATATAATATTAAAAAGGCTGTTCTATTAGGACGCAGTGGTAATATTTGGGAATATCCCTTCACTACTGTACATCATGATCATACTACTTCATCGCCGCCGTTATTATACCATATCGCTGTGAGAATTTTATTGCTTCGAAGGTTTTCTTGTCAAAAACACCTTCTCTGTCTATGAATGGTGAGTATGCTGTGCAGCGAGTTTAATAATAGTTTCCACAGGCTTAAGAAGAAAAGACGTTGAAACTAATGCGATGGTATGATTTAGCTGTGGAATAATTATCTTTAGTTAGTCCTTGCCTACCCCCCCCCCCCCCCCCCCACCTCATCCCACTGAATTGCATGAGATGAACTGGTCGAAATCACTCTTCGTATGAGTCAGAGGGACTATGGAGTAGGATCCACGCTCTTTCCCGAGACGAATTGGAAGGTACCAGAAGGCTCTTAGTAAAGATTTTGTTTACCAAAAACACACAGGAAGAGAATTCTGATGGGTGACAATTGACAAAATCTCTGTGAAACCTCCTAATATCCTTTTTGTATTACCTTAAGTTAATCCTATTGGTCTCCCTGTGAGCTGTCCTTTTATTTCGCCTTGCTGTAGTGAACAGTTTGTTCAAGTAGAATGCTTTTCTGCACGACCAGAGATAATTTCAAAATGACTGACGACAGAATTAGATAACTTACATTACAGTATAACTTCTGGTATTTACGAGCGTGGGTTGACTTCGCCAATTGAATGTCCCTAAAATTGGACTTTTATGACATTACGACACTGTAATTAGTAATTACATATACATATACATCGCTTCAACAGACTTTAAGATTCCAATGGTAAATAGGATGAATAAGTCACCCTATATATATTATCAAAAGTAGTTTTCAACACCGTAAGTAGTTCTAACCTAACGCTGCTAACTTCATATCTAACGTTCATCACTTTTGGTAGTTTAAGTTGTTTTGAAATTGTACGGCATATAACCACTGAACTCATTAATATACAAATACAGTGCATATAACTCAATAATTCCGTTCACAACAGGAAATAAATGGGAGCGTATGAGCACATACTCCGGAGTTTAACTTTCCACACCCCATCCTATACCTAGGGTGTCCATAATATTTCCCCAGGATACAAGGACACATGATTTAAAATTGTCGTTGACAAAATTAAAAAGTCAATCAAAAATTAAACATATATTCCAATACATATAACATATAAAATTTACAAAAATAGATCTGGTATCTAGGTATAAATTCATAACTGTTGAACGTTAAATAGGTATTTGTCGGGACAGCACGACAGTGTTAAAACCGGGACGTATGGAGACCCTACCTATATCCCAAATAGGTAACCTCATCAACACTTTCTATCCACTCCTTAAGGTCTATTCACACATGTCAGTCACGTCTCAGTTCCGTTCCGTCAAACAGTCTCAGTCACGATAAAAAAATATATCGTTGCCTTTAATTTTAACGGACATATTCACACACGTCCGGCACGTCACCGATTTTACAGTCAGTCACGTTTCAGTCTCCGTTCAGTCATAATTTTAATTCGTCGTCAACGATATTTTCTTGTTTTGACTGACGTCTCTTCGTAAACAGTGTGGGGTTTTTTACATAAAAATATGAATTATTGACTGATATGTGTGAATATCCGTCACAGATCTTGACCGAATGAGACTGAGACGGAACGGTGACGGAACTGAGACGTGACTGACATGTGTGAATAGACCTTTATTCCGCTTCCGTTCCACCCTCCTCCCTTTTCTTTTGAAATTCCATTAATTTACTCTTATTCAGATTCACCTCGATTCATCTCGACTTTCTCCATATACCTCCTTACTACCCCCACTAGATGCCAAAACCCATAACCCCCTCCCCCCTAACACTTTTCTCTAAAAAGCAGGTTGTTAAAGACACATTTTTTTGAGTATCTAGATACAGATATAGATAATATGGAATAAATGTATCTATCTTGATACAGATACATTTTTAAAAATATATCTAGATATAGATACATGTTTTTACAGTGTATCTAGATAGTTTATTTATTTTCATTTAAAAAACTGACTAAAAAAGATCACAATCAAACAATTACTATCATCAATACAAACGTCTCTCTATAATTTCTCTTCATCTTCATGTTTCAAATAAATCAGTGTGTAACATTCATTACCTAATAATATAAAAGTTTCAACAAATGTTAATTCTGCAGACCTAAGTTTATTCTTTATTTCTTTTGAACTTACATTACATCAACCTTGACCGTTACACACGATTCATACCGGTGGCAGCATTATACCGACACGAGTTTGTGGACGGTGGGGAAAGGAAAGAAGTATCTGCTCAAGGTTTATCAAATATAATAAATGTGATTATGGCAAATGTAGTTAAATTTTTGAAAAATATTAAAATTTGTATCTTTTAATGTATCTTACATGTCTTTTTAATAGGTACTGCTGCAGTTGTATCTAGATACAAATTTAGATACATTTTTTTTATAGTAGGTATCTCAAATACGTCTCTAGATACTTAACAACACTGGCAAAAAGTAAACTTCTATTTCTGTCATTCTTGTCCTTAACCAACCCTTTGCCATGACTTACGCCAATGATCAGTATACATCATTACTTTTGGCTGTTGGCAATTTACTCAGAATGGTTCAAAAAGTAGTTGACACTGAAGACATCAATATTTCAATTTCTAAAATTTAATTAACAATATTTTATTTCACCATTGAATAATTTGTTTATGTATTTATATTACAGGATGTCTGTGATGATTCAACACTATTGCACTGATATGTATGTTATCTGTAAGAAATATTCATAAACATACCATTGCAGATATCATAAGAAATGTCTGTAACTAATGTAAGTAATTTGTTATATTTTGGATTATAGGGATCAGTGCGGATTTTTTATGAATTGTATTAATTTGGAAATTTTGATTCTCTCAAATAGATAAAGAAAGCACACTTTCAATACATACAAAATTTAATTAACAATGCTTTATTTCATGATTGAATAAATTGTTTATATGTATTTATATTACAGGATGTCTATGATGATTCACGTTATTGCATCGATAGAAATATTTTTAACATAAATACGTATATAATTGCAGATATCTTAAGAAATGTCTGTAACTAATGTAATTTTTTACATTTTGAATTATAGGGATCAGTGCAGATTTTTTAATGAAGTGTATAAATTTGCAAATTTTGATTCTCTCAAATAAATAAATAAAGCACACTTAATACAAAAAAATTAATTTATGTGTGCATGTTCTTTTGGAACACAAAGGAATTGTAACTTTTTTTTATGCTACCAACACCTAATCAACATTCCTTTATTAATCGTAATACAATTACATTTTAAATAGGTAGATATCACATAATAAAATATTAAAAAAATTGAAATTTAAGCCTCGTAAAAGTGATCCTCAGTAACTTCTGCATCGACATGAACGTCCACTTCAACAGTTATTTGACATTGCTCTTTTCTGGAACATAAACAGAGTTACAAATTTACCCATTCATACTCTTATTAAAGTTACCTATCTTCAAGAGGATCGTCAAAGGAGCTTGAATCATACTCGCTACTTTCTGAATAATCGGTACTCCTAATAAAGTCATTGGGCTCTAGACTATCATCAGAAATTCTAAAACATAAATACGATTACAATTATGTAAAACAAAAAATAATCTAATAGATTTATAATATAAATAGTTACCCATTAACCATCGATGAATCTTTGCAAACATCGGGAAGCATAGAGTATCGATTAAAATTATTTTCCACTTTCCTAAAAATAAATGTTTAAAACGATAGAAATTTTGAACATTTGAATACCTATACGATTTTGGGCCAGCATTTGATCCACTACGATGTGCAAAAAATAGATTGGCAATATTATAGAAAAATTTCATTACGATAAATGGGATCACCCATATAAGAATTAGAATTACAACAGCTCCTCCTATCGAAAATTTACTAGGCATATTTTGATTGTGTATTAAAGTTTAATTGACACAAATAATTATAAAAAGAAGTTATCTTACTCCTTGCATTAGCACCTCTAATTACTGTAGATAGCAGAAGTTTTAACACTATCTTTTCAAAGAGAATTTAAATATATGTGCAAGTATTTAAGTAGAAGTGAAGTGAGAATTCTGCACATATAATAAGTAGTGGGGTAATAGATTTTCAGAATAGCCATTTCTTTGTCTAACTACCGTGTTATGTATATGTGATAAGGATAATAAATATACGAACAAATGAAGTATAGTTTTACACTCTTTTAAACAAGAGGATTCCAGAGAAAAGTATCCCCACATACTAAAACTCGATAATGATTTCCATTTCTTTACGTAAATAAATAATCACATAGTCAAAACATTGGTAATGTTTAGTTAATAAAAAAATATATTATTTGTAATACAAAATTATTACCTTAACAATATAAATTTTAAATAACCATTAATCCCTTCACAGTAACCATAAAGTTATTATTGATTTTAACAAATACAAAGTTATTTGTCGGTTACAAAAAGTCTTATCACACAAAACTCTTAAGTCCATAAAATTTGTTTGATTGAAACCAATAATAATAGCATTTATTGTTTCTATCTGGAGATAAGGAAGAGATAGCAACAAAAAATATCAAATGAAGTCTATAGAAACAAAAGGTTTCTTTGCAGTCAGTTGCAATTCAGCACCCTGTCCCTCCAGGCAAACCTTACCTAAATCAAAATGAAACTAAATAGCATATCGTTGTATGTTTTTCTTTTATTTACCTGCACATAATGTCACGATGAAATGATATAAACGTGCAGCTCATTTTCGGTATCACTCTCTTCCGGTAATTGTTTTTTTAACATGATAGGAATGTTGGCCTCAACTAGGCAGGAATAGAATTAAGACATTTTGCAGAATGACAACTAAACAAACATGGAATGATCACAGCGCGTCACACTTTTTTGCTTTAATAATTATCCGATAAAAGTATGTCGCTAGAGAAGAAGTTGAAATGAAATCCAGCGAAACATATTTTCGGTTTGTTAAATAATTTTTCATTTTTTACATAGCCTAGGAGACCCTTGGCTTGTTGGGTTATCTCCCTCCACCTCCTGTTCATGGTTACTTCTTCCAATTGTTGATTCCGATTTCTTTTAAGTCGTCTACAGCTGCCCTAACCACTTTCTCTTCACTCCGTGCTACATGCCTTGTCTTGTTGCTCTTCCCTCTCTTAGCCTCCTTATGTGGGCCAACCAACGTATCCTTTAGTTTTTAATTACACCTACTATGGATGGTTGGCCGTACAAGCCCATCACCTCTTCATTTGTTCTCCTTTCCCATCTATCTCCCACCTTCTCGCCTTTAAATATCCTGCTCAGCACTTTCCTTTGCCACATTTCCAGGTTTTTGTTCTATTTTGGTAAGAGATCACATTTCCCTCCCTCAACTCCTTCTATTTCGTTCGGGTTTTCGTCTTCCGACCTGAATATTAAATTTCTACGCTCTTCTGTTCCCTTTTCCTCTTGTACCGGAAATTGGACACCTTTGGAGGCCTATTTTAAAAACCACAAAATATACAGGGTGGTCCGTATGAAAAAATGTAGTTTAGTCGTATAAAAAACCAAACACCCTCTATAAAAATTATTTAAATCCAAAGCCATGCACCAAGACGGTTCAACTTTTCTTCTACAGTGTGTCCACGGATTGACAATTGACAAAGGAATATATGGACATCAGTGTGGAGTTACTACTATTTTAGTTCAGTGTAGTTCTAGTATGTGATTTGTTAATTGTGAATATGTTGTATCTACTTACCTTTTCTTGACTTGGCAAAAGAGGCTGTACCTTTATGTCGTAATAAACTTATACTTATACTTATACTTCACTATAGGTGCAAATGACCAAAAATTTTGGAATTTCAAAACGATTTTTTCAGATTCTGCCCTGATTCATTGGAAATGAATTTTCATCAAATTTTTAATTTTTTTAATTGAAAGCCGCCTTGATCGTGGAACAAAAACTATTTTCTTTGCAGGTAAAGTGCCTTTTTTATGTATCATAGAGCAAAATTTTATTAAGAAAAACTGTTCAGAATCAAAAAATAATAATCAGTGCAAAATTTGAAAATAATCGGCACAATTTCATGAAACCGTTATTTTTATTTATTAAGACGACTATCATCGATTAAATCGGAATCTATGCATACAACATTTCAAACATTACATTCTCATTTGTTTACAAACAATACCGATTGTCATTTTATGGTCGGTTTTTCAATTCTGAACAGCTTTTCTTAATAAAATTTTGCTCTATGATACACAAAAAAGGTACTTTACCTGCAAAGAAAATAGTTTTTGTTCCACGATCAAGGCGGCTTTGAATTAAAAAAATTAAAAGTATGATGAAAATTCATTTCCAATGAAGCAGGGCAGAATCTGAAAAAATCGTTTTGAAATTCCATTTTTGGTCATTTACACCTATAGTGAAGTCAATCCGTGGACACACTGTATAAGAGAGTATTATCAGACAACTAAGAAAAGCTATAACATAATAAGCGCAAGTCACTAAATTGTTTAAAAATTCAATAAATAATTAATAGCAAAATGTCAAAACTTTTGGTGGATTTGTCCATTATAAAAAAGGATCGATATTTACATTTATATTTGTATTTTCCCTTTTTTCAAAGTAATTTTGAATTATGCAACTTGTGTTAACTTTTATTGGTTATACACTCCCTTTTGATTATTCTACAATTCCTGGTTTAGGTATCGATTATGTACAGCGTCTCTTACAGGTTATCCGCTGGTATACATATAAGCCCACTTCAATGCCACTGTGTTACTTATGTTAAGCTAATGATAATAAATTCTACACGTTGATCTGTGTCTTAGGTTGAGAAGAGGATCCACTTCGCTAATATCTTTTACCATCTATTATTGGCACACATTAGACACGTGTACTGTTACTGTTTACTGTTACAGCAAAGGCTCCCGCTACCGCCACAGTCAGTAAGATAAACCGCCCGGGGCGAAACGTTGACTTTTCCAAACCTGGAAGTCGTTTTTATGTTACTCCTTTCACAGAATGATATTTTATCTTATCTTTTATCTTTTTATCTTATTATTATTATATTCTATTATTATTATTATTTTAAATTAATCACTGGCTGGGTATGTGACCTGCAATACCCAAGTGCGTTTACATTAGACAACCCACATGTTATTTATAGGTTCTTTCAATTCGGGGACAGACAATTGTAATTAAGATATATAATAAATAGATATCCACTCCCTTTTGTTTATTCTACATTTTTTTGATTTATGAATTACGTGTTGAGTAATGCTTTACTGTTTTTTCATATGTATTTTTTAATTACAAATTTATACCTATAACGTCGCCTATTGAACAGTAGACTGTAACTGCACAATTTAAGCGCTTAATAAAAAATTTTTTTTTTTTAAAGGGGGGTTTTGCGATACAAATTTAGTTCATTTTTCCTATCCCCTTCCCTATCATTCGTAAAATTTTTACCCAAAATTGGGATGGATACGGATACTAAACTGTTACCAAATTGAGCTGCAGACATGTAAGTCTATTTTTTCCATCTCTTACAATAAAGGGTGTTTCTATAAGAAAGAGTCTAATTTGCACCACCCAGTACTTCCATGTATGCACTTTGTCTTCTCTATGTTGATTCTTAGACCATACTTTTGTCTACTAAGGCTACCTCATCGGTAAAAGCAACTATTTGGTGTCTATGGTGGTATGACGGTCTGTTTGTGTGAAACTCATATCTCTGTACGATTTGCTCCAATAGTAAATTAATTACATACTTACATACATAAAAATGATTGCATTGCAGTATTAATAAATTATTTAAGAGTGGAGTTACTCAAATTGACGCCAAAAATCGTGTTTTCTAGAAAAAATTTCACTATGCTAATTTGCTAAATTCAATGAAAATTATGAAAATATGTTTACTTACACATAAATAAATAGCGATTCAGATAAAATTTGTTTGATAGGAATCCAATCCAATAATTGTTTTAAATAAATGTTTAAAATGAAGTGACTAAACTTTTTACTCTGATAGTAGGTAAAATTGTTTAGTAATAGTAATAACTCCTCTAGTCTGGACTTGTTTGTGTTTCCTTTAGTAAACAATGTGCTTTTTGCCTTCACAAAATCGTCAATTACCTTAAGATGACTTCGCCAACTTGTAAACCAAACGATGTTGTTTGAATATTAACACATAGAATCTGATCACATAGGCCTTCTGCCATATCATTGATACGCTCTGATCCTATGCTTTTAACAGAATGCAGCCAAAAATATGTAATCTAGGTTCATTCCTACAACACATGAAAAAAAATTAGACTAATATTTGCTTTATGAAAACAACGAATTACCTAATACTGCTCCACTCATCTGTCACTGATGCTAACTAAATTTTTTACTTTTCCTATAGATGAATTTATATAGGTTGACACCATTTCATACCCTTTAATTAAGAGGACATTGAAATAGATTTTCAGCTTGATATTTTCCATAACACTCCAATTGTATTCATGCTTAATGGCAGCTCTCTCATATAAAGAGAAGTTGCAGCAAATAATTCCAATTTAGCCTTGCTGAAGAACAACTACAGGTAAAAAACATTTAATTTTTTGTCACTATAACCTATTGTAATTACGTAAACAATAAACATTTATAAGAATAACGCCACTTAGCAATTTCTGTAGGTGTTTACTTACGATTACTGTTACTTGTAAAGTCTTCATTTACATCTGCTTTGGATTGTTTTTTAGGTTGTCTTAAAAAAAGCGGACACTTCAGAACAATTAATTAAATACTTCTCTAATCTGGTCGCAGATATATAAAAAAATGTTATTTACTGTTCATATAAACGACAAAAAACTTTTGCAGATGGTACATGGATTGATAATTAAAATATAAATCACCAAAACAGAAAACACTATAAGGAAGATCGTTGCTAAAAGATAAAGAAGGTGACGCAAGTGAAACTTTCACTATACACTACTGTTTTCACAAGAAATTTTGCACTAACATTTTCATTTTTTCCATAACAGTGAATGAAATCTTCAATCCACCCATCACTACTGAACCCTTCTCAGTCGCCAAATAACTAAGTACTGGTTCAGTGTTGTGCAAAGAGATTGAGAACATTTCTTCAAATAATTAGAGCACATATTGTACACTGACAATAGTTAAATCAGAGTAACATTTTTAAAATTTTATTTAAAATTTTTAGATACTTAACAATAAAACATAATTGTTATACATAATTAAATAACAATTTCAAACACTATACCTTTTAGTATTTATAAACAAATTAAAAATATCAAAATGAACAAATTGAAAAAATAAACTATTCAGCAGCTCTTATATATTGAACAAATTGTAAATTTACGTTAAAAAATCTACATTGCAAAACACACTGCCCTTTACATTAGCTAACAATTATGTACAATTCAATAATTAGAATATTGATAAGATGAATACTATTCAATAACACTTTGATTTACATTATTAAAAGTATCCCTGAATAAGATTCGATTTTTTTAGCTATACTTGGGTGGGATAATTTACATTTTACAACTACGATTCTAGTTTTCTTTCCTCCATCCAACAAATATTAACAGATACATTTTTTATATACAAGCTATAACGGAATGTGAATTATATTTAGGATATTTTAACATAAAATCCAAAAATGGCAGTTAGTACATGGAGGTCATATTCCCTGCACTAGATATATACCTACCAAGAGTATATATTGGAACGTCAATAAAGAATACAATTACACAGTTAAGTTTACATCCATTCAGAGGTAGTTCTACTGATCACTGGTTAGGTTCTTGTAGTGTCTTGAAATACAATAAGAAGAACTCTTACTTATATTGCTTACAGTGTGAATAAGAAGAATGAGTGATTTTACAAAAATATTTCTACATTACAATTATTTGGAAGACCCTAAACTAATGATTTAACTGTGTATTGCAACATCAATTAGGTATAAATACCAACTGCCATCCATTACAAGTACAAATTTATGTTCTAATTACTATTACAAACAAATAATCTTTAACAGCAGATCTGTATGACATCACAGCAAATAGTAAGCTTAGTATTGCTTAAAATGTGTAGTATGCCAAAACCATTATATAAGGTAACAAACTGCAAAAATACTCCCAAATGAGATACTTTCTAATAAAATGATTACATTTCATATTTTAACAAGCAACTATAGTTCCTATTAAAATGCTTCTCTGGCAGCTTCAAACTTACAAAGTTTTAACATTTATAATCTATATATAAATATATGAACAGGACACAACATAGTACACTTAATAAAATTTAACATTGTATCACTGTCAAATAAAAATGATCTGACTGGCAAAAGGCTAAGCCAGATTTAGACCAACCTGGTGTTCTATTGCTATAAAAATTGGCAAATGGACGGGAAGTATCTAGACGATTTTGAATATACTGTGATTGCTTTGTTATTGTACTGTAGTAAGCATAACACAGGCAGAAGAAAAAGGTAGACACAATACAAATTATTTGCTTTAAATAATGTAGATTGTTAAGTAAATACATTTTAATCACTTCGGAAAATTGAGGCCCAATGATCGAGATCGTGTACAGATGAAAATTATTCAAGTGTCATCTAGTCTCATAGCAAAAGTATTGACTGTTCATTCAAACAGATAAGTGTAGGACTTGTATATTGGTGTGACGAGATAGGCGTACAGTTTACAAAACAATCTCCTTATTTCACAATTTCTTATTAGAGGTGGGCAGTATAATATCAATACTGGGAATGAAAATACTTATTTTTTAATTTTTTCTACACACAAAGATGTTTTGAAAGTACCATAATGAGAAATACATCATTACCAACATTTAATTCTTATTTAAATGTAATTCTGTTCACAGGTACAAGTGTGAACACATATACTACATATAGCTTGAACTTGCTAACCCTACTTCATGTATCGAAATTTTATTGATATGTTTACCCATCACTAATAGATTACTACACGTATCAAGGAAAAATTACATATAAAGCGGAAATGGCAGTGGTTTCGATACTAGTCACATTTACTTGGTAACCCTTAACCCTTACTGAACTAGCAGAATGAATTGTTCAAGCGCTTTGTTCACTGGTGGAAGGCATAGCATAACTTGGTTACTTGGCAGTATTTTACAATATTATTTTATTCAGCAGTAATTATGTAAAAACAAACAGGTTGAAGTACTACCAAATGAGCATTTGTGTATAGTCTAGCATTATAACTTTACACTTACTTAACAACTATTACAAAAATATCGTTACTACTTCTTTCGTATATGGTGTATAAAAATAAATAAACTGTTGTGCCCTGAACATATTTAACCAATTTAATAGCTACTTTATGTCCTCAATAATAAGCCTATTAAGATGCAATCTCAAATATTGCTCATTCTACTTTTTAATATAGCACATGTTGCGTTGAATTTTTTCACAGCGATTAGCATTTTCAATGTAAAGGCTTGAATATTATAAACAAATCACTGTAAAGGTCTGTCTTAGTTTATGCCGAAATTATACGACACCTAGTTTGGTAAACCATGGTTAAGAAAGTTTGATTAAGGACATACTGTAACATTACGAAATGATTTCATTACAAAGCAACACACAGTAGCTTTATATAACATTTGTAAATAGCTAATGCAACTTATAAAAATGGTCATTGAATGCTATATTCTCTAAATGCTTCTTTTTTATATACAGTATATATATATATGGAATATATATTAATATAGATATGATGGTATAGTTACATATCACATGTGAGTAAAATCAAATTTATCTGTATATCATGTTCAAGACCAATAACAAAATTACATTCAAAGCAACTCTTTAAGGACGGATAAACAACCATTCTTTCTTCATGTGGCCATTAGCATCATAGGCTTTCCAGTGTAGGCCTATTGCGAATATGTCAAAAATAATTACTTGCGTGATTAACAAATAACTATTATCGACATATTTTTTATAACAAACTTTTGTCATATCATGAGAAATAAAATTTGTGAATCCTTTGTATCCCATTAAAACCTAAATGTGCAGCATTGATTAAGTATGTGAATAGATATATTTTTATATTAGAAACAGCCAGCTAAAGCGTTGTACAGGTTAGTATTGTATATTTGCTGATATATGGAGCAATTTCCGTGCTAAAAGAATTCTGAACATGATATACACGAAGTTTGTAATATCAAAATAAGGTACAAAATGGAATTAAAAATATTTATGCTATGCTACATGCGTAAAACCATAACAAGCAGGTATACTTCATGATGCACATGTGTTATTTCATATTTCTAGATCTGCAGTTTGTATTACTAACATTTAATATTGCTTTAAATGACATATAAATGAAGGTCTTTGCTTTCTAATGTTTAAAAAGTACTACTTGGATAAACATAACGATTGGTAAAATTTTGGCTCCTGCTATAGCACTAGATTTATATTGAACTTTACTACCATAAAAACTTAAACATCACTTACACATATATGCTTCTATGATAAAATTTGTGCAAATAGCAACAATTTACAAAATTATAAAAAATATATCAAATTTGCCGATAAATAAATAAGTAAAACATTATAAGAGAGCATCGTAAGAGATAACATTGTTAAAAAGTGCTTGTTAAGTAAAGAAAAATAAGTGGAAATAGGCCGACTATAAAATAAAATGGCAAAAATTAAATATTTTCTAAGAGATATGATTCAAACTCTCTGTAAAACTATAAACTCTGTTACGTTTGGTATGATATATAAATCACATGTTTTTAGTATGGAAGTCTTTTTAAATGAGCTACGGTCCATATGGACCAAATCTTTAACAGAAGATGCTTTTTAGAATGAGTTAATTTTAAAATGATAAAAATGTTTACAACTCTTGGTCACACATTTGTTAAAGATTAAGCAAATAAATGCTAATATAACTCATTCTAAAAAAAAATAACAATTTGTTGTAAAATGATTGATAGTGGAATATATTTAAAATTAAATTACTTATCTTGGGATCCATTTAAACTACCGCAGGCCTCACCACCAGAGATACTAGACATGCTACGTTGCGATACAGGACTGCGACCCCCACTACCACCACTATTAAGAGCCATTCGTTGCATTTGGCGAATAACCGTTGTTGCATGATATGCTTGCTAAAATTATTAAAAAATTAACAACAAAAATACACTACATTATAAATACTTAACAAAATTTGCTTCACTCAATGCCAAATTTCAACCACCAAACTGTATCCAAAGACCTTTGGAGCTATTTTAAGTAATAACTTACAACTACTAATGTGATTCACTCAGATTTGTTAACTACTTTAGAAGGAATGATAATATTCATGACATGAGACTAAGAATGGCGGCAAAAGTTGGCATGACAGTAATGCAAATATAAAATGTAAATAGCCACGAGAATAATCCCTTTATTTTGTAAAGGAAGCTGTAATTAGTATAGCATCTACTAAAATTCAAAATAATTTTAACAACAGAGGGCGATGGGCAAACCGTTATCTTTGTTAATGTTATTTCAGCAATTAGCACTAAGATCACATACTGCTACTCTACATATTGTTGAGTGATTTTCTTTGGAACTATGCATCATTTTTATAATACAAAAAGTGTGCTGGTGTATTGTAGACCACAACCACTCATATTCTTCCAACCCAATAAAGGGACAATCAGCTTTAATTTCAAACAGGTATAGGCCACAGATGGAGCTCAAGATATGAGAGGTATAAGGAACGGCAGCAAAGTGTAAAAAAATTAGATGAAATTGCACTCCCTGACTTTGTGCCCTGCCACAGTGGATCAAATTATGCAAACGGCTGTGAAGATATTAATAATAAAATGGTCCAAGGAGTAGCAGCCTTCGAGCTCCTTTCCTCTTCTGTAAGGACTTTTAGTTTTCAGTCAGTGAAGTATTACAGTATTACGCTTAACAATAAGCTGAATTGAAGAAAGTATATCCACCTTGAAAGGGTAAAAGCAAACAGGGTTTTCTGAAAATGTGGTAGCGCAATAGGGAGCTTGTGATGTGCTTCTGAAGACCTAGAATCGATTCGGCACAACCATTAGCACTTCTTAATTGTTGCAAAGACTAGTGTGCCTTCCATGTACAGTCATAATGCAGACAATCTCTATAATTGATATGGAGGTTTTGCTAGACTGCCTCCATGTACAAGAGCAGGCTCCTTCTTAAGTTACGATATGGAGAAACTGGATCTAAAATAATAGAAGAAACAACAGACAGTGGTATTTACTTCAAAGAATTAAATTTCCACATCAGCAAACCACTAGACAAACTCCCAATGCACTTCAGACAGAATTGATAAGAATAACTCTTAGTGCAAGGAACGTTCCCACGGATAGCAGTAATTACAATCCCTAGCCCTCCACGCATGAAGTAATCGCAAAATTACTTCTAAGTTGGTTTCCGAATTTCACCACATATTAGAGCAGATAGCAAGAGGATGGAATTAAAGGATGTCATTCATGGCTGAAAAAGGTCAGAAACTAAACAAAATTAGTAACAAATAATAAGTGCTAACTATCTTACTTTGCATGACTATGATGAAGTATTTTAAACAAAATTCATACTTTTGAGAAAATCAACCTTTCCTACTTTAAAAAGAACAGTAGACGAAATCATGTTTGTAATATTTTACATTACATTAAAAAAAAAATCAAAACTCAAACAAGATTTCATGAGTTTGAAGAACAAAAATTATCTTTTGTTTTGTTAACGAATACATTTTTAGCTTAGGTAGAAACTGTAAAAGAAGATACTTGGGTTAATTAATTTCCATTCTTCAATATATCATTATTTAACAGATTGTGAGTGACTATCCAAAGACTAAAATGAATAATGTCAAAATAATGTAGATCTTTAGATAGAATATGTTTCATAAATTAAGTACGAAATCATGCATGACCCATTAGTTATGTGCTAAAAAGTAATTCTACCTTCCTTCAATTTAAGTATAACACCCCTGACATACATTCAGACAACTCAGTTCGTAGATGTGTAACAATTTACTTGTAGAATGTGTTACAAAGTTTAAAATCCGCATTTTTTAAATTAAAGCGTGCCTTCATCAGAATTCTATTTTTGTCTATTTGTTTATTATTATGTGAAATGAACAACACTTTTCCTTTATTGTGTTTTGCAATTAAATTAACAATTAGTGGTTATGAAATAAACATGAGATTAATAGATTACTTTTTTTTTAAAACAAATAACAATTCCAATGCATTTTAATTAAAGTGTAATTAAATTTTCATAATATGCACATATTAATATATCATTAAAATGAACGGGTTTCACTTTCTGAACCATTACAGTGTCCTCAATTTTTCAATTTCTACATTAACAAATATTTCACTGCATAATTGTTTGCATTTTTCATGTGTTCACAACACTTTGTTAGCATTTACTTGCTCTCTGCTTTTCTCCATATTTCATTCTGAGTTTTCTTAATTTAATTGATGCCACTGTTGTTTAACTGTTATCTTCTTATAACTTGCCTTTTTTCCTTGATCTTTGTTTCATAGTTGCTTTTGCATATCTCTTTCTGATGGAGTTATGTCATTTTCTATTAGTTCCTCATGCGTCATCATTATATCTACTTTTTCTGATTCCACTTATTTATTTCACACACTTCTTTAATAGATACATATATCTATTTTTAGTTTCTCAGAAATAAATCTTTACCTTTTCTTTTACATCTCTTCCATTAACTTTGGCATTCTATATTAATAGATTGTTTCTCCTTTGATCCCTATAAATTCTTCTCTATTTTCTCATCTAGACTACCAATTCTGTTTTTTTTGTACCTCCTTACCTGTTTTTCATGCTTCCATTTGTTTCCCCACTTCATTCCCAGTTTGTCATTCGCAATTCCTTTTTTAGCATTTAATTTTGTTTATTGTCATCTTCAAAACTTTCTCTCATTTCGCCCTCATCTCTTTGATTGCCTTTAGTGTATTCCCATATCGTTTTCCTCATTGGGAAATCTTTTTACTAATTTCAAAGGAAATAAAGTTACTTCCTTCCATTATGATGTTTTACACAGAGTTTTCACATACACTGGTACCTGCAGACACTTTAATTTTTTTATTCCTTCACACTTATAAATTATTTCATGAGCCTGACTATGAATTTTTGATTTTCCTTCATGCACTTATCGTTTCGATTTCAATAAACGACCAACAATAAGCAATATAGTATAACACATCTTGTCAGTCTCTCTAAATTGAGAAGTAATCAGTATAACCCGAAGAATACATATATCATGCAGACTGTACACATCAAATAGTATTAGAAAATGAAAAATAGAATTTAAGTGAAATAATACTTACTTTCCAACGTGATTTAGCAAAGTTCTTTTTCAACTGTTCAGCCACAGTACCATGGATATTCTTATTACTGGCAGCATTTCCAGATATCCTAGAGAAAAACAGTTTTATTAGAAGAATTAATTATTTATTTATTTACCATGGATGGCCTAACGCTTGTCGGCAAGTATAACGTTTCTCCACATTAACACACATTAAATGTCTTATAAAATCCTTTGCCGAATCACTAATTTCGTCCCAATATGGCGAATCAAACTCAAATTCTCCTTTAAGTATTTGTGCAAAAAGGTTTGCATCATTTTCATCATAAAATGGAGGGTAACCACAAAGTAATATATACGATATCACGCCTATACTCCAAACATCAACAGCTTTACCATACGGTTTTTGGGCAAGTACTTCAGGGGCTAAATAACGGAGCTTAGAAAATTAATTTTTTGTTATTTGTAACGTACCAACATAACCTGGAGTACCACACGCAGTTGCCATAACACCTGAATCTTCCATTTTTGATAAACCAAAATCACTTATCATAATTTTGCTGTTTTCATCTGGACTATAGTATAGCAAATTTTCAGGTTTTAAATCACGATGTACGACACCTTGTTCATGCATATAATCAACAGCTTCTAAAACTTGGCGAATAAGACCAGACGCATCCTTTTCAGTATAAGACCCCTTCTCGACAATACGATCGAAAAGTTCACCACCAGTCACTCTACACAAATATGATAATAAATCATCGATAAAATAAAACCGGCAACTTACAATTCCATTACCAAATACACTTTAGATTTGTCTTCGTAAGTTTCTAGAAGCTGCACAATATTATGATGAGTTAATCTGAAACCGAGAAAATGAAATTAACAAATACACATAGGTACAAAAATTACGTACTTCCGTAAAACCTTAATTTCATTTTCCAAGGAGTCTTCTTTTCCCTTCAGAGCCTTCTTATCTATAATTTTAATGGCGTATAATTGGCCATGCTGCTCCTTACTTTCTCCCAGCCTTACAACGGAAAAAGCACCCCTAAAGATAACAATAAAGAAATACCCATTTGTAAATATTTATAAAACGAAACCTACGTTCCTAACAAGTCCTTTAAATTGTATTTGTCTTCTACAGATGCCTTTTCAGCATCTTTAGACTCCTTTTTACTTTTCTTTTCTGGATCTTTCTTTCCAAATAATGGCATTATTATAATTTTAACTCCTTCCTTCTGGTTACTATAAGTATGCTGTGCAATAACATAAATATCACAATTTATTAATCTGCCACTAAGAGCAACATCACAAAGAGCATTTAGCTATGAAAATAACGTATTTTTTTACACATAAGCACGTTGAAAAAGTTATTATCAGTATAAAAACGTTGCCAAAATAATCATCAAAAATAAGTTACATGAATGTACAGCTGTCATGGATGTTACTGTGCAGTAATACTATCAAATTTCATACAGTTGGCGACCTTTTTGAGCGCGATAATCAAATTTAAATAATTGACTTTCTAGTGAATAAGTTTCTTGATTCTCAATTATGAGTGGAGAGTGGACGACTTTCACATGCATACTAGTAATTAGTATTTAGAAGGAGAGAGGGTAGAAGGAAAATAGAAGAGTGGAAATGGGGAGAGGAAGAAATATAGCAGGTGAAAAAATTTACGCACCTGGGGTCACATAACAATAAAATTTTATTTTTATGGTGAAAGGAGGAAGAAAGAAAAACTGCAGGTTATGTGGGGGAAGGGTTAGAAAACATGTCACACATGATAAAGGAGCGTAGAGAGTTAAGGGAAGAGGAAAGGAGGGTTGAGAAAATATTAGACGAGAAAGGATGCGGAGCGGAGTGGATGGAAGGAATATAGAAAAGAAGGAAACTGTTATAATAGGGGATGGGAAATAAGTAAAGAAAAATGCAGAACATAAATATAGGGTAATGTGAATGGACTGTAATAAAGGGATAAGTACATGATTGTAAATGGGTAAATGTAACTAGAATAAGAATGATTTGCAAATAATGCGCAAAGAAAGAGAAATTGTATATACAAGCAGCGCATGTTCGACCAAGGTTTCCCCAGCTTCTTTCAGTAAAATACTTACTAAAGCATGTGTCACATTCTCTAAAAGATGGTGGTTCGATCAAGCCCATGCGGTGCATGTGCTTATCTTTATTTTACAGTGCCTAGCAGGTAAGTATGCCCAAGAACAAGTGTTCTTCCTTGATTGCGAGATATGGTCCATGGAAGCGCTCTTTCACATGACTATACAGTCTAACATCAAGTTACCATCCCAGCCTTTTATGCTACACTAATGTATTGCTTACAGTTGATACTGTAAGTGGAAGATGTGGACCAGTACTTGCTTTCAAGTGAGTCGGTCTAACGTATCGCCTTTTATTTCCAAGTGAACAAATTATATCATTGACTTTACATAAAGTAGGTATGTAAGAGTAGATAAAAATTATTTTTGATGTCAAAATAGATTTTGCATCCACCTGTAATTTTGTCAATTTTGAAAAAATGACAATAATTTGTGAAGAAAAGTATAGAGAATGGTTTCTTGCAAATTTGTCTTTATCTAGTTTTTTTGTTTGAATTGCTACTACAGCAGTGGGGGAATTGAATTGACTGATGCGTAGTTTCATTACATCATTTTGAAGATATGAACATCAGTTCCCAAAACGCCATGTTTTATTTAAACTCTGCGGTTTTACAAATGGGCGACATAAACTCTTTTGTAAGGAATTTTATCTTCCAACAAAATTGACATCACTCAAGATTTTAAAGTGGACGAGCCTGAGTGAAGAATATCAGAATAAGCATTTAATGGAATAATGGTATAAACTAAAATGTAATACATACTAGAGACACCCAAAATATATACATATAGTGAAAAAAAATTATACATTGGAGAAGAAATTAGGGTAGGAAACATATTTTTTGTATGGGGCAAAGGTGTGGTGCAAGATTCAGAATGGGCAGGGGAAAATGAATAGTTCGATGAAGAATGTAAAGTATTACCTACTTAAGAAAAGGGGAAGGTTTTAGATTAGAAGTGTTGAAAAATCAGATATGAATGAATGAATAAGAATACAAAGCAGATAGAAGAGAAGTCAAAAAAGTATTTAGAAGAAAGAAATTTTGGATGGAAGATTAGAAAACTTTTAAAGAAACATACAGGGAAAATGCAGCACATATTAGTGACCAATAAAACAAGTAAGGTGCATGCTTTCTTTGTTGACCTGTCTGCTGCTTTCGACCGGTTAGACTGTTTGTTTTACAAATTTAGCGGATTGGGTATATCTACAAAAATTGTTAAAATGCTAAATAATAACGTACTCAGCTACAATTGTAGTTTCAATGTGATGTAAGGAAGGGTTGGCAAAACTGTGATGAGAGTGAAATAATAATTAAGCCCCATGTTTTGCCCATTGTTGTTGAGCGACACAATTATAATTAAAGAAACTGAAATTATGATACGACTTGGGGCGTTGATTGAAATATTAGTATTGGGGGTACTGTCATCACAAAATGATTAAGTTGCTATATAGAATAGAGAATATTAATATAGGTAACATTTGGACAATTTTTTTAACTTCCAATCAGTCAGATCACTAGAACAGTATTTCAAGGGCAATAGTGTGCACTTTAGAGCACCGTAGGTACACGAGGGTATGAAGTATAAGAATAAGCGGTCTTCAAAAACTAGTGTTGCTTTGATCTACCAATGAATACAGATGATTATATTCTTTATTTAAAGACATGCACATATTATCATTTAGGTACATTAAATGTACAAGAAAATGTCTGTACTAATTAAGCAAAGGCAGCATAAAATTATAGAGATTATCAAATCAAATTCAGAAAAGGAATAGACAAAATACATGTAGTAGAAAGAATACAGTAAATAAGTAAAAGAACCTTTGTGTAGTGTAGCTCTAGATTAGGCATGACAATAGACAAATTTTAAAAAATATTAAGAAAACGCAAAATAAGCAGCAAACCAAGATGAGGTAGTAACTAAGTTTTGAAGTTACAAGTTTAAGACAAAGGGACGCTCTCTTATGGTTTTGCTTATGCTAAGAATATAGTGACAGTGGGTCCACAGGAAAGGAAAAGGTAAACTATTATAGAAGCAGAGCAGGGTATTAAACAAACAGAGAGAAAGCAACAATAGTGCAAGTAGTGAACTGCACAGCAAGGAGATAGCAATCAGGAAAGTTAAAGATACAAGAGAAATAAGAAAAAGAGGAAGTAAACAGTTTGAGAAATAATTAGGCTTCAAGAACTATCATGGTTTTCTAAGCTTTCAACCACAAACTGAACACAAATTACAATAAAAATGAAAGGAAATACATTGGGAAGAAAATAAGAAGAATGCAAGTCGTATTTTTATTTTACGGTATCAATAAATAACATAGTAAAGAAACACTTTTTTATTCTGTAACAAAACTGTTTGCAAAATAAACAATGGCATGAAAAAATTGCCCCTCTTACTGATAATTATAAACAAAACCATTGTATCATCATACGAAATGTAATAAAGCTAAAAATTGATATATGCATAAATAATTAGATTAATCGATATAACATCACTTCAACACATTGTTTCGGTGGTTATATTTATATTCGGTAATAAATGAGGAAAAAAATGTTGTAGTAATAGTACAACTTGGTGAAAAAATATACGAAGAAGAACAATTACTACAATGGTGGTATATTCAATATACCATAGATCTTACTAAAGCTATACTAATGTGATGTAGATGGTCCCGGGGAACCATTTCGCTTTTTAACCAACCTCTTCAAATCTTTCAAATAGGTTAATTGTGATTCGGCCAAAACTTGTGCCATAACAGTTTCATCCCAATCTGTATAAACTGTAAAATAAATTAAATCTTAAAATTTTACATACACATTGTACCTGAAATTATTATATTCACAAAAAAAGTGGCAGAGAATTTATCAAAACGAATTACTATTTTTTTAATAATAAAGAACACATTTACGTCTCAAAATAATAAATTTTCCCCAGTTCACATAACCAATATCTTTGTACTGTTATTTTGAAACACTATCACAGATTAGGTAGAAAACTTGTAGTTCAAGAAGAAAATTGCAAAGCTGATGAAGATATAGGGAAATATTTCTGAAAATAATTAATTATATTTCAGAGAATTTTCCAAAACAGTCTCAGATATGTGTAGGATGTTTCAATCCACTTTATAATAAAATCTGTCTTATTTAGTTTGTATAGATATGTTTATGTACAAATATTTATACCTCTTCTTCATACTTGCCAGCTTGCCACTGTTATTTTTCAATCATTTGCTGCATTTTTAAAGCAGTGCTATCAGTATATTACATAAATCAATGACTATACTCCATACGCTCGGCAGTGTCCCTTTTCTCATTAAGTCGTAAATCAAATCTCATTTATAACGCGATCGATAGTTTCATTCAATATGCACCTCTAATGCAAAGTAAAAACCAGTTCCATACGGGCGAAAGTTGTTCAAAACAAATCTTATGGAAACTGGAATACAATAGAACAATAGATTTGAACTACCTAACTGGCAGCGGTTCTCAATAGAAGATACACTAGTTTCATTATGAAATTGTGATGTTTGTATTAATAATTGATATATTACTTTGTAATTAAACTATTAACAACCGCTGACTAGGCAGGTAGTTGAAAGCTATTGTTATATTGTATTCAAGTTTCCATAAGATTTGTTTTGAACAACTTTCGCCCGTATGGAACTGGTTTTTACTTTGCATTAGAGGTGCATATTGAATGAAACTATCGATCTCGTTATAAATGAGATTTGATTTACGGCTTAATGAGAAAAGTGACATTGCCGAGCGTATGGACTATAGCTACATTCTTTGTATGTTTTCACTATCAGTGGTGTATTTAAGGCCCAGGGCCTCGTCGTGCAAATATTTAGGTGGTACATTTTTTTTAATGTTTATAATCTTCTTGCATTAATTTGTTACACTGTTATTTATTTTACTTCCTCTTAATTTTTGTCTTATTTACTTATTTATAATTAATTATCATTAATTTTATTATTTGGAGGGCCTCATTTGGCGAGGGTCTCGTTATTCGTGCGGCCGTTAGATCCGCCACTGGTCACTATGTATCATACATACTTTAATTTTAGGACAAATAAGTAATTATTTTTAATGCAACTTTATTTACGCGGGGTGTTTCATACATATTTTATGTAGTGAAAGTACTAATAAAAATATAAATTCAAGGTCAAAAAGGCTAAATTTCTATGTGCAGAGTGTCACATTTGGAGCATGCAGAAAATTCTTTGCATTTTCACAAGTGACACTGCATTAAAAATTGTCACATCAGAAATAATTCTCATAGATTTCAAAGATAAATCTAACATTTTTTTGTAGTATTAAGACTAAAAATTGCAATTTTTTTCATTCCATACTAATGTACAGCATGTTACATACTTTTGTATCCTTACATTTCTAACTATTTTTGGAACACCTTGTACAGATACCGGCATCATTTTTGAATTTAACATTCCTTTCTACAACTTTTTGGGTTTCTTCTGTCTTTTCAATTGAAACAATTGTGCAGCTTTTCCACAACCGATTTTGCATGTCTTTAACCAGTATCCAAAATATACTCTAACATTTATAGGTGTAACCATGAACTAAACAGAGTTTATACAATTTTAAACCATACTTACAAACTTTTGTTTGGTATGTATTGATGAAACGATAAATTTTTCGTAAACGGCAACATACTGTTGTCCTCTACCTTAAATTAACACTTGAAAATTCGTCAGTAATG
Source organism: Pyrocoelia pectoralis (assembly GCA_036250285.1). Taxonomy (NCBI): domain Eukaryota; kingdom Metazoa; phylum Arthropoda; class Insecta; order Coleoptera; family Lampyridae; genus Pyrocoelia; species Pyrocoelia pectoralis. The sequence goes on from CM070082.1 coordinate 4,341,882, forward strand.
TATCCAATAAGATTTGGAGCATCGAAAGTCTGTTGGTAGTTTGTTCTTCATTATTAGAGAAATAAATAAATTGCGGTCAATGTAAAAAATGCAAAAAACCATACAAAACTCAATATAGTGAAAGTATTTTTTTTTGTTTTGACAACTACATATTTATGATATAACTCTTTTCGAAACAACATCAATATTAATTAGATTATATATACCTACAAATTACTCAATCGAAGATCTTCTATCATACTCAATAGTGGTCTGAGAGTAACTCTCTGCTTCCATGGTAAATAATGCCGAGTATACAGTAAGCGTCAATTTATACTTGGCATTTATTATGCATGGACTCCCTTCCAAACGTAATACTAAGACCTCCCTCGCTACAGAAAGATGGGTGGGAAACATTTGACCCTTAGAGCTCCATAGCAGGACTATCAAACATTAATGGATACTGAGTTATAACGTAACAGTTTTATGGCCGTGCGACAGCAACAACTCGTGACCCGACTCCTATAGGTCTGTCCACGATTTTAATACATTTGGGAAAAAGCGTCTGGTTCAGTAACAATGGGAGTTGAGGGATCGACAGACGTTTGAAGCTTCATCACTACTGGGATGAACCATTTCCGCGACAGAGGTATTTGTTTTTCTTTCAATTTTCTCGAAATCGAAAAAATGGTCGGGCGGACCTACGTGAAATGAGATTGTGTTTATATATGACATGGACCCTACTATGAAGGGTTAAAGGATCCCAAACTTTCTCCCACCCTTCTATTATAGGGGGAGGAGGGCATCTTAGTAATAAATTTCGGAAGGCATGGTACCTAAAGGTCAACTACACACCTACCAATATTGATTTATTTACACATTAATTTTGTGTTTTGCTGTTTATCCAAATTGATTGGTAATTTACATAAATGGGAGGGCAGAAAAGAACAGAGTAGAGAATCATAGCCAAGTGATAAGAATCATAGAGTTGCAATATAATTACAAAAGCTCTTATAATTATATGGTTTGGTAACGTTTACGATGCATTCCAAAGAGGATGCATTTGTTGAATTCTTTCAAAACAAATTGCTACTTCAGTAGCTACAAAATACACACAAAAGCTGCACAAACATTATACGAAAGATGGACGTTGATTTCTAAAGACTTTGTATGATTCTGTGATCACTTGACTTATGCCAATTGCCAAAGACAATAAAACACATTTCGAACATTTTCTTAGAGGCTAATATGGAATTAAAAAAATTTTGAATTATTACTAAACGTGTTATTGAAATTGTACAAGTAAAGAGTAAGATAAGAGGTTTGTTGGAACTCGTACCTTCTTGTTCATAACTATTTTCATTTGATTTAGAAGCACCTTGTGAACTATTTAAGTCAGATCCATCATCATCATCTTCGTTATGCTTTTTAGAATCCATCCCATAAGATTGGTATGTAGTTGTCGAATTAGCATTATCACTTAAAAGTATTTGATTATAATCCGATTTTTCAAACGTAGATAAAGTAGAATTTGTTTCCATTGAATACCGTGGTGACGCTAGACGAATAGTTTGAAAATAAAAGTTATTACAAAATATTTATATAATATTACCACAGTAACTTTTTGGTGACAAATTTCCTTTCGGCGACACTGAACCTTTTGGAGAAACAGAACCTCGGCGAGATGATCTGGGGCTAGAACAAACAGCCGAAGTAACAGTTGAGCTGCTTCCTGCTGCAGCACTAGCAGTGGAATGACTTTCGGCTTTTAAACGTCGTTCAACATCACGATAAAATTGTATATACGATTCACGCGCTACTTGCTCCTCTAGAGCTTCATTAGTAGCCTCCCAATCAGTTGCCATAATTTTATCCTCTAACATAGTCTGAAACAAAGTAATTTTTAATTTTTCAAATACAATTTTAGCAGTATACCTGCTCAATCAACATCTCCTCACTTTGACGCTCAGCATCGTGAACATCTCTTCTATCCAAATCGCAACGTGTACAATAGTTTGGTAAACCCAACCCCACAAGTACGGATGGCTTCTTTGGATTTGTTATCGAGTTGTAATGGCACATCCTGTGATAGGATACACGAATAGGTTCATAAGAATTCATGCTAGAAGCGTTGAATATATTGATTGGTTCTAAAATATTACAAAGGCTACAATAATGTAGGCGTAGCGAAATATATATTTTTTTACCAGTGTGATAACAATAAACTTCGATAGTTCGATTGTACATTTCGGATAAGGCCTGAATTTCTAAGTGATTTCCATGTACATACCATTTCCGTTTTCGTTCAACATATTTGTCAAAATCTTCAGTTACGTATGGTGCGAAAAAATCTTGATTTTTTACCTACAATTATAGCTTGACGTAAGCGTCTAAATTTCAAAATAGAATCACACATACTATGTAATCCATACATTGAGAACGGACAGTCGAGTGCAATTCTTGATCACCATAAACTTGATCGGCAATTGCACGAAACAGACAAGCACCATCTTCGTGCATTTTTTTAATTTCGTACCCTAACTTAAGTAAACATCTCGAAAAATACGCATCCCTCTGAAAAACAGTGGTTTTACATCATTTTAATATTGATCGATGTAATAAGCAAGGCTGTGTCTATTGGCACTTAATAAACGCGAAACGCAAACTCGAAAACCTACAAAAAACGCGATACGCGAAATACAGTGTTGCCGGTGGCAGGTTCGCGTAGGTCCTAACAACGATTCAATATGCTTCGCCCCCATGTACACAGAGGTCCGCCCTCACACGAAGGTTTTTACAATGGTCTGTAAAAACCATCGGCGTAATCGCGTATTTTGCGCGCCGGAGTAACCCGCAACACTGTATTTCGCGTATCGCGTTTTTTGTAGTTTTCGAGTTTCGCGTTTTGCGTTTATTAAGTGCCAATAGACACAGGCAATAAGCAAATTGAGTTATAAAAAAACTACAAAACACATACTCGAGCCCACTCTTCCGCAGTAGGAGTGCCAATTGTTAACGGTCGTCGTGAATCATACTCATCTTCACTATTACAGCCACTTCCATCTTCATCAACATAACTAGAATCCTTTTTCTCGACAATTGCATTCGATTGCTCTGAATCTCCACTATCACCAGCGACAGAAGAATCACTAGGTTCATTGTTTTCATTTTTTGCAGTTCTTTTACTTTGTCGCTCACGCTTACGTTCCCTTCTTAACTCACGCTGTTTTTGACGTTCCCTTTCACGTTGTTCTCTTACATTACTTATTGCAGATTCTTTATATAACTTCTGTAAATCTTTTCTTTCACCAGAGTTGCCACTGTAAAGTGTCAATTAAGGTCATAGTATAAATAAATAACACTTACTATGTAAACTGCCGACGAGTCGAACCTGGTGGATTTTCAGTTCCCACATTGTGCTCTTCTCTGTGTCGCGAAGTTCTCTCTTTCGTGTTCTAAAAAGGAACATCAACGATTACATTGTATGGCAGGATCACTTTGTCACAAACTCTTTGGTGTGAATTACTCACATTTGCGCCGTTGTTGTCATTATTTTCATCGTTGGCGTTACTACTAACTGCCCGTTTCGTAGGTAATATGGTCATGGTAGTATAAATTCAGTTTAATCATGTACCTTTATCCATTATATGGATAAAAAGGAACATTATCAAAAAATATTATCACAATACAGCTGTTTGCATTCCACTAAAATTGCCAACTCTGTACCAGCAGTAACGTTGCCAACTTTAACTACATTTCTTTCTTTTACCAATTTTTCACAATTATTGCAATATTAAGGCACAATAAGTGTGTTCTTAAAATGCGTGCATGTATACTATTACTAACAATATTTTAGGCACATTTTTTTGCTTTATGTAACTTTAATTCATTAACAAATTAGAGGAATTTTCAACCCCTTTCAAATTGCTTTTACCAGTGGCGTCAGAGACTCAGGGTTGCCAAACTCGTGGGGATTCGAGTCTATAGCTAGAGCGCTTCTGTCGCCTAAAGGTCGCTGGCTCGCCTGTAGTCCAAAATCGCATCGCCAAAGTGGGAGGAGTGCGTGTTAGATATACCAGGGTTTGAATAGAGAGAATGATATCCGTGCACAGTAATTCAAACCACTTATAGTTTTATAATAACTTTTGACTTACTACGCTAAATTCACAATTATTTATTACATATTTATTACAGTGGAACTTAACCATGAAAGTTGTAATGTCCAAACGCTGTTCAAGAAAAGTTGAGATGAGAAGAAAATTAATTTTCATAATTACCCAATTACCCCATATAATTATGTTACTAACATTATGCTAATCTAATCTGGAAATAGCAACAAATCATAAATATTGTGAAATTTGCTGCAAACAGTTGTTTATCCTTTTCTAATTCTATTACCATCTTCCTTTGAACATTAAGCATTGAGGAGTTATTTTGACGTATTCACTTGAAATTACCATCGGCATATACATACACCCGCAAAAGTAAGATTCCCTACATCCAATCGAAAGTTATGGCGTAAACGTAGTTTAGTTAACTTAACATGAATAAAGTAGTAAAAGAAAAAATGAACCAACTTTATTCTAAGGCAATAGGTAGGTATAATCAATGGAGTTAATGTAAATGAAATCTTTGAACTTGACTTAATGCTGGAAGACAGGTACCGCACAACCGCACTTTTCATCTTCCAGTTCCACAGTTGAAGGAAGATTAGGTGCAGCTACAGCTGACGAAGAAATACTCGCTAGTGGTGTGTCATACCTACATTCTGGCAGTGGAGCGAAGTTTGTTCGGACGTTCAGCAGTACTTATTAAGAGCCTCGATTTAATAATTTTAATTACATTTGGAACACAATAAACTGCGCAAAGCAGCGAGATACCGAAGCACAGAAGACATAACACGGAAGATGGACGCGGACTCGTAAAGGAGACCACAATATCGACGTCGGGTAAGTCGTCCCGTCTTTTAACTAGAGGAGAAAGTTCTCAAATGGGAAGATTCGGGAGGGACGCCCACTGAGTATCAAGTTTGTGTAAGTCAACCCCTTCACCTATAAAAATAAAAGAATGATATAGGTAAATTGTTTATTTCCTCGACATGGGAAAAAATGTACCTACACTGCATTTCAAGAATAATTTACGTAGGTACAATGCTGATTTTTACTAACCAGACCAAGCGGTAATTGTTGGAAAAAGGGGCACGAGATAATAACCAAGCACCAAGCATATTTTTAAGCCACAGCTTTGAAGTTTTGAAGCATGCGTTCAATGTTCATGTACAAAGGACAAACATAATTAGTGCAAGTTCTCCTGATCGCGTTAAGGGTATCTGGTTCAATGTTGCAAAAGAGTACAATATGCCGGAAGCTTTGCCCAAAGTTTGCTCGGTCGAAAGCCTTCTGATTTTGGCGAAGTATGTCGCACTCGTTAGAACGCAGGGCACCTTCCCGATCAACTAGAGGTTCTTTAAAATCTTGCTGCCATGAGAAAAGAAGGTCGTGCAAGTCTGTTTTGCGACGTCGGCATTGGTCTTGTGAAAAGCTTTGTTGACTCTTGATACGTTCTTCAGTGCATTTCTTAAAAATGCCAAACAAAGGTACAGCTTGACAGATCTAGCGATGCGGGTGGGAGTGCGCAAAGTTGAAGTGAGAGAGCACTAGGAGAAACAAAGACGAGCTGCAGTAAGTCACTCCTCAGTGGTTCAAATGCACCCTCCCTTCCACTTAGTTTAATGCGCATCTGGGCGTGACCCGCATCGTTAGATCTGTCAAGCTTGTATACGTGGACGCGTCTTTGTATAACCAAAGACTATCCTTCCCCCTAGGATAGTCTTTGGTATAACTCAGCAACCCTGGCGACCTTCTTATTGTCATCTGAAGTGTTTTGAAGTTGAAAAATGCCCCCATATCAGTGCACTGCTTGAAAACTACACCGCTATCCTGCTGTGAGACATAGCATATGACGAATCACCAACATCTCTGATTAGTTCCTGCAGTATAGCTGGCGCAATGAAATACGAAATCACTTTCATTTCGTTCTGAAGTTCGCTCCCTTTCCCAATCATACAGTAGCTCCCCCAAGTGGTCCTTCTTGTGATTTTACTGAGCAGTGCATCGTAATTTCGTAATGAAAGTAGCAAATTTGGTATCAATAATTTTCTCAGAAAGAGTTTGAGCACTTTTTTGAGAAAATTACGTGAACCCATAATTCTTTTAATAAACAACCATTCTGTTGCGTTTTTTACATACAGTTTTTTACTAGACACTAGACTTATTTTACTAATATGAGATGTATACTTATTACGCATTTGTGCCTGCCATTGGGCACGCCGAAGAATCAATCGTATCGTCTAAGGTCAGTGGCGCCGGAAGAAAATTTGTTAGGCGGGGGGACCCTTACATTTTTTCAAGTAAAAATTAGGATACTTGAAAATTTTTACCTATTTTTAAATTAGTAAATCAATAGGCTATGCAGAGTTACCGATGGAATAGAACATTATATTCCGAAAGTGGTTATATTGTGAGCTTTTAACATTTTCTAAGATGAATTTACGCGATTTATGAAATCCCAGGCCCCTCCCCCCCCTTAGTAGGGTAGGGGCGCCCATGTCTGAGGTCTGACTTCCGATTCTAATAAATCGAAAATCATTAACGACAGTCATTCTCTTTTCAAAAAATTTTGCAATTCATTTCCTGGATTTCTTTCCAATTTGCCGAGGTATTTTTGTAAATTTAAGTTTAATGTTCTCATGTCGAAGTTTTCTATACATGATTTGCTGATATAACAGTTAGGTATATGAATTATTTACACTTTTACACATAGGTAAACTATTAATTACATCTCAAAAGTTTAGGTACTTAAATCATCATATAAGAAGCTAGAAACCATTAGTCTGGCTACAAAAAAAAACAGTCGATTTATTCTTAAACTCCATTTACTTTATTTTGTAATATTTTAGATTATATTACCGATCTAACATGTAAAATGATTTTCCGCGATAGAATTGTATAGCGTAAGAACAACTCTAATAATTCGAAACCGAACGCGATTGAGATTTAATTCTTTTTCTTGGTTCATTGTCTCAATTTTCTGTATCACGGCCATCACGGGCTGTTTTTATAACTAGATAGGTACGTACGAGTACTATATTGTGGAAGTTTTTCATACACAATTTGCCGATATAAGTAGTTTAGTCCAGTCAACTTAGACAAAATATAGCTTGACCCTTGAACAAATTGTTATAAAGCTGAAACTTTGCACAGAGTTAGTTTTTGGCTTTAGAAACAACATACTAAAATACTCGGGCCCACACTAGTTTGCGTCCTTGAATTTCAGGGCCATGACGTCATTCCGCCCGGAAAACAGGCGCTCGCTACTTCTAGATGTTCTAGAAAGCGTGGAATTGATCAGAAATCGATAAACAATTTGTTTAATAGCAGAAAATAAGTCAAATATAAACAATTAGTGCTTCGAATAAATAAAAGTTGTCAATACTCCTAAGCTGTTTTCTCGCAAAAGGCTAAATTAAAAAGTTTATTATCGAGTAAATGATTATTGTTGTAGTAATATTTGTTGTTGTTGTTGTAGAAGTGTCTGTCTCTTCTTTAAATACACCCACAGATTGATATTATTCATTCACCGCGTTTCGTTGTCAGCGCCGGCAGTGATTATGTTCCACCACTCTTGAACATCTTTTGCGAACCTATCTACAGGTAAATTAAAATGTCATTTAACAAACAGATCGATGTTTTTTAAACTTTTAGCAGGTTTTTGTTTTTTTTTAGTGATTCAAAGCAAGATTAGTTACTATTGATTTATTTGCTAGGATCAATGAGCAATATGTAATATTGTCTCATTAATTAACTAACCTAAATATATAACTAAACTTGAGAAAAATTAGACTAATATCCTCGCTAATATCTTTATAATGCAAACAAGTACAGAAGTGGCTTGGAAATTTTCTGCCAGCTGCTTCTTGGGGATGGGGCCTTGAAGAAGGTAGTTTGGTACCAATATCTGTTGTATACTAATTGCCCGCCACTGCGTCTCTTTTACAGCTTATATCTTGTGCCTGTAAAAACGATTGTTGGAGTGCACGTTACACGTGTAAACAGACAGAACAAGTAGGTATGTTCTGAATTATGTGCCAACTGTAGAGGAACTTTTTGCTTAAATAAATCAAAAAATATATGTGATTGTTACAATGACGCTGATGACGATTGGGAAGAAGTACCTATAGTTTTTTTTATTTTATTTGTTTAAACAATTTTTGTATTTTTATATACGTAATAATAAAACTGTTCATTTTTTAAAAAATAAGTATAGGTATAAAATTTAGTTTTTATGAAGTGCCCGAGCGAAATATAACGGTCGTTATTCAGTAAGGTATATTGTTGCACTAAAGCATAGTTTTTGTTTATTTTTTTGCTTTGTTTTAATGTTGAAATATTTTTTTTATTAAATTGTGTCAAAAATAATCTTTTAACTTTCATTTCTGATCAATTCCACGCTTTCTAGAGCATCTAGAAGTAGCGAGCACCTAATTTTCGGGCGGAATGACGTCATGGCCCTGAAATTCAAGGACGCAAACTAGTGTCGGGGCGAGTATTTTAGTATTTTGATTCTAAGGCCAAAAACTAACTCTGTGCCAAGTTTCAGCTTTATAACAATTTGTTCAAGGTAAAAACCTAACTTGACTGGACTAGTTGTATCTACAACAAAATGATTTACACCTTAACTATTAATTAGGTCCATCTCAAAAGTAATTAACGATGAATTCTCCCTACAAATTTTGAAAGTTTCAAAGTAGCCGGTTTATTAGTTAATTTTATAGAATGACTTATGTAGGTATATAAGAGAGCGCGAATTTTGATCCATCCGCTACCCAAAAATAAGGCGAGCTCCCAGCAACCTAAAAAATTTCTAATCCGATAGCGACACTTCGTAATAAGTTGGGAAAAGGTAAAAACCCCTCGTATATTTGTTTCTATGTATATTTTAAAAAATGCATAGAAGCATAGAGCCTTTATTGTTCTATGATAGAAGTTATATAAACCTTACTTAAACCGCGTACAGCATAATTATGTTATCACAATACAACTTGCAGGTTGTGAATCAAGGTTAGATAAGTAAAAAATGTGAATGATATACTTTTAGTTTAGTTAATCGGACTCGAAATTTTGAATTGAACAGTAAGAGCCGTGTGAGACATTTTAAAAGCAACCTATAAAACGCTTATTTAAAACAACACATGGCAGGCAGCACAACATACACCAAAAGCTTCATGGTAGAGAGACTGCTACTAAAAAGTTTCGCTACTCTACGAGTGAGGGCGCCATGCGTAACGCTAATAGATTCTAAAGCAATGAATTACAGGTAAGTACTTTCATAATGTATACAATTTTTTTTCAAAAAAATTTCATTTCTCTCTATGCATATGTATTTATCATGCTCTCTCCGTTTTTGTTTTTACTTTTTACTGCCTTTTGAAAATGATGTACCGTATCTCTGTCTCTTAAGTGTTTTCTCATAAATGCAAAACACTAAACTTCTTTCTGTATCTATACAATACGTAACTTTACTTATCTACTTTTGTCTTGAATGCAGCTTTAGCATTTCAAAGACCTCACAGTATTTAATTCCTATTTTCAAGTCTAAATCTTCAACATGCAGTCGTTTTTTGCCTTTTTTTGTAGATTTATATCTTGTAAATCATTCCGTGATAACCTGTGCGATTGATTTTATACAATGTATGGAGGACAAACTGGATCAGAATGAATATGTATATGGCGTTTTCTTTGATTTTAGCCGCGCCTTCGACAGTGTTGACTTATCCCTTTTAGCGAGCAAATTAAATAGAATTGGTATTCGAGGAAAAGTAAACGATTTACTCATCTCGTATTCAAGAAATAGAAAGCAATTTGTAAAAATACAAACAAGTGTATCCAAGTGTTATAATGTTGACATTGGTACCCCTCAAGGAAGCGTGTTGGGGCCACTTATATTTCTAATCTTCGTCAATGACTTACCTCCCAATATAATCAACGGTCAAATATATATGTATGCTGATGATACCTCAGTCATTATATCGGACAAATGTCAAGTAAATCTTTCCTATAAAATTAAAAGTGCCCTAGAACAATTCAAATCATGGTGTGAAATAAATAAATTAATTGTAAATTATGGCAAAACTAAATGTATCGAGTTTCATAATAAGCAGAGGCGGATTAAGGCAATTGGAGGCCCCTGGCTGTGAAAATTTAGAGGCCCTAAACCCGAGCCCCCAAAACAAAAAAATTGTGTAAGGAAGTAGGCCTATACAGTATTAGATTTTTAATTAATTGCTTAAACCAGTAATATATAGGCTAGCCCGCTAGCTTATAATAAAATTCAACGTATAGAGAAAAATCAGAAATTTATTGAAAAAAATTTAACAGTAACTAAGTTACTAAGTGTAATTGTTAATATTTGACTTCTAAATAAAAGGGTTCATTTGACAAAAACATAATAAAAAAAGTATCAACATTTCCAAGCAATGATTAGATAATGAAACGAAATTTTAAAATAAAACAATTATTGGAATGGTAACAAAAAAAAACTCAGAACTCTTCACATCAATTTCAAAGCACAAGGTTTTCTATATGAATTTGCGCCTTGATTTCCTTTTGGCAAATTCATCTATTGTTTTGGAGCTCGGAGCCCCTTGGAGATGTGGGGCCCCCGGCGGCCGCCAGGTCCGCCAGCCGCTTAATCCGCCTCTGATAATAAGTGGAAAAAACGATGTAACATTAATGTTGTATTTGAACAATCAATTAAGTGTGAAGAAAGTGTTAATTTTCTTGGAATAAGTATCGATAAAAACGTAGATTGGTCTGTTAATATCGATGGCGTATGTAGTAAATTAAACAAAAGTTATTATCTCATCTCTCAGTTGAGGAAGACGTTTAGTACTGAACAGTTGCTTAATGTTTATTATGCAACTGTGCATTCAGTAATCAATTACAGCATAATCTTATGGGGCCAGGCTAAAAATTGGAAAAGAGTGTTTATCATCCAAAAGAGAATCTTAAGATTAATATTTCATCTGGAGTATAATCAGTCGTGCAGACGAATATTTTGTGACTATAATATCTTGACTGTGCAATCTGATTATATCCTAAATCTGCTATGCTACATTCACTTTAGAAGAGGAAATTTCACCAATCACACCGACATTCATTCGTACTCTACGCGATATCGTAATAAAATATATTTAAAAAATAGGCCTAAACATCAGTTTTATTTGAAATCACCTATAGTAGCTGGTTGGTCTCTGTATAATCTTTTACCGGATCACGTTATAAAACTGCGAAATACAGAATTCAAGAAACAAATAAAACAAATATTAACAAAAAATTCTGTATATTATATTGATGAATTTGTACAAATCATAAGCTATTTATAAGATTTATATGTACATATGTAATGTATGACGTAATGTACTTATCTGTATTGTTTGTGTGTAAACTAATGTATTACTGTTTGTATCTTATAATTTTTTGTGTCATATAATTTTTATTGTATTTGTTTGACGTATCCTGACAGTTATTATTGTGTACACGGATTAAATAAATATGAATATGAATATGTAAACCAGAGATCTTCTAAGATCTCTGTTGTAAACCGATTACATCTCCGTCTGCTTGATCGCCCTTGATTTGATCCCGTTTGTATACTTTTTTTAGAAATAGGTACATTTTTTCAATCTTACTTCTTTTTGTATGTCTTCCTCCTTCTAGTTAATAGTGTTATATGCTTCAACCGTTTCTTCTCCTGCCAACTAGACTTGAAATATTTGCTATGATTTTAATAGATTTTGTACTAAGTTCGGTGGGTATCATCATATGGTATCATATTATATAGATATAATTTTGTCTGAACCTTTCCGTAGTTTTCCGCTAAATTCCCCGTTAAACCAAAGAGTTTGGTTAAACTTTGCTTTTCTCGCGTTTCCCATGATTTAAATACCTATCCTTTACGTTTGGTAAATTATTTGTTTTTTAAATTTAAATCCTAAGTTTTTGTTTGTTAAACTGCTCCATGTTATATTTTTGTAATGATGATACTTCAAAATAATTACTTTGATGACATTGATTGTTTATTATTAAGAAATGACGATTATCAGCTTGGAGGTGTCTCATGAAGTCATGAAATTTTTCTCTCGTATTTAATATTACATACCTACTTGTAAGTTATATACTCATAAGCAGGTTATCCAATCTTTTGTTCCCTTGTATATCTCGAGTATTCTAAGAAGGACATTATTTTATACTGTAGGTCATTAGAACGATATTACTGCATCATTTTGGTCTAAGTATGCCCTTTCTAGTTTCTTATGAAAATATAAGTGGATAAAGTGCAAAGTCACGTTTTGGTTTCTTTCAGGTAACTTGTTGATAAATAGTACCTACAGTGTGTCCCCGGATAGGTGAAACGACTCTTGTGAAAGATAAAAAATTTTCGATATAAAATTTCATTGTTTGGGGTTCAGCCCTGCTTAGTTAAAGACTAATTTCTGGCATAATTTTAGTTTTCTAAAATCATGTATGCCTTGGATATTTTCAAAAATCTGATTTTTGGTTCTAGTAAACTACCTTTGTTAGTGAAGATATAACAAAATTTGATTAACAAAAGTTGTTTAGAATCATGAAAGAGTCCTACTTCTAGAATTTCAAGCACCTAGGCCAACGTTGATGTTTTGGCAATTTACAATAATTTTTATCTGATAGTTTAATATTGTTTATCCCGGGATAGGTGATATGACTGTTGTTAAAGAAATTCTTTTATTTATTTTGTTTATTTAGAATTTTATCGCTTTTACAAGAGTCATATCACCTAAATTATTGTAAATTGCCAAAACATCAACGCTTGAAATTCTAGAAGTAGGACTCTTTCATGATTCTAAACAACTTTTGTTAATCAAATTTTGTTATATCTTCACTAACAAAGGTAGTTTACTAGAACCAAAAATCAGATTTTTGAAAATATCCAAGGCATACATGATTTTAGAAAACTAAAATTATGCCAGAAATTAGTCTTTAACTAAGCAGGGCTGAACCCCAAACAATGAAATTTTATATCGAAAATTTTTTATTTTTCACAAGAGTCGTTTTTGCCAAAACATCAACGTTGGCCGAGGTGCTTCAAATTCTAGAACTAGGACTCTTTCATGATTCTAAACAACTTTTGTTAATCAAATTTTGTTATATCTTCACTAACAAAGGTAGTTTACTAGAACCAAAAATAAGATTTTTGAAAATATCCAAGGCATACATGATTTTAGAAAACTAAAATTATGCCAGAAATTAGTCTTTAGCTAAGCAGGGCTGAACCCCAAACAATGAAATTTTATATCGAAAATTTTTTATCTTTCACAAGAGTCGTTTCACCTATCCGGGGACACACTGTATATAAAACCAATTGATAAAACGCTAACTTAAAACAACACATGGCAGGCAACGCAACATACTCCAAAGGCTTCATGGTGGAGAAGCCTACTAAATGGTTTTGCTACTCTACGAGTGAGGGCACCAAACGTAACGCTAATAGATTCTAAAGCAATCAATGAAATGTAAGTACTTTTCATAACTATATTTAATGGTTTTTTTTATATGTTCGGCTCTATAACAGTGTATTTACACAAAATCTCATTTCTCTTATACATTTATCATCCTCACTCCGTTTTTATTTTTAATTTCTTACTGACTTTGAAAATGTAATTATTATAATGTTTCTCATAAATGCAAAACATCTAAACTTCTTTCTATATCTAACTTTTCACACGTGACGGTATTGAATTCATATTGACAAGTCTAAATCTTCAACATGAAGTCGTTTTTTGCCTTTTTTTTGTAGACTTATATCTTGTAAACCGATTACATCTCCTTCTGCTTGATCCCGTTTGTAAACTTTCTTTTTAGAGATACATTTTTTCAATCTTACCTACTTCTTCTTTTTGTATGTCTTCCTCCTTTAAGTGTTGTACTAAGTTCGGTAGGTATCATATATGTAATTTTCTCTGAACCTTCTCCCGTTTTTTCTGTTAAATTCCCCGTTAAACTTTGCTTTTCTCGCGTTTGCATTTGCATCATTTAAATTAATATCCTTTACGTTTGGTAAATTATTTGTTTTTTAAATTTAAATCCTAAGTTCTCGTTTGTTAAACTTCTCCATGTTAAATTTAATGATGATACTTCAAAAAATAATTACTTTCTTATGACGTTGATTATTTATTATTAAGTTATCGCGGTTATCAGCTTAATTGGAGGTGTCTAAAAAAGTTATACTTCTAAGCATAGACCAAAAATACTCCATGTTCTAAGCATCAATTCGGTCCGCTAATAGGCAAAGAGTAGCCACATTTGGATACTTTTTTGATAAAAGGGAAGATATATAACGAATTCTGGACCATTTTCACAAAAACTTATCGAATAAATAAGGGCTTTATATCCCCAATTGTCTATGCTACACAGTTTCAAACATTCGTTGAAATTTATATTACTTGAAGATTTTTCATGAAATAGTGAACAACTCGAAAAAAGGTTGCCATTTAAAAAATATTCTTTCGCATATTTTTGACCTTTCGGATGGCTTTTTCGCGTCCTTCCCTCGCTTAGTAATCTCTTAGTAACTCTTCTGAATTGAGGTCGTGTGTGGCTAATGACCTAATGTGAAGTTATTCATCTGCTGGCGAGTTGTTCTTAAGAAGACTCCAGTAAGGACGGAGTTGAAGGCTTTCGGATCGATGTGTAGACAGACGTAACAAAAATGGAATGCCTGACTCACCCTTTTGGTGCCTCATGCAATCTCGACTTCATTATCGGGATGGTTGTAAACACCTGAACGACGCGACGACTGGGTGCGAATTGTGTATGCTGTTTGCTTTTGATCCATAGTAGTAACCCACCTCGCTGGCCCTGGAAGAATGGGTCGGGGCTTGTTGCAATCTTCTTTGCTCCCAGTACGTTGAGCTCCAACCGGATGAGTTTTCCCTTTAAACACCACCAGAGGAGACCATTTTTTACCTTCAACATTTCCACCAAGCAGCACGGTAATATTCTC